>CM046881.1:354765576-355355105 GCA_025667525.1 Glebionis coronaria | reverse complement strand
AAAACTTTGAAAAGTCAAACAGGTAACCAACATCCTAAAAGGAAATGGGTCAAAATTAACCATATTAGTTTTTTAATGTATAACCCCCCCTAAAAAGATTTATACATAACGTGTTTCTGGCAAACCAGCCCAGACCCTTTTGACAGAATATAATGACCGAGTTTGACCAGGTAAAATTATTAGTTAGTAAAACCTCGAGCTCGTTTGATTTTTCTATAAGTTTAATCACATCAGCACTGACTTTCTACTCCACTCCTAGTGTGGAACACTTCGGACGACAAATCTTGTATTACTGGCAACCGAAAATTGTGGTCATCTCTCACTTGTTGTAAATTATCTTTAACTTAAAGCCTTGCATGTGATTAGGAAACTACACTTTTAAAACAATAATATAAATTTCCGATATATCAAGTCATGTAACATGACCCAAATCAATCGATTTTTAGGTAGATATATTGATATTGACAACTTGAGAGACAAAAAAAACTTACGAAATGGATTTCTCCCCAGAAAAAAGGACCTTCAAATTTTTGAAGAGATTCCAAGTAATCCAAAGCTCCACCTAGTCAAAATTTAAAAGTTTGTTTAGCTCTAGATAGAAAAAAATAAAATAAAATATATAAATATCTATTTCTAGAAGCCTAAATAATACTACTTTGTTTCCATTAATCATAATACAGTTTCTTGATTAGACTAAAGATATATAAGTTGCTTAATATCTAAACCTATTTTCAACCTTAGAAAATCTGTGAAAAATACAGCCACTAATAAGTGAATGACTAAAAAATACAGCCACTAATAAGTGAATGACTAAAAAATACAATTTATCTCAACCCATATGGAAAAACTTGTTTTAACTCGTACCGTTTTGTCAAATGCGTTGTCTATCATTAAAGTCTCTAAGGATGGTCTCTAAGGATGCTTTGTCAAATATGTTATGACCTACACTTATGGTAAATACTGGAAGGCCCTATCAATACAGCATGATAAAATTAGATACTAACAAATACGAACTATAGGTTGTGAAATGTTCACTACGCCTATTAGCTCTGAATCACGCACTCCCTTGTAAAATTTTGTCGTAAGTATGGGACTCTGCATCAAATATAAGATTATTCAATAACAATTAAATACAGTATAAGATATAGGCATGCCAAATATAACTCTCGTTAATCTGCTGATATGATTTCTGGGAAATAGAAAATAAAGACGTTAACTGATAGTATGTCATCGACCCCCTTTTCGAGCCTCCAGTGTAAACTATCAATCAATGGTGATTTATTGACAGATCATGTGTCAGATTTTGATAAATGTATCTAAAAAACTATATACTTAAAAAAATGCACATAGCTCAAACCATCTTGTGTGCTCTTGTAAGAATCACATATATTGTTGCTTATAGTTTATACTCCAAAGTCATAGTTTAACAGTTAATGTCGTGTGATGAAAGGATGACCATTGTGTCATATCAATAACTTGTGTTTCATTAAGGGGTGTTTGGATATGAGTTTAAACTGATTATTAAAACTTCTAACTCAAAATAATCACCTTATAGTGTTGGTAATGTCGTCAGTTCCAAGAAATATACGCCGAAGTAAATGGCGTATAATCATGTAATTCCTCCTCGGATGGAGTTCAATCACATTGCTCAAGCTTTATCTGAATACATGTCCCCATTGTTATTTCTTGCAGACAATGCCTATTTTGAAAAACACACACAAGCTTATGATATTTGTCCTTGCTAGAACATATCCTAAAATGAACCTTACAACTTCAGATGAAGCATTTAAGAAGTTCCGTTCATTTAAGCGAGGATACTTATATCGTATGTTCAGTTTATCATATTCTTTGCAGGTATTTCATTTTGAATAAAATATAGATCTTATGTAAGCGCCTTTTAAAAGCAGACTTCCATATCTATTTAACAACCACCACCTAAACTTAATTATACTTGTTTTTGTAGCTTATACTTATTGATGTAATACAAATCATGCATATATATCCAACACGCTAATAAGTGGTTAAAAAGATGTCTGCTTGTTAATTTACAGAGCCAATTACACACCTGGAAAGTCGCTACCTTGTCGATAAGAGAACTTTGTTAGCTCTTGTATAGCCTTCAGAAAGAGACCAACTCCTCAATGCATATATCAGAACTACATTTTATCTTACGCAATTCAACTACAAAATAAAAAATGCCTATATTATGACTCTGCTACCATTGAATTCCCAATTTAGAACTTGGAGCATGAAACAAATTATCGTTGCACAAACTGTTGCTTATGAAGTATCAGTTGAGAAAGTCATACAGTGTGGACTTTTCAAGTATTTCCACGCAAATGCGCTAGTTGACATATGATGACTTCATTAGCTAGATAATTCGTAGCTCATTTTCTGTTGTGTATAAGATAATCATTCTTTGAATTCTAAGAATATGATAATGTCATTCACATATGTTAATGCAAGTAATGCCTAAAAACATTATTAGTGTTAACTAATCTTTCTTAGTTTTGATCACAACAAACCATAAAACACATTTAGTGTAGAAACACAAAATGAATTATTTAACTAACACTATCATCAAGGTAATAATCATATCACTAACCTTTCTTAATCATACTTAGTGATCATCAAAATGATTATCCTTAAAACTCACTTTTGCTAATAAGACAAAAGTATTTTTAATAAACTTTCTTTTTTAGAAAATGTTTTATTAAAATGGAAAATGAAAATTTGAAAATGGCATATTCCAAATGTTGTTAGAATATCCTTTGAAGGGTTTAAATACCTCAGATATTCCCACCCCACTAAAAGACAAAAAACGGAGCGGAGTCTAGTGGCGGTACCTTAAGTACCTAGGCGGTACCTTATCGATAAGGTACCACGGGGTAAGATAAGGTACCGCGCACAGTAGCCGTTATAGATCCGTTGTAACTTTGTCTCCTTTAAATAGTGGGTCAAATCTCATTTTCCAGCAAGCCTCTTGGACGTTTTTCCCAGCCCCTTTTCTATTTTCTATAGCATAATCATTAGTAAATCATCACTTAATTTGTTAAGGATGTTTACATATGATTATCCTCTTGATCCCCTCCTTTACCATGTCCAATGAGAAGATCACTCACTCACTAGTGTTGTGATAAAGATGAATCTATGAGCTAGTCATATTCATCATGATAACCCTTTTTGTTTTAGGTCAATCCAATGTATTTATGAATACTTGGACTAGTTGTGTTCATCCAAGTTATTTGTGGATACTTGGATTTGTTGTGTACATCCATTGCATATGTGTTTGCTTGGATTTGTGTTGTGTAAATCCAAGCTACATGTGTGTACTTGGATAAGTCTAGTTGAGTTGTAATAGATTTGATTAGGAGTTCTCACTAAACTATAAAGTGATGTGGTTGTGTCTTGTGAGTTCTCACTAAACTTTAAAGTGATTAGTAGTTGTGTTGTGTGAAGTTCTCACTTGCTTCAAAGTGAAGAGTCGTAAAGATTGGTTCTACCTTTCGATTAGAACTCGACATCTAGCCTTGTGTCGTTAAATGGTGAAGTAGGCAACGTCGTGAAGATTGGTTCTACCTTTCGATTAGAACTCGACATCTAGCCTTGTGTCGTTAAATTGTGAAGTAGGCAACGTCGTGTAGATTGGTCCTAGCTAAACATTAGGTCTCGACATTTAGCTTAGTGTCAGAAAATAATGTAAGCAACGATGTAAGGTTTTCTCCGCCGAGAAGGGAGCTTGTGGATATAGTGGAAATCTCGAGTAGGTGTACTCGAGGAGTGGAGTAGAAACGAGGATAGAGCCTCGTTGTCGAACCACTATAAATCTTGGTGTCTTCCCACTAGGTTGTTTCCTTCCTTGCTCTTTACTTATTTCATTATCATTATACTTGCTTATTATCCTTGCTAGTGTATTTCAATTGAACCTAATCATTATGCAACTTAGCATCAAGTAAAAGATAGTTTTGATACAAACCAAATTGAAAGTAATTTTAATTTGGTCACCAATCGAAGAGAAACTATTCAACCCCCCCCCCCCCCCCCCCTTCTAGTTTCTACAACATATAAGTAAAAGAATCATTAAGATATTTAAAAACCTAAAAGTGGCAGAGGCAACGACAAGAATGATGTCCACAAAAGGAACATGAACGAC
The DNA here is from genome assembly GCA_025667525.1 of Glebionis coronaria. Lineage (NCBI taxonomy): Eukaryota > Viridiplantae > Streptophyta > Magnoliopsida > Asterales > Asteraceae > Glebionis > Glebionis coronaria. Next base: position 355,350,952 of record CM046881.1, on the reverse strand, counting down.
GCCTCTTTTAAGTAAACCATCTTCATTTAGCCATAAACTAAGGATCAACGCACCTATGATGTTTTAGAAGGTAGCTTTATGGACTCGTTAGATGTTCTACCTGTTCATAGGAAACTATTATTTGGGAAGTCTGCTTCTTACTATTTAGTACATTTGCAGCATTCAGCAACCTACATATTCTGTTTCAACATTATGCCTTTGCTATTATTCAATTGTCATATAGTCAAACAAAAAATATTACACTGGTTGGAACTGTTTCACGGACATCATTGATCCCATTTGTGTTAGGTGAAATATTTCAAGTTTGTGAATATTATGTGGATCTGCAACAACCTAGAAACAACAAAACTCATTATAACCCATTAAGACGCTAATAGATCAAACTACATTAAACATTTTCCCCTTGCTAATGAAATAAAAATTATGTTTATTGCAAATACTATCATGGGATGCCTATTTTATGGCAATTGCATATCTATCATCTGAGAGACCTAAGGATGTGATAGATTGTGAGTTATGCGATAAAATGAAGTGTTATGCGATAAACTAATGAAGTCTTTGTAAATCATTTTAGTACAATGAACCTTTGTGCAACTTCTGTAATTATTCAAGATCAACTCTCTTACTTGAATGAACCTTGACGTAACTGATAAGACTGAATCAGCAAAATGCAAAAGAAATATATGAAAAGGAAAGAGTACTTGCTGTCTATCTATTACATCATTAGGTGACCACATCCTCAAACATTTATGGGCAGAAAGCAACATGATCGGTTAACCTTTAAAGTTTACAAATCTCCCGAAATAAGTTTTCACTTTTGAACATCATACTGTGCACACCAATACAAAGTTTTTTATTAGTATCTGGAGATATTTGGTGTATAAGTATCCGGACGGTTGACTTGTAATATCTGGAGAAATAGGCTTAGCTATCATAATACAGGATACTACCTATATCAAATCTAACTTATGATGTTTTATTTTTTTTCTAATATTTCAACGCCCTTTATTTCACCAGCTAATGAAAGCTTTAGAAGAAGAAACATAAATTCCAGAAGAACCAAAACAGCCCTTAAAAGGGCCCCGCTTAAGGCACCAAGACAACACCCTTAACTCAAAGGGAACATCGCCGAAGATACCAGAATTAGAGGAGATAGAAGTGCTTCCTAAGCACAAGCTTTAGTAGGGGTCTGCTTCTCCCAACATACATTAGAATATTTGTTAGTTTTTCATCAAAATGTCTTGGGACACTAATCCTTAACAGTCCTTAACTTGATTTTGTAGCTACATCTTAAGACTTGGTCATATCACATACCTATACGATAGACTATGTGTAAGACGAAAGTTAAATCTAATTTCTTACCTTCTTTTTTCTGCCCATTTTGCATGCCCTTCTCGACATGGACCTCAAGAACCAATGCTCTTGCATTGTGTACGACAATCCTTATCATTGATAGTTTCTCCAGTACCCTTGCACTCGTTACATAGATCTTGCATTTGCTAAATCATGGATGGGGCAAGATGCCTGATTGACATATTCATTCCAAAAACTTGACAACAGGCACATTTAATTAAGGAGCCTGACTTTGACTCCTTACTGCAACTTTTACTTCAGTTAGACAACATAATAGTAGAATATATTATAAGTAGACCCTATATAGTAAACATGATCAGCTCTTACACCTTACATTTGGAGCAGATACATCAAAGAGAGTTGCTTGGACCTCCCATTATAAAGACCACGGGGGAGACACTTTGAGTGGATGAACAACATCTTCTCCCCTACGTTGTTGTCATCTGATGTTTCTACCACTACCGAAAGGACTACCACCACCGCCAACTAAGAATTGAAAGATGTAAATTGGGGTATGACTCATGACCACCACCACCGCCCATTCCTTCCTTCAACGCATCCGTACCATCTTGATAAAAAGATATCACACTTTTTTGGGTCACTCGCTACCTCGTATGCGTGTGCAAGCTCTTTAAACTGTACGAACAATGTAATGATATTAGGATCCATTAGAAATGATAAATTAATACACCCACAACAAAATCAATAACCATATCAACTTGATGATCTAACATAGAGCTTACCGTATGAAGGGTATAAGTTGTAAAAGGACAATATTAATGTAATGATAGTATAATTCTTCAAATAAAATACATATTTATTTTCATTAGCAATAGATTTTAGGTGGCATAAAAAAACTCCCACGGATTGAAACTTTACCTGGACTGGCCAAGCAGAAAATGTTAGATTCTTCAACTGTAAATTGGGGAGAGTGTGTGTTGTCCCATATTATTTAGATGATTAAGGATAGAAAATAGATGAAAAAGAGATTTCCTAGAGAGGAAGGTGATTAACTTGGTGAATATTAGATTAGAATAATGAGAGTACTAATGACCATCCACCCTCCTAACATGCTAGGAGGGTAGTATATATAGTCCACCCACATGCGGGCTTTAATAGGCTATACATTGGGTCGGGCTTGTCTTTTGGACTTTAATTAGTTTAAATCCAAGCCCGTAAACCACGACTAATTAACTACCTATTACAACGTTCTAATAAATATTACAATAGAAACCTATGACCGAACATTCTTGTTTGACTTAATATTTTGAGGCTAACAATCTCCCCCAATGTGAGGTCATTCCTCTTTGATATTTGGATTCCAATGGAGATTTATGAATTTCGTCATAAATGAGTCTTGAACGTGTAATAGTAGTGTTGTTCCTTCATGCTGTGATCTTTGAGCCTTTGTCGTTGTCTTTTGACTTTGTCATTTATCTTGAGATCTTCAAATCATCCTTGACTTGTCTTTGCCATCTTGCGAACTTGTGTCTTTATCCACATGCTCACACTTTTAATTGCTGAATAAGTCTTTGGGCCTGAATATGTGGTTTTGAATCTTTGACTTTACTGAGTACACCGTGACGCCACCTTCTCGAGACAAAACATAGACACGGACTGAATGGCTTTGACATTCGTCCTTAATCGGTAGCGTTTTACCTCCGGTCGGTGAAGACCGTTATACGATATTAAATACCGTACCTGTGATTAGGTAGATTCAATTAAGAATCTCCTTGACAGGGTTTCGCGGCTGTACTAGCCGTTCTCTTTACTCGACCGTCTCAAGCAAGACTGCGAACATAAAGAGTGAATCAATTGGATAGGTATCCGTTTGATTAAAGTCGTCAACTTAAACTCCTGGAACAAGTTTGATTCATTAAGAATCTTACCATTGTTGCTTTCCAGTTGACACAAGTTTGATTCATAAGAATCTCACAAGTCACCTACCGTAGCGCTGTTTGATGTTGACGTTAGAAGGATTTCCATTCGTCACTATGAATATTAATGAAAATCACTCTGAATGTTCTGGCAAGACCATAAAGATATTGCGTAGAAACCTGAAACGAATTTGAATCAATTCAGAATCAAACCACTATTGTTTTTCAGTTTTACATATGTTCAATTCATAAAGAATCTTACACATGACCTACCATAGTGCTGTTTGATGTTAACACTGGAAGGATTTCCACTCATCATTGTGAATACTTAGTAGTATCACTCTGAGTGTTCTAGCAATATCACAAGGATATAGCATAGGACTCTCTTGATCTTCATCCATGTGTCCTAACGAGATTTGATTGATCTCTGGCTCTAGACTCGATTTGTGCACTTTTGGTAGTCGGAGGCTGGAGCAGATGCCACCTATTCAATATCAACTATCTCGGAGTGAGAAAGTCAATAGAAGTCGTGTTGATCTCCGTGACAATAAAACAAACTTCTTTTGAGAGAAGTCTGAGTAGCTAGGAAAGGGTTTTGCTTCACATCACTGGGTCCATGATGAGTTTGTCTTCATGATGTGTTGACCCGGTTTCTGCCTAAGTTGTATGGAGGGCTTCTTTCTTTAGACCCTTTATCCTTACATTTCTTTTTCATTCTTCAACCCCTTCAATGCTTACCAAGACATCATTAATAGCACCTTGTTAGGATTGTTCCAGTGCTATCATCAGTACTTAGTCGGCATTCAGCTACGCTCACATTCTACTCCATCTTTCCTAAGGACTTCTAATAATCTATTGGATTGTCCCTGGGAAGATCCCTCCGGTTCTGGTTGGATCATAGGACTTAAACCTAACCATCCTTTTGACACCAATAACGTGTGAATTAAAGATTTTGTGGGTATATGATCGTAACCATGAGTGCTTGAGTCTTTAGATCACATTTTAATCACATTTTCTCCCCCTATCATTAATATATAAAATCTTTTGATATTAGAGATACCAAATTTAATTAAAATATATTTTGAAAAATAGTCTTGAAAAACTTCAGGAGAAAAATGTGTCAAATTCAGCATGAAATTTGGAACACTCCCCCTCAAAAATTGATCCAATTGAATTGTCATTTCGAGGATTTGATCCACATTAAACTTTTGAGGATAGGAGTTGTTGAACACACAATTTTTGAAAGATTTTGAATATCATTGAGAAATTCTTGAAAAAATTGTGTTCAACGCTTTTTGAAAAATCAATTTTTTTTGTCGAAAAGGTTTTTCTAAAGCATAAACTTGAGTTCATAGACTTTGAATGTCTTGACGAATCCACTCAAGTGTAAGAAGATTTAACTTCTTTTGCTAAGGGTAAGAGCACGAAATCGTACACTCCCCCATGAATATAGTTCCGGGTTGCAATCTGAAAGTGATTACAAGCCATTGTGTTGAGCTCAAAACGTTGAATGTTTTGTGACAAGCTCAACCCAAGATAGATTGCTCTACCCGTTGTTGGAAATATTGTCCAAAAGAGACAATTTCCCTTTTTAAAAAAGATAGAAATGACATGTTTTGAAAAATATTTACAACTTTCATTCGAGCTTTATGTACACACTCGTGTCGTTATTGAGCGACATTTCTAGGTACGTCCATATTATCGATACTGAAAGACATGTCGAGAAGAATATTTTTGGATTTTGAATTTTTTTTTTTTGTATTTTGCTTTTTCATAGATATTTACAGGTAGATGTTTGATAGATAAATCAAGCAGACTTATTTACCAGAACCTCCATCTCTGCTGGAGTCAAACATCTCATACCAATTTGCCTAACTAGATACGCAAACCTCTCTTTCGAAAGAGATTTTATAAACAAGTCAGCTAATTGGTAATCAGTTCCAACAAAGTATAATTCAACAATACCCTTTTCAACTTGTTCCTTAATGAAGTGATATCTGACATCAATGTGCTTCGTGTGTGAATGCTGTACCGGATTGTAGGAGATGGCTATGGCAGACTTTGAGTCACAGTACATAGGTACTTTATCAAAGTGGAAGCCATAATCCGTGAGTTGTGTTCTCATCCAAAGAACTTGAGCACAACACGCAGTAGAGACACATACTCCGCTTCGGCTGATGAAAGTGACGTGCAATCCTGTTTCTTGGAAGACCATCCCACAAGCTTGTCTTGACATAGAAATTGTGCGCCACCAGAAGTACTTTTATGTGTATCAAGACACCCTGCATGATCAGAATCTGAATAGGCCGTTAGAAAGAAACCGGTTTCCCTCGGATACCAGAGTCCCATGTGAATGGTATTCTTAAGGTACCGAAAGATCCGTTTAACCTCCTTGAGCTGCTTTTCAGTGGGTCGTGCTTGATATCGTGCACAATAACATGTAGCATGATGAATATCAGGTCTGCTTGTTGTCAAGTACATGAGGGACCCGATCATGGAACGATATCTCGTTTGATCTATGAGTAATCCCTCCAAATCAGCATCTAGGGATGTGGTTTATAATGGTGTCCCAACGGGGTCACATGATGTCATACCATGTTTTGTGATTATCTCTTGACAATACTTAGCTTGGTTAATAAAGATACCACTTGGGGATTGGTGAACTTGAATTCCTAGAAAGAATTTTAGTTCGCCTATCATAGACATTTCAAATCTGTTGTGCATTACTTTTTCAAACCATTTTGAAAGTTTTGGGTTTGTAAACCCGAAAATAATGTCATCAACATAAACTTGCACAAGCAAAATGTCATCCCCATATTTATAAGTGAACAAAGTTAGATCAATGGAACCTTTTGAGAAACCTTTGGAGACCAGAAATTTCGAGAGCTCGTCGTACCACGCCCTTGGAGCTTGCTTGAGTCCATAAAGTGCTTTGTGGAGACGATGCACCTTGTCAGGATAAAGTGCTTTGTGCTTAACGCTTGGTGCTATGGTATTCCTTATGGGTTGATTTTGTGGTAACCTTTCCTTTCCATCTATTTTGGGGGCGAACACAGGTTTTGCAAACGAGGAATTTGATAAAGCAGATGGTTTTCCCAAGATAGAGGATCTATTCACTATAGAAGCATTGGGTTGTCGAACAACAAGTTTCTTAATGCTAGGTTCCATGATTTTCCCACCCATTTTAGCAACGAGTTTCTGCAACTCTGCTATCGCTTTGTCCCTGTCTTGTAACTGAGCTTTCAACCCTTTAATTTCAAAATTATGTTCATTCATTTCTCGAAACGTTTGGGAAAGTTTTTCTTGTAATTTATTATCATGTGGAAAACTACCAACGTATTTTTGCAAAGCAAGTTCAAGTGAATGACAATATTTTTGAAGGAAATCAGTTTTGTGTTGAAGTAACTCAAAAGCCTTTTTATCAACATTTTCTTTACGTTTCGAAAGCTCAATTTCAAGACGTTCACATTCTTTGCTTTTATCAAGATATTGGCATGCAACTTCAGAATATTCATCAATATCAGCACAAGATGTAAAATAAGCACACATAACATCGTTAGAAACACATTCTTGCAATAGTAAATCATATTCATCTGAAAAATCAGTCTTCTCCATTTGAAGATCTTCAATGTGTTTCTCAAGAGATTCAACATATTTTAAATCATCATACATTTCAGTCCGAATGAACTCCTCAAGTTGAAGAACAGTTTGTTTAATCAACGCCGTGTTAGGAATTAAGAGTTCTTTCACAAGCAAGGTAATATCTTGAGGAATCAGACGTGTCCACTCAGCATTTTCACGTTTTGCCCAGTCTCTTTCAACAATAGATTTAACATTATCTATGTGGTGTTTAAGAATACCTAATGTTTTCCTACTCTTGCTTTTAGATTCATCTAGAGGGAGGTAGTTTATGTATTTGTAAACATTAGATTTCTTAGGGGAAATGCTTTCTTCCATTGAATTCTCTTTTGTTTTCATTCTAGAAACACTTCCTCACGGGTTTTCTGAGTTTGTTTGTTGAAAAGACCATAAAGACTATTCTCATAAGCATAATTATATGGTTTTATAAACTCCTTATTGACAAGAGGTTGACTAGCATTATCCAAAGGGCTGTCTCATCACTATCGGCACTAACAGGCATGCAATCAAGATCGGTCCTTTCAGTCTCATCAAGATACAAACACGGGTTCGCAGCTTGAGCTTTGGCAAGGTACTCAGGACTTGCAAAGCTAGCTTGACCCTTAAACATCAGGTGAAAGCATTCTTATGGATTGAATAGAATCATGCGTTTTATAAACAACGTTCTTCAAAAATTCGACTTGTGCTTCTAGTTTCATAACTTTTTCGGTTTCTTTATCATATCTACTTTTGAAGTCTTGTTTTAACGCATCTACCTCTTGTTTCGTATCCTCTAGAATTTTAGCAGAATCAGTAGTGGTCATAGAGAGCTTTTGTTCAAGTTCATTAACTTTGGTATTGGCAAGGTACGTTTTTTGACGTTCATCCATTAAGAAAACATTATATTGACGCTTCTCTTTAGCTAATAACTCCAGAGTTGTATTATATTTGGTTTCAAAAACGTCCTTTTGACTTTTTAACGCACTTCCCTTGTACCCCTCAAGCTCTTTGGTTTTCTGAAGGAGCTCATCTCTATAGCTTTCAGTCATCTCAGTAGATTTGATAAGAGCAGTTTTGCATTCTTCAAAATTTTGAGTGAGCGTAGCGTTTGCCTTCTTTAATTGCTTTTGACTCTTTTTATTTTCGGTGACATCTTTTTGTAAAGTAGCAATTAAATTAGCAAGCGCAATACGTTCCTCTTCATCATATTCATTTGCATGTTGATCATCCTCAGACTCATTATTGCACATGTCTGATGAAGCAGGTGTGGTATTGCTATCAACCGTTTCCATCATACACGTGTCAGTAATGGTATTGGGTAGATCACTATGCTCAGGAATATCACCAAACACATTATATTCATCAGTAGTGTGTACCTTATCGATTGGCTCAGTGTCAAAGATAGGACCATTGTCATCTTCAGTGACTTTGAGAACTTCTTCAACCTTTGCCATGTACGAGTAATGTGCATCGAGCTCTTGATCAGAATCTTCATCATTAGTATCATCAAGCATTGCTCCTTCCTCAGCTGACAATTTAACCCCTGCTTCCATCTTCTTGCATAGCAGCATCTTTTCCTTGTGATAACTGGAGTCTCTAACCCTTTTCGGCTTCCTGTATTCCTTTGCCATATGCCCATAACCTTGGCAATTAAAACATTGAATCCCACTCTGCTGAACCACTTGACTTCCAACCGTTTCCCTATTCCCAGTAGCAGCAGCAATCCTCTGAGTATCATACTTGGCAGTTTGTCGATCATACCTTGCAGAACCCTCAACATGCGTTGGATTATGTCGATCATACCTAGAAGGATTTTCACCACGTCGACGTGTGTCATACCTTGGAGGACTCTCAGCATATCGGTTCTTTGTGTTAGATGATGTGCGAAGATTGTTGTTGGTGGGTTTGTAGATTTTCTTGTAAGTCTTCATTATGAAAGCAATTTGTTGTTTCATCTCTCGATTCTTTTGAGCTTGGTCTTCATCACTATCTTCTTCATATGAGGACTCAGATGGTGGTGATGGTGCTCTTGGCACTTTACCTCGAGATCTTGTGGATGATGAAGACTTATATGATGTGGAAGATCGTGGTGAAGATGATGTAGTGGAATATGACGTAGGAGCACGAGAGTTATGACCTTGAACATGTTGAGTTGTAGTCACTAAAGCAAGTGGATTAGTCGTCTTGGCAACACGTTCAGCTCGAATCTCATTTGCTTCATTCTGAAATTGCTTCAAGATGTCAAAGAGTCGATGATGTGAGACCTCGTCTAACTTTTCTTTTGTTTCACCAAAGTGACGAACCGTGTCCACTCGGGTTGAAGTTGTTGAAGAAATTGGACATTGACTTGCATGGTAGAGACTTGCAGATTATTTCTTGTCATGTCATTCATCATCTTATAAAACCTGGAGTAGTAAGAGTCAATTGATTCTCCATCCCTTGAAGTAAACTTGCTAAAATTCCAAAACAAGTTTGTTTTGACATCTTGTTTGTTGAGTGATTCTCCTTGTTGCAAGCGTTCAATCACAGTCCACATTTCATGTGTTGTAGGACATGCATCAACCGTGGAATAAATGTCATCTCCAATCCCACTTAGAACCATATAGATGGCTTCCTTCTCCGCATCATGCCAAGCACAATCTTCAGGTGTGAGATCAGCTCTTGTTTCATCACGTTCACTTGCAGGAATTGGATCAATAGTATATGTGGCTGCTCTTGGAGGACTTGAGATTTTCTTGAATACATATAGTCCATGAGTAATACATTTCCTCAAGGCATCATCATTTGGTCTTGTATCAAGGTATCGTATGAAACGTGATTGCCATTGAGCAGACCTACCAGATACAAGCATTGGTGGTCTCTCTTTATTCCCGCCACCATGATATTGTTGTTTGTGACACGATACTCTTGAGTAGAATCCATATCTAGAAACTTGAAATCGATGAAGTGTGAATGGATCTTAAGTAGATGTGTGTTGATTGTTGTTGTCGATGAAAAATGTTAAAATCCCCTAAAAATTGTCTTCACAATAAACCAAAAAATCGAAGGCGAAAAATCACACGTATAACATTTTCAGAAAAATTGGTGTATTTCGGAATAACAAGTTTTTTAGAGAAATGCCTTTCTTCGGAATATTGATGTTTTCAGAAAAACAATTTCTTCGGAATAATGGTGATTTCAGAAAAACATGGATCTTCGGAAAAATGATGTTTTCAGGAAAAACAACTTCTTCGGAATAATGGTGATTTCAGAAAAACATGGATCTTCGGAATAATCTACGGAATAAATGCTTTTTCAGAAAATGAGACTTTTCGGAATAATCTTCGGAATAATCTTCGGTATAATCTTCGGAATAATCTTCGGAATAATCTTCAGAAAAATACCAAATTTAGAGAAAATGAGAATTTCAGAGAAACTTACCTTCTTCGGAATAAACGTTTCTTCGGAATAGAGGCTTTTTCGGAAAAATCACTTCTTCGGAATACTGAAATCTTCGGAATCTTGATAATTTCAGAAAAAATTTCGGAAAAAACCCACTTTTTCAGAAAAATCCCTTTTTCAGAATAGTCACTTCTTCGGAATTGAAAACCCTTTTCCGAAAATCTGTATTTTCGGAATAATAAACCCTTTTCTGAAAAACTTTTTCGGAATGATCTTGAAACAGTCAAGTTGTCGTAACTCCAAAAAATAATCCAAACACCTCAAAATCTTGCGATTTTAACCACAAAAACCAAACCAAATCCCTACCAAATCGATATAAATGATTTATATCAAGATTTCTAGCCCGAAAATACTAAACAAAATTTAATTCGAGATGATTTATATGGAAAAATCAACCGAATCAAATCCAAACCAAACAACCAAACACAATCTACCCCGTGGCGATTGATACCAAATGTTGTCCCATATTATTTAGATGATTAAGGATAGAAAATAGATGAAAAAGAGATGTATTCCTAGAGAGAGAAAGTAGTGAGAGAAAGTAGAGAGAGAAAGGTGATTAACTTGGTGAATATTAGATTAGAATAATGAGAGTACTAATGACCATCCACCCTCCTAACATGCTAGGAGGGTAGTATATATAGTCCACCCACATGCGGGCTTTAATGGGCTATATATTGGGCCGGGCTTGTCTTTTGGACTTTAATTAGTTTAAATACAAGCCCGTAAACCACGACTAATTAACTACCTATTACAACGTTCTAATAAATATTACAATAGAAACCTATGACCGAACATTCTTGTTTGACTCAATATTTTGAGGCTAACAGTGTGCATCAGTTTTTTTCACAATAACCGGAGACATATATAGCTACCACGGCTGAGTTTAAAAGAACCGTGGCTGAATCCAAACACCCTGTTGCCCATCAGATTCATCATCTTGTCTGTCATTAATCACCAACCTTAGCTCTGAAAGTACATATTCGCACATTCCAAGAATGTATCGTGTATAACTCTATGAGACTTGAAGAGAGAAAAAACTTGAATCTTGAAATCTGTTAAAGCTTCAGCAACCCCGAGTGGGGACTAAATCTCCTCTAAAACTATAGGCTGAAAAAAAAACAAAAGATGCTTCATTATAGAATTTATCTTGTCTAGAGGCATTTGCAGACAAATTAACAAATAATTTCTTTTTTCCTATAACTTTCTACGGCTCTATTAAAGATAAAGTTTACAGAAATCATGCTTACTGATAGGTGTGTAAACATCCATCTTTTTTACCACTTAATTACAATAATAACCGAGCCAAAACGTGTAATTTATGTCATTTATGTCGGAATTATGCGTGGTTTGTGTTTTTGTTGTGATTTAGGACGAAAATGTGAAAAGTGGAGAAAACACGGGCATTCACGGGCTTTTATCGAAGAAAAAGACGAAAGACGAAGTCAAGAAGTCAAGAGTGCAAAAAGAACGGAAGTCCAAGACCAATTCTGAAGATTTATCGAAGAAAAAGTCAAAAGACGGAAGTTTACTTAAAGTCGAAGAACTCAAGTCTAATTTATTGAAGAATTACAAGACGAGTTTAAAGAAATCCCGAGACAAAGTCATTAATTCAAAAGATTAGGAAGACAAGGACTTAAGCATGCAATTAAAGAAAGAAGAAAGAGGGGAGGAAGCTTCCTAAGCACCTCCCTAATCCCTCCTATAAATAGGTCATTAGTATTTCATTTTCATTTTGTTGGATAGCTTGACAAACTATTTCTTCCATTTTATTTACTTGCACATTTACCTTACTGCACTTTAATTACCTTGTCTTTCACTTTAATTTCCAAGTAAGTTTACTTTTATGTGATTGAATCTTTACTTTTTATTGTTTATCTCTCATTCTACCTTTATTCTATGCTTTAATCTTATTGTTTACATGCTTTTTGTGTTGCTTATTTGAAAAGGTTATGTTTTTATGCTTTTAATTGTTTTGAATTATTGATTTTTATAGCTTATTTGTGTTTATCTTTAAGTTTCTTAAGGTTTTATAAAAGTTATTTTTATATAAAAGTTGTTTTCATTTAACTCTTTCTTTTCGTGTTTTTAAAAGTCTTTAAATTGTAGCTTATTAGATTTTTCTTATACGGTTTTCATTAAGTTTTTCGTTGTGTGCTTATTTGGTTCTTAGCTTATTCGAACTAGCTTATTTCGTTTTCCTTTACTATATTCCGATTATTACCCGTCGGAAAAGGGTTTTGCATTCCGACGGGGATTCCGATCTACCATCGGAAGGGTTTCCAGATTCAACAAGTATTCCGATTGGACATTCCGACAGGGGTGTCTTTGAGTGATATTCCGATGGGTCCTAGGCACCACATTCCGATGAGATCCCTTTAGGCTGCATTCAGATAGAGAATTCCGACTGGACATTCCGATCAGGGGTGTTTAGTGGTATTCCGATCAGGTCAGTTGGTGACAGCATTCCGACCAGGAGTCCACTCCTCATTCCGATTTGTTATTCCGACGAGAGTATATTCCGACCACATTCCGATCAAAGGTATTGTTGGGTTATTCTGATTAGGGACTTGGTGACAGCATTCCGATTTGGGGTTCCGACAACATTCCGATCAGTCTAAGGTTGGTTATTCCAATTAGGGATTCCGACGGTAGGTTTATTTTCTATTTTGTCTTGTTTAATTTTTAAGTTTAAATTCTAATTTTTGTCAAGTTTAAATTTTCGTCACGCTTTAGTTTTAAGTCATTTAATCAATTTACTTTTCAAAATTTTAAATATTGCACCCTTACTTTTAATTAGACTTAGATTTAATTTACCGCCATTTACTTTTAAGTCTTGCATTTTAATTTTCAACAACGACTAATATTTTTCTTAACCAAGAACAACTAAGTCACGCAGTTAAACCAGTTTTCAATTCGATTAGACATACGACAAAGAACTTTTTAACTAAGTAAACTCTAGTTTTCAAATGGCGCCGCTGCCGGCTCTTTTCGTAAAGATTAACGGTTTTCTGTGAGAGACGCGTTGCTTTTTGGGATCCGTTCATTCGTGAGACTTCTTTTCTTAAAAATTTCAAAAAAAACATAAAAAATAAAAAAATTGTTAAAACACACATAGAAATTAAAAATTTCAAAAATCCAAAAAGATTTTATTTTTATTGTGTATATATATTCTCTTTGTGTTTGGTATTGTTTTCTTTTGCCTTTGTAGGTGTATGCGTACTAGATCTTCTAATTATCAAGAGCCCGAGACTCAAGAAGATTTAAGTATGGCAGGTGTCAACAACAATAATCCACCGCACCTCAACAATAACAACAATGTTCTTCCACAACCCGATCTTCGGACAATGGAGGAGCTTTGTCAACCAACCATGTTTGGACGAGGAGGACCAATTGCGCCGATGCAAATCACGGCTCCGGAGTTTTCATTGAAGCACCACATGATTCAGCAAGTGCAAACAAATCCTTTTCGAGGAATGCCTGATGATGATGCCAACAAACACCTCGACAAATTCATTACAATCACTCAAAGCATGAAGTTGCCCGGTGCCACAATAGATGTTCTTCGCCTTCAACTCTTTCCACATACTTTATCACATCACGCCGAGAAATGGTTTGATCGTCTCCCGAAGAATTCAATTCATATTTGGGATGACATGACTCAACGCTTTTTGTCGCGCTACTTTCCACCATCCATGGTCACGAGCCTTCGCAATTAAATCAGCGGTTTCATGCAAGAACCCGATGAATCTCTCTTTGATGCTTGGGAAAGATATAATGTTTTGATCGATCGTTGCCCAAACCACAACATGCTCCCTGTGACCTTAATTGATACTTTCTACAACGGTTTGACTTTTCGTGATCGTGATACGATTAATGCAGTCGCCGGTGGCACATTTATGAAAAGGAGACCCGAGGAGTGTAAAGAGCTTATTGAGAACATGACTACTCATCATAAAAACTAGGATTCCTCCGCTTCTTCAAGGAACAACCCGAGAGTCAATGTTTCTTCTACTTCAGCAAGCCCCGATATGACCGAATTCACCCGCATGATGACTGAAATGAACAAAAATATCTTGCTTCTCGCTACAAACCAACAACAACAAGTTAAAGCGGTTGCACCTTCTTGTGAAACATGCGGCGGTCCACACTCATACATTGATTGTCCTTCTACTCAAGGAAATCCGAAAAACGTGTATGCAGCTTATGGTAATTATTCACCGAAAAATTACCAAGCTCGACCTCAAGGGGATCGAAATTTGCTAAGTTACCGATCCAACAACTACCTTTCACCCGGTTTTTCTCCTCAAAACCAAAACCCCAACCACAACTATACTAGAAGCAACCAAATCCCACCAAGAGCTTCTAATCCTTATCACCCACCCACTCAACAAGCCCCACCCATGAATCCGGATGTTGAAGCTTTAATGAGAACCCAAGGTGAGCAAATCAAGAATCTATAGAGCCAAATAATCAATTTGAAAGGAGATATCACCAAGCAAGGGAATGACATTAGATCCGGGCTTCGAGATAATATCCAATCCTCCTTCAACAATCAAACGAATGATTTAAAGAATATGCTGGCTAGTTTCTTTCCCACCACTCAACCTTCTACTTCGATTTCTCTATCTTCAAACACCATCACCAATCCGCGAGCGAATGTGAGTGCTATTACTACCCGTAGTGGAGTTACCATAGTAGGACCACCTATCCCGCCCCCATCATCTACACCTCCTCCACCACCATTTATCCCTACTCCTCCAACACCTAGTATTAGTACACCATTACCGTCTCTGCCTCGTCGTGACGAAGTACCCAAGAAGAACCCTTCAACATCTCAACCTTCACCAACTACACCTTCCACCTATAAACCCAACATCCCATATCCTTCTCGCTTGGACAAGCCTAACTTGCTCACTAAGAATGACACTCAAGTGTCGAATTATTTGAAGATGATCTCTCAACTAAATTTCAACATTAGCCTTGTTGAAGCACTTGTCCACATGCCAAAATTTGTCAAAGCATTCAAGGAATTGCTGAACAAGAAGGAGAAGCTGATTGAGCTGGCCAACACACGCTTAAATGAAAACTGCTCTGCAGTTATTCTTAAAGAACTTCCGGAAAAGCTTGGAGATCCCGGTCGTTTTGTGTTGCCTTGCATCTTTAACAAAACCGAAGGGTTTACTGCCCTAGCTGATCTCGGGGCCAGTATTAATCTTATGCCTTTGAGTGTTTGGAAAACACTATCATTACCCGACCTTACTCCAACAAAGATGACTCTTGAGCTTGCAAATCGCACTCTCGCTTACCCCGTTGGTATTGCCGAAGATGTGTTCATTAAAGTTGGCACATTTACTTTCCCGGACGACTTTGTGGTTGTTGATTATGAAATGGACCCTCGTATTCCTTTAATACTTGGTCGGCCATTCTTGAGAACCGGACGAGCTCTAGTTGATGTTGCCGAAGGTGAGTTAATCTTAAGAGTCGGGGATGATGCACAAGTGTTCAAAATGGGGAAGCTTACAAGCAAATCCTATGGACGAGAATCTGTGAATATGATTAATGTGCTTGATGATTTTGTCGTCTACAACAATCCTCTATTCGATTCTTGCAATGATAATCCACTTTTTCAAGATAATGTGGATGATTCTCTCTCCAATTTGGAACCTTCACCCATTTATGATTCTCCACCGATCTTTGATGCTTATGATGATGATTCTAGCTCAGATTCGGATGATTATGATGACCTTACTTCCGAGTATCCCGACATGCCCATTTACGATGATTTTGATGAGGCCGATACTCTCTCGAGTGATTCTTCACATGATGAAGATCCTCCGCCATCACTTGATCCTACTTTGGATGATTACTCATTTGAGGAAGACTTTTCAACTTTTCTCAATACTTACTTCCCTCGTGAGAGTGATGCTCCTCCTTTAGATTTTGATAATTATGGTCTTGATCCTACTTTGGATTTGAAGAAAATTCTTTCAAAGGAGAAGAAACCGGTCGACACCAACATCCGCAACACGTATGATTTAACACCTCTTTGTCCACCTTCTGAGGACGAGGTTGTGCATCTTCTTCGCGGATCTTCTTCACATTCTGCTGAGCCTGAGTGCTATTTTCCCCTAAAGGAAAAGGTGTTCGACCCCGGGGCGATATTCTGCAGCCATCTCAGTATCCATCTGATGAAATAAAAGGAAATATCATTGGAACTTATGAAGATATGCTTGCACCACTTCACCTTTCCTTCCACCGTGCTCCATCTTTGCTTAAGGGAACCTTGCCTATTCTTCTTTGGCTTGCCTTGTTCGCCTTAAGCTTGTGCTATTTGATGGAAGAAAACTATGTCTTTGATCCCGGTGGATATGTTTCATGCTTCTTCCTATGGTAATCAAGGTCGAGTCAGGCTCACGACTCGGTAAACAAAAATCAAGCGCTTCTTGAGAGGCAACCCATGTATCTATCTTTTAGCTTTCTTTATCCTAAGTGTAGGGGAGACCCATTGGTGTTTGCTATCTCCTCTCTTCTTCTATTCAGGGATTCGAGCGCTCAATGATCCACTCTTGATGATTCTTGATGACCCGTGATTCCGTTGTTCCCATTTTCCCGGTTCTATCCTAAACTCTTTTTGATTCACTATTTTATATTTTCCAATATTAAAATAGGAATCTCATTAGTTGTCTTTTCCTTAGCGAGATTTAAACAAAGTGCACAATGTCCTAAGTGTAGGGGAGGTTACTCCCACATGCTTAAACATTGAGGACAATGTTTATATTAAGTGTAGGGGGACTTCTATCGAAGTTAAGTGGCCTTTTCCTTGTAGTTGTCCTTATTTTAACCGGAAAATTTGATTTTTCGACATTTTTCAAAATTTTTAATCTATTTTGGCCTAGTTGTATAGTTGTTTTTACCTTTGTATAGTTATTTTCTTTCCTTATTAGAATAAATTTTAATAAAGTGGTTTTAATTTTCAAACGTTGTGAATCTTTTGACTCAACCCGAGTTTACTTATCTAAGTTTACTCTAGCTAGTATCTTTAACGTGTTTAAGTCAAGTTTTGCTAGGCTTTTATAGAGGGAGCTATAAAACACGAAAGTCTTAACTCTCACGGGTTAAGAACAAGAACTTTTTGCAAGTTCCTATAATTGATCCTAGAGAGTCGTTTATCAAGGGAACTTTAAAATGCGAATTCAAAACTTGAAAAAGTCTAAGAGATTGCAAGATCCTATAGGGAACTCGAAAACCCAAAACTTTGATTTAATAGGCTAAGCATCCACGAGTATCATTCCTTGAGATTTTAAACTGTGGAGAACGAGAGATGATAGAGTCAGTTATAAGTTTGGTATTCTTTCGTGAATTTATGTGAGTTAATTATAAGCCTATTCTCTCATTGCTTGTTAATAAATTTATCTGCAATAAATAAGGTTGTACGATTTGAAAAGTTACTTAGCTTCTAGCCCAAGATCGTTTAAAAGTTGCTCGGCATGGATTAGAGTTCATAGCCAAGGCATAACTTATTGAAGCGGGATGCGAAGATTGGCGAGTCCGAAAAGGCCCTTACAAGGCATGAGGGCTACATTTTGTTGCTAAAGATCCAAAGTGATGTGAAGAATCATTTATCAAAGATCAATATGAAGGATTGAGACACACGACGAAAAGCAAATACTCCCCAAAAGTCATGGAGAAGTCTATCCGAAAAAGCCCTAACATGGTATGAGGATAAATAGATCCATGTCCAAAAAGGAGGCGGATCGTTGTATATCAAAATCCCAAATAAAGATTGGAGAAAAATGAAGAAGTCGTGGTCCAAATATGAAGAATATCTCAAAACTTCAAGTGAAGAAATTCCTATTATGAAGAGAAGACCATAATTTCATGAACGTCTCTCAAGGTTTGAAGTATGAAGTCGCTGCCAAATATCGGTCCGAGAAAGGTCTCAAATCACGAAGCGAGTTATGCCAAGATATGAACTTTATGAGGTCCCGAGAAGTAGTTTTAAAAGATTTTGTCCTTTAGCTAACTATTGATTAAATTGTTCACTTTATTTTCGGCCTAAATAACTATCGAAATAAGTCAACAATGCATCCTCGTGATCATTCAAGACAATAATAAAATATAATAGATACACCTAGGAATAAGGGAGTCTAAGTGAGTAATTGGCCCACATGAGTTCGTGTTAGTTTGCTAACTTATAATAACAATGATCTCGTTTTTAAGCTTGGTTTGGAGAAAGTGAAAACTTGAGGATGATGATCATTCATAACATTTCCAAAACCCAAGGTATGTTTTTGATTTCTTTACTTTGAATGTTTATAATTTTCTATCTCTTTAATAAAGGCCAAGGTGGATTGATTTTGATGAAAAATGTAAACGTGCTTTGTAACTAATGCATTGCATGAGGACATTGCAATGGTCAAGTGTAGGGGATTTGATAGGTGTGTAAACACCCATCCTTTTTACCACTTAATTACAATAATAACCGAGCCAAAACGTGTAATTTATGTCATTTATGTCGGAATTATGCGTGGTTTGTGTTTTTGTTGTGATTTAGGACGAAAAGGTGAAAGTGGAGAAAACACGGGCATTCACGGGCTTTTATAGAAGAAAAAGACGAAAGACGAAGTCAAGAAGTCAAGAGTGCAAAAAGAACGGAAGTCCAAGACCAATTCTGAAGATTTATCGAAGAAAAAGTCAAAAGACGGAAGTTTACTTAAAGCCGAAGAACTCAAGTCTAATTTATTGAAGAATTACAAGACGAGTTTAAAGAAATCCCGAGACAAAGTCATTAAGTCAAAAGATTAAGAAGACAAGGACTTAAGCATGCAATTAAAGAAAGAAGAAATAGGGGAGGAAGCTTCCTAAGCACCTCCCTAATCCCTCCTATAAATAGGCCATTAGTATTTCATTTTCATTTTGTTGGATAGCTTGACAAACTATTTCTTCCATTTTAATTACTTGCACATTTACCTTATTTCACTTTAATTACCTTGTCTTGCACTTTAATTTCCAAGTAAGTTACTTTTTATTTTTATTGAATCTTTACTTTTCTTGTTTAAATCTCTCATCTACCTTTCTTTCCATGCTTTAATCTTATTGTTTACATGCTTTTTGTGTTGCTTATTTGATTAAAGGTTATGTTTTTATGCTTTTGATTGTTTTGAATTATTGATTTTTATAGCTTATTTGTGTTTATCTTTAAGTTTCTTAAGGTTTTATAAAAGTTATTTTTATATAAAAGTTGTTTTCATTTAACTCTTTCTTTTCGTGTTTTTAAAAGTCTTTAAATTGTAGCTTATTAGCTTTTTCTTATACGGTTTTCATTAAGTTTTTCGTTGTGTGCTTATTTGGTTCATAGCTTATTCGAACTAGCTTATTTCGTTTTCCTTTACTATATTCAGATTACTACCCGTCGGAAAAGGGTTTTGCATTCCGACGGGGATTCCGATCTACCATCGGAAAAGGGTTTCCAGATTAAACAAGTATTCCGATTGGACATTCCGACAGGGGTGTCTTTGAGTGATATTCCGATGGGTCCTAGGCACCACATTCCGATGAGATCCCTTTAGGCTGCATTCCGATAGAGAATTCCGATTGGACATTCCGATCAGGGGTGTCTAGTGGTATTCCGATCAGGTCAGTTGGTGACAGCATTCCGACCAGGAGTCCACTCCTCATTCCGATTTGTTATTCCGACGAGAGTATATTCCGACCACATTCCGATCAAAGGTATTGTTGGGTTATTTCAATTAGGGACTTGGTGACAGCATTCCGATTTGGGGTTCCGACAACATTCTGATCAGTCTAAGGTTGGTTATTCCGATTAGGGATTCCGACGGTAGGTTTATTTTCTATTTTGTCTTGTTTAATTCTTAAGTTTAAATTCTAATTTTTGTCAAGTTTTAATTTTCGTCACGCTTTAGTTTTAAGTCATTTAATCAATTTACTTTTCAAAGTTTTTAATATTGCACGCTTACTTTTAATTAGACTTAGATTTAATTTACCGCCATTTACTTTTAAGTCTTGCATTTTAATTTTCAACAACGACTAATATTTTTCTTAACCAAGAACAACTGAGTCACGCAGTTAAACCAGTTTTCAATTCGATTAGACATACGACAAAGAACTTTTTAACTAAGTAAAATCTAGTTTTCACTTACCATCTAATCCCTGCATGCTTCATACATGATTTTTTATAAACATGACAGTAATACTTTTTATCTTTGTGGCATCTCTTTAAAGTTAGTATTGATACCAAATTGTCCCATGTTTAGAAAAACATAAAGACAAACGTGTGATTACAGTTTTAAACTTTCTTTAGTTAAACGAAGAATGCTAATTTCATAGGAAGCTGGATAAACATCGAAAAGTTCTTAATAGTTCGTTAAATGTCCCCAGTTATTAGATATAGAGTTTCTGCAAACTATTAATATTCAAATCATGCATAAACGCGTCTTAACTGGATCACTCTAGTATAAAGAAAAAAGCTATTGAACTGTAATGCCATAAAGAATCTTCAAGCAGTCTTATCAAGTTGGACTATAGCTTTTCAATCAATGTCCGCACAAAAAATAAAAAATAAAAATAGTAAAATCAATTTTTAGCATACCTGAATCTTAAGTCTTGCAATCATTCATAGGTTCTCAATTATCCAATACCATAGCCTTTCTCACAATACTCAGCGCCTCACTCATGAAGTCAACAACCATCTACAACAACAAAAAATGATGCAGGCTTAGCTCTCCAAAAGCAGTCCCTTTAGACTTCTATACAATTTGGACATCATACAAATTAAACTAATAAATATGGTAGATGTAGAATGCTTATACTAACCGAGGGATCTGCAAGCCATTGGTACAGTAGAGAATCAATATTGCTGACAGTATGCTCTAACAAAACACTAACCCGCCAAGCAAAGAATTCTTGCTATTCAAAACAATTGTTGTTCATGCACGATCTGTAGTAGGTTGCCTAACATTACTCTTATTTTACAACTAACTGATTTACAAATCGAGTAACAAAAACTACTACATACCTGCTCTAATGGCTTTTAAGATGATCCATTAAAGCTGCATTATTATACCCTGCTACAAAAACAGGAGCTTTACCATAATCCCAATAACAGCCTTCTATACAATAGGTTTGTACGAAAAAACACATACCGTTAAAAAACAAAAAAAGATGACTAACCAACATAAAAGAAATCAACTTATATGTTCTTATTTCGAAGTTGATCGGTTCAATCCGATTTCAATTTTGTCGCCTATAAATAAATATGGTTGCTCACAGATACCTTCAACAAAATACGAACCTCAATAATATTATTCCATCAAAATCGAAAACACATACCTGGTGGACCGGAATGGATTGCGTTTCTTTATTTTGAGGGTTTAACTATTGATCCGATTGATTGTGTTTAAGATTAGGGTTAACGGATTGATTGTGTTTAAGATCAGGGGTTCCAGAAGAATATATTTGTGTTCTCATTCTGATTGTGTTTCTTTTTTGATTTAGTTTAAATATTTGATTTCATATAAGTATCACAAAGGATGGTTTGGCTCGCTGGTTGGGTCGTTAGGCATGGGCTGTCTAATCCGAGTTCGAATCTTATCACGGACAAACATTTTTAAACAAAATCGGGAATTCATGCACTGTGCTGACGTGGATTAGGAGCCTGATTGATGATGTGGCATATCCCTCCTCTTATATATAATGTAAGATATATATATATATATATCTATATATATATATATATATATATATATATATATATATATATATATATATATATATATATATATATATATATATATATATATATATATATATATATATATATATATATATATATATATATATATATATATATATATATATATATATATATATATATATATATATATATATATATATATATATATATATATATATATATATATATATATATATATATATATATATATATATATATATATATATATATATATATATATATACATATATATATATATACATATTATATATATATATATATATATATATATATATATATATATATATATATATATATATATATATATATATATATATATATATATATATATATATATATATATATATATATATATATATATATATATATATAGTTAGGATCAGATAAGAAGAAACATTAAAATAAGAAGAATAAGAAGGAATGTGGACCAATCATTTTTCAAAAGCATGGAAGGGTATATTGGTCCTATCATTATTTGTTGGTAGTTTGTAATTCCTAAAAGAAAGGCAGACTATTTTCTTTTCTCTTTTATTAGTGAATTTGCATTAAACCGAGTACCTTTTTATTCAATATTTCATGCGTATTTTTTAGTAGTGACCAGATTTCGATGTGTTATATGTGTATGATTTTGTCATTTTGGCAACGCGTACACTAGTTTAACCTATGCACCTTGTATTGTTTATTTTCAAAAGCATATGATTTTACATGCATCTAATTCATTTGATGTATTAAAGCACGTTCATTTCTAGTTGATAAAACATGAAATGGATCAATATTGATGGTCAGATCATAGAAATACGCAGTACTTGACAAAAAAATAAACGCATCTAGATGTATTGACATCATATAATTAGATGCGTCAATCATATTTAGATACGTCGATCATAAAAGTATGCATCACTATAATGAACGATATAATTAGATGCATCGCTAAAATGAAACGATATAACTGGATGTGTCGATCAATAAGATGCGCTGAACATGAAAGTATATGCATCGCAAAGATGCATCAATAACATTAAGTGTGTCGATCAGAATTAGATTTGTCGATGATATAAGTATGCATCACATCAGCTAACACACATTGATATAATCAGATGCATGTCGATCATAATTAGCTGCATGATCAAAATTATCAAGCACGTTAAGATACGATGTTATTGGATACGTTAGACGCGTCAATCATAGTCGCTTTAAAATTGGATAATAGATACATAGATGCATCATTTATAAGAATTTAGGGGTTCGCATTATTAATGCATCTCAACATGTTCTTTTCAAACCATGCATCTACTCTATTTTATGGTTTATGTACGCTCAAATCATGCATCTGACTAAAGCCATGCATCTGACTAAAGCCATGCATCTAAATAAAATAATGATGATCTCTTATGACATATGGATGGAATTTATTTATAATGTAAAAAAACCACATGTTTAGATTAGGAATATTAAATTATATGTAGTTTATTAATTTAGGTAGTTATAAATTAAAAAATATTGATTTAAAAAGTAAAGTAAAAAGAAACGTGTTATATCAGTTGGAGGTTCCGAATTTTTTTGGTTGAATTGTGGAATAAGATTAATCAAATTTACTTTTCTACCCATAACGTAATTATTCAAATATGAAAGTCCCTAATCAATGCAAGAAACCCTAATCTTAACTTAATCAACACAAGGTATTACTTTTCAAACGTAATCTTATTATTGTATAATAAAGAATTACAAGTGTTATGGATAACACAGTTTGATGACAATGTGTTGTGCACACTTTGAACAACAATAAACCCTAACTTATGAATACAGTCGTAGCTGTTTGATTCACTACGTTATATGCAATAATGTTCTTAATATCTCAAAGTGTTAAACATTAATGCATGGATACACATCCTATTTATAGTGTTACGAGTTTGACCTAAACAGTACTCGATGGCGACTACACAAGCTTTTACAAGTTCCCACATCAGTCACATGATGTCCTTCTATTCTTGGTAGTCTTCCATTATGCTTTAAGGAAACAGTTGTCAAAACAGTTTCCTTTTTCTTCATAGTCTCGAACACACAAATGGCATGTCCAAAGTGTGCTGAGAGTTATCAGGGTATTGCCACCCCTGTTAACTCTCAACCCCTCAGAGTCCCTAATACATCTTGGCTGTTATCCATCACAGCCAATGAGTATGTCTTCAGGTAATTATTCGACTTCCCTGACAATGTCTCTGACATGGACTCCTCTGAGGTTGCTCACAGAGACTTGGGTCTCTGTGAGTCTTGCGAAACTTGCCTGCCTCCTAGGCACAGGCAAGGGACTATCTAACAGCCTAATTATGTTTAAATCAATGATCAGGGAATCTAACAAGTTTAGATTCCCAACAATCTCCCCCTATTTAAACATAAATAATGCTAGATCTAACTAAGTTAAGGTAAGTGAGTTTAACAGCTTCTTCTTACACATAACAGATCTAAACAAACATACCTCATGATTTTATTAAAACTTAAAGAAAATTACAAGTGCATTACATAAGCAAAATAAAAGATGAAGGTAAAAGGGTTGTGAACATCTTCAATAGTCATCATTTTTAATTCTTTCTTCAGCTTTAGCCAAGTCCAATCTGTTATCAATTTCATCCTGTAAAGTCTTTGCAAACTTCTTGGAATACTCAGTGTTGATCTTGAGAGACTTCTTGTGACAGAGTAGCTGAATAGTTGAAGCTAAGCACAGCTCATCTTCCCTTTGAAAAGCATACTGGCAAGCCCTGTTCATGAATGCCATTCCTCTTTCAGGCTCTGTGTATGTCTGACCATCAACAGGGCCAACAATACCATTGGGGAGAATCAAATCCCTGTGCATGCCATCCACATGAACATCTTCAGTAACAAAAGTTTCATTAACGATTTGTGAAATTCT
Organism: Glebionis coronaria; assembly: GCA_025667525.1. Lineage (NCBI taxonomy): Eukaryota > Viridiplantae > Streptophyta > Magnoliopsida > Asterales > Asteraceae > Glebionis > Glebionis coronaria. The sequence continues at coordinate 355,325,982 of CM046881.1, read as the reverse complement.
TCTCCTTTTGTTGCCAGTCTTTGGGGGTTCTTGTTCAAAAAGTTGTGGTGGGGGATCAATCTTAAGTTTGGCAGCTGTTTCCTTGATCCAGCTAAACTTGGCCTTAAGAGTCTTAAGCAGAAGAAAATTAGCCTGTCCAGTCTTTTTGGCAGCTAAGGCTTCAAGTTCGAACCATTCTGATAACCCAAGTGTCTTTAACCTGAAGTTGTCAAACACATCCATATTTCTCTGTTGGTTTTCCCTCCATAAGATCATCTGTGGGGTGTTTGTGGATTTATGAATGGTGTATTTGAACTTGGTTATCTTGCCAGAAGCATATCTGTTGTTCACGCAGGCATCATAATCAGCTTTGACTTTTCTTAAAGCCTCAACGCGTTTTGCTTCCATTTCCCTCAACCTTTGTTTTTGTTTTTCCCTTTCAGGTGGTGTCATCTTCCTCAGAGTAGCTTCATTCAATTCTTTGGCTGTCTTGAGTTCATTTAATCTTTTAAATTCTTCAGCCTGTTGCTCTATTTCTTCAGGGGTTAAAGGAATCTCATCGGAAGGTGTAAAGGTTGAGAATTGGGAAAGGTCTGTGGTGGATCCTCCTGTCTCTAGCATCGCAACTATCTTCTTAAGTTTGGTATCTGTGTCAACCAAAACTATCTCCTTTCCTTTCTTCGAGACAGAGGACTCCACACTTATGTTTTTCAAAACATCAGCTCTTTTGATAAATGTTGTCTGAGCCTGAGTTTGAATAGCTTTGGGGAGAGAGCTAACAGTGAATTTTAATTTCTTGGCAGCTGGTTCATCATCATCCTCAGGCTTGCTGGTGTTAACCAAAACCAGAGACTTTGATGAGTCAGCTCCATCTTGAGTTTGTTGCTCCCCCTGAGTATTATCCTCATCATCAGGTATTATAACAGGTGTGATGACTTGGAGAGGAACAGGTGTAATGGTGGGGTTAGCTGATGATGAGCCTTGTTCAGCAGATGCAAGGCTGAGTGTTGTATTTTTCTCCCCCTCACGTTTGTCCTGACTTCGCAGATGTTTGGATGAACGTGCTTGAAAACGTCTTGCAATCTGCTCCACAGAGGCAGCCATAGCATGTTGTCTTTTTCTTGAAGCCCTGGCAATCTTCAGCAGGAGGTTGGCATTTGCATTAGTATTTGCCTGAACACGCCTGACAATGAAGTTAGCATGGCGGTATTGTCTGGTGCGAACAGCATTAAATTGCCTGTGCATGGTGAGTTCATGTTCATGGAACATGGCAGGGACTGCTGAGTCAATGGCATCCTTTATTCTTGTTGAAAGATGACTGAGTCCTTGGGCTACACCTCTTCTTGCACCATCCTGAATTGGCTCAGTGACAGCCTCAGCCACAGCCTTTTTGATGATGCCTGGAAATGTCACAGTGAAGTTGTGCATCTCAGACTTGATCACATCCAGCTTCCTTGATAAGCGCTCAATATCTGATTGATGATGAACAGGCTGAAGATTCTTGATATTGAGGCTTTGCTGAGCATAGTCATCCCCCTTGGTAGAATATCAAAGTTCGTCTGGGCAGGATGATCAAACAAGAGAAACTCCGCTGTTGGATCATAGGCTGGAGATTGGAAAACTGTTGTTGTGGATGTAGCAGAGTTGGGAGTATCAACAGCATCCTTGGGAGGAGAAGTCTTATCACCAGCTGGTGTAGACACAGCTATTTCTTTTGGAGGAGAGACAGACAGCTGGTCTTCCTCATCTTCTTCATCCTCTTCATCGAACATTCCTTCAGGGAATTCATCCTCAGGCATGGACTCAATATCAGAGACATAATCTTCCAATGATAGCATTTCTTCATCAGCATTTAACAAAGGCTCTTCATCATTGGGTTTGTCCTGAGTCATTGTATCAGCCTCCTTTTCTTGTTGTACCTGAGACTCGATGACTGGCATTACAATTTCAGCCTGCAAATTTGTTGTAATTAGTAACAGGGAAAAATATAAGGGGAATGGTCGCCATTTCGCTGTCCCAGAGAGGCTGAGAGTGATTACTCAGCCACTCCAAAGGATAAATCCTTGGGATTCTTTTAAGTGTGAAAAAAATAAGGTTAATGATCGCCATTCGCTGCCCCTAGGAAAGCTGAGTGTGATTATTCAACCCCCCCAAAAGGTTAAAACCTTTGGGACTCTTTTGATTGTGAGACATATGTTGTTTATGGATCGCCAGTCGCTGCCCCTAGGAAAGCTGAGTGTGATTATTCAGCCCCCCCAAAAGGTTAAAACCTTTGGGACTCTTTTAAGAGTGAAACATATGTGGTTAAAGGTCGCCTGTTATGTTGCCCCTAGGAAAGCTGAGGGTGATGATTCAGCTCCCCCTTAAAGGATAAATCCTTTGGGACTCTTTTAAGGAAGGAACCAAGAGGCTGTGTGAAGTACAGCTGATCAAGGTTGAGACATTAATGTATTCAGGTTGTTGTTAGCCTGAATACTGTCTAGAGGGTGCAGGGTCATCGGGGTGCTTTATAAACACAAATGAATCATTCCCTGGTGCAAAGACAGGGTGTACAGAAGTCTTAAAGTATTCTAAGTGTATTGACAGACTTCTATGGGTCGAGGATTACCCTAACTTCACCACTCTCTCCTACAGACAAATGAGAGTGGCTGCTTATGAACCTCTAAAAATGTACACTGATTACCTGTGAGATATCAGCTTGATCAGGTTGGTTTCCTGTCGTCTCAGCTGACTTTGAGACACTAGACTCCTGTTGTTTGTCAGCCAATGAATCTGAATCCACATGAGTATCTGGACCAGAGGAGGTGTCAGTATTCTTTCCCTTGGCCATAGAAACAGCTTTGGAGTGGGAAGAAGAGGGGATTTTCTTCTTCTTAGGCTGTTGGCCAGATGAAGCCTTGGACTTAGTAGTGTGCTGCCCAGAGGTCAAAGACACAGACTTGCCAGCAACACTAGAAGTATTCACCTTCTCAGAGGAAGGGAGCAAGGGCTTCTCAGCGTTTGGTACTAGGTTGGCCACATTCATCATATGGGCGGTGACAGGGACATCTTCAGCTCCTATTTCCTTGTAGATGGCGCCTGTGATGCGGTAGGGCTTAAGAGCAGTCAAGGCCTTGTTGTGATAGTTATCTCCCAGCAAGCTTTTGAAGATCAGAGACAGGAAGCGCACATAGCAGATATTCTTTTCCCTGAACTGATTCCTTCCCTTCAACTGTTCTACAAGGTTGGAGAAGAGAATGCTTCCAACGTCAACATCAGCTCCCCAGATTAATCCATAAGCAATAGCCTGATGGTTGAAAGACATCTGATCCTGTGATCCCTGCATTCCTCCCATGGATTTAACAATGTGGGTGAAGAGGACACGCCACATGGGAGTGAAATACTTAATCTTCAGAGGAGATTTGGTGAGGACCTCAGCTGGTGTAAGGGCAGGGTTAACGTCATGACAAGGGTTGAGTGTGGCCAGGGCTTCTTTGACAGCCTTTTTGTCAACTACCTTCAGGTATTCATCTCCATGCTTCAATCCGGCCACACTTGAAAAGTCTTTAAGGGAGAAGGCAAAAGGGTGTTCATTGCATAAAAGGCTAAATGTTATGGTGTCTTCTACCACTTCAGCAGAATACCAGAATTCCCTAAGGTATTCTTGGTAAAAGGTGGATGGGGATTTGGTGAAGGCTTCACTTAGGTCACAATTCTGCATGAAATTGACCAGATCTGAATAGGTGTTGTTTGGTGCCTTAATCCATCCAATGGCGTTGTTGGAGGCGAGGATGCTCTCGTTGATCTCGAAGTTAACATTTGAAGCTTTAGGAACTGAAAACGCCATGGATTCGAGGTTGAAGGTGAAAGAAAATGGCGGATAGGTTAAGAGAGATAAGAACTTAGAGAGAGAAGTAGATTTGAGAAATGAGAGTGGTGGTGGGTGAGAAGAGAGAAGAGACAATATATATTCAAACTAAGTGAACAGTTATTCAACCGTATTAAATGCAAGGAGCGAAAATGACTGTTCAAGTGGGTCCCCTTGACCTTTCAAAATAGTTTATCTCCTCGTTATCCGAAAAATAAATGATTAAATATTTGAGAATGTTTTTTGCATTTACTTGGAAAGTAACTACCTAGTTTCATGTGAAAAACATTTAATATAGAATCAATCATTTAATGAACACATTTAATATCAAGCCACAGGCTTTGAGATATTGAGCATCCCTAGCTCAGCAACTAACATGTTGAATGAAGGTTCAGCCAAAGGCTTTGTAAAGATATCAGCTAGTTGCAGCTCAGTGGGAACAAAATGCAGCTCAATATCTCCCTTCATTATATGATCCCTGATAAAATGATACCTGGTATCAATGTGTTTGGTACGAGAGTGAAGAACAGGGTTGTTGGATATGGCAATGGCGCTGGTGTTGTCACAAAAGATTGGCACTTTTTCATACAAGATTTCATAGTCAGCCAATTGACTTTTCATCCAGAGCACCTGAGCACAACAGCTGGCTGCAGCGACATATTCTGCTTCAGCTGAAGACATAGCCACAGAGTTTTGCTTCTTAGCACTCCATCCAACCAATTTTCCTCCTAGGATTTGACAACTGCCTGAAGTGCTTTTCCTGTCAATACAGCATCCAGCATAATCTGAATTTGAACAGGCCTTGAGATCAAAGCCTGATTCCTTTGGATACCATAGACCTAGGGATGGTGTTCCTTTGAGATACCTGAAAATTCTCTTAACAGCCACTAGATGGGATTCTTTTGGGTTAGCTTGGTACCTTGCACAGAAACATGTGGAGAATTGGATATCTGGACGACTAGCTGTTAGATACATGAGTGACCCAATCATGCCTCTATATAAAGTCTCATTGACAGAGACCCTTGACTCATCAGGGCCCAAGTTGTTGGGTGGAAGCATGGGGCATTTCACTGATGCACAATCAGCTAAGTCATATTTTTTAAGTAAATCCTTAACATACTTTTCTTGACAAATTGAAATTCCCTTAGGACATTGTTTAATTTGAAAGCCCAAAAAGTAAGTTAATTCACCCATCATACTCATCTCATATTTCTTGGTCATTAATTTAGCAAAACGTTTACTAAGATTGATATTTGTTGACCCAAAGATGATATCATCCACATAAATCTGCACAATGATGAAATCACTCTTGTCCTTGAAGGTAAAGAGTGTTTTATCAATAGAACCCCTGACAAATTTATTTTCAGCTAAGAAATTTGAAAGAGTTTCATACCATGCTCTTGGAGCTTGTTTCAGACCATACATTGCCTTGTGAAGTCTGTACACATGGTTGGGAAACTCGCTATTCTCAAATCCTTCAGGTTGTGCAACATACACTTCCTCAGCCAAATCACCATTGAGGAAAGCACTCTTAACATCCATCTGATACACAGTGATGTTCATATAGACAGCATAAGCAAGGAAGATTCTGATGGCTTCAAGTCTAGCAACAGGTGCAAAAGTTTCATCATAATCAATTCCTTCAGTCTGAGAGAACCCCTGTGCTACCAGTCTGGCCTTGTTCCTGATGATGTTCCCAATTTCATCCATCTTATTTCTATAGATCCATCTTGTGCCTGTGATATTCTTTCCAGGTGGAGCTGGCACTAGTGTCCATACTTTGTTCCTTTTGAACTGATTGATTTCTTCTTGCATAGCAGCTACCCATCCTTCTTCTACCAGAGCCTCAGCTACTCTTTTAGGTTCAATTTGTGAGAGAAATTCAGCAAAGAGACATTCATTGGCTGAGGCTGACTCTGAGTCTTGGATTCGCTGTCTAGTTGTGACCCCTGCATTTGGTTCCCCAATAATATTGACAAGAAGAATGTGTTGATCTCTTGACCACTTATTTTGAGGAGCTGGGGACTCAAGGACAGGAACACTTGTGGGCACAGCTGGTACAATTTGAGTTTCATCCTGCTGACTAGGAGGGCTTTCTTCAAAGACTACTTCAGTGTTAGAGTCTTCTTCAGCCATATCAAGAGGTGCAACTTCATTATCAGCAGGAGAGTTTTCAGGGATTTGAAGAATTGGTGAGTCATCAATAGTCTGAGAAGGACCATCAGAGATTTGAGGTTCTTCTTCAACAAGTTCCTGATAGGTAGAAACTTCTATGTTGTGAGTAGACAGAGGGTCAAAGGCAGGGACATAAGGGGTGAGAGTGTTGGAGTGATGATGACTGGTAGGTCTGGGTTCTGTGAACTCATCACTTGGGAAGGATATATTTTCATTAAAATCTATTTCATCACCCTCTGTTCCTATTCTCTGTATGACTTCATCATCTTCATTGAATCTAATATGGAATGTTTCTTCTACTTCTTGTCTTCTGATGTTGAATACTCTGAAGGCTTTTGCTATTGGAGAGTATCCCAAAAAGAAATCATCATCAGCTTTTTCATCAAACTTTCCAAGTTTATCCCTGTAGTTATAAATAAACACAGGGCACCCAAACACATGAAAATAGCTGACGTCTGGAGATCTTTTTCTGAAAACTTCATAGGAAGTTTTACCATGTCTTTTCACAATGATTGATCTGTTTTGTGTGTAGCAAGCAGTGTGAACAGCTTCTCCCCAAAATTGCTTTGGTAAGGCTGCACCATTTAACATGGTTCTTGCTGCTTCAATCAAAGTCCTGTTTCTTCTTTCAGCCACACCATTTTGTTCAGGGGTGCCAGATGAAGAGAAGTTCTGTGAAATCCCTTTTTCATCACAAAAAGATTCAAGTTGATGATTCTTGAATTCAGTACCATTATCACTTCTTAGAGCTTTGACTCTAACATCATTCATATTTTCAACCTGTCTGATGAAGGACATGATGGTTTCAGCTGCTTCACTTTTCCTTCTGAGGAAGAACACCCATGTGTATCTTGAAAATTCATCAACTATGACCAAGGTGTATTTGTTGTGATTAATGGTCTGAGGTTTGACAGGCCCAAACAAATCCATGTGAAGGAGATGTAAGCACTTGTCAATAGAGAATGATTGCCTAGTCTTGAATGAAGACATGTGATGCTTTCCTTTGACACAGGCAGAACAAGTTTTGTCTTTGGAAAACATTACTGAAGGTAGACCAACAACCAAGTTTTGAGTGGCTATCTTATTGATGTTCTTAAAGTTGAGATGAGACAGTCTTTTGTGCCACAGCCAATTGACACTTTCAGAGGCTTTAGCAAGAAAACAATTTGAGCTGTCTTCAGAGCACACAGCCATGTTGATGATATAAACATCTCTCCTTCTAGGTGCAATCAGCACAACATCATTGTTTTTGTTGAATATGGTTCCCTGAGTCTTAGTAAACAAAACCTTATAGTCAGCATCACACAATTGGCTGATGCTAATAAGATTGTGTTTAAGACCATTCACATATGCAACCCTGGTAAATGTAATCCCATTACAGTTCACTGAGCCATATCCTTCTGTGTCACCTGAAGAGTTATCTCCAAACACCACTTTAGGACCTGGCTCTTTTGAGTATCTGTGCAGGTATTGTTGAATCCCTGTCATGTGTCTAGAACAGCCACTATCTAGATACCATACCGATTCCTTGAGATATTTCTGCACAGATACATAGAAACAGATTAGTTCCTATGGTGAACCCACTTTCCAGTGGGTTCCCTGAATTGCTTATTAGCAACTCTTGTGTTCCTGAAAAACTTTTGGCGTTGGGATGGACAGTTCACTGTTTCATGGTTATAACTCCCACAGATATCACACCCAGGGAAGTCACCACACTCGTCTGAGTGATGGTCTGTGAACCCACAGAATTTACAGGGAGGATAAGGTTTGTAATTTCCTTGTTGCCTTTTGGAACTCTGTGGTCTGTCCCTAGAGGGTGTCTGAGCTCTTTTAGCTGCCATGTGTCTGTCATGATCTAAGGTCGAATGGTGAGAGTTTTTACATACATTGCAATAAGGTTTGATTAACCTTTCCCCTTTGGGTTCACCTAGGACTGACTTAGGTTCATGAGAAGTAGAGCATTCAGCGGAAGGCTTAATGTGTTGTTTCAAGAGTTCTACTTCTTTCATAAGAGACAACAGGCGATCTTCAGTGGTAGGTTCAACCTTATTCACAGCTTTAGTAGTAACAGGCTTAAAAGCTACTTGTTTGCCAGTTTGTTTAGCAAGAACATGAAAAACTTTAGCTGGAGGATTCTCAATATCTGTCCTAAGTTCATCCTTAGCAGATCTAGAAGAACTGTTGGGTTCAACTCCAGAGAGTTTGGGCAAGGGTGGTAGCTCAGCCACATCTTCAGAGACAGGGTCATTTGTCAAAGTGGTATCTGACATATGAATAGTCTCTGTAGATTTAAAGACAATGTCTTTGGGTTTGGTGAGAATTCTCAGCTTATTTTTCTTAGCAGATGTATCCCTTTTTAAGTCAGCAGGCACTTCATCCCTAAGCAATTCATCAATAGTAAACCTAGCACACAGCCATTTTTCAATAATCTTGTTCAATTCAGAGACTTGATCATTTAAAGCAATGTTTTTCAAGGTTAATCTAGCTACTTCATTTTGCAGGGATATTTTCTCTAAATTAACCCGCCTGAGAGTTTCACATTCAGCCTTAGCATTTATCATTTCAGATTTAACAGAGTGAAACTTATCAAGTAGGTTCTTTCTTTGTTCCTCAACAAAGTGTAAATCAACAATGGTGTAATCAAGGACATGCTTACGTTCATCACTATCAGACATGGATAAAAGCCTGTGTACCTTTTTCATTGTGATGTCAACCCATTGTCCTGATCTTGCATCACCTTTTCCAACAGCTGGTTCATCCTCAGCTATCGCCATAAAAGCCCTGACTCTGGTGGTGTCTTCTTCAACTGAAGTCAGTGGCTCATTATTCCAATCATAAGTTTCAGCAACCAACCCTTTCTCAGTCTTTTTCTCACCACCCTTCTTTTTGGACAGAGCTTCAATCTTCAAGTTCATTTGTTCTAACTTAGCTTTAAGTGCCTTGTACTTATTTTTGTAATCTTTCTTCTCAGTGTCTGAAGAATTGGATTGAGATGAGTTGTTATGTTGTTTGAACTTGTAGGGTTTGGATGAAGATGATGGATAAGAGGGTGAGGATGTCTTGGTGGAAGGACAGTCTTTTTGATAATGTCCAAGCTTTCCACAAGCAAAACAAGTTTCTTTTGACCTGTCAGTTGGTTTACTAGCTGATCCTACTCTTCCTGGTCTTTTGAAGTATCTTCTTTGGTTGGCTAGCAAGGCTCTTTCATGGAACTCTGCATTGAGGTCTGTCAAGAACTCTTGGCTGCTACGGGTATCTTCTTCAACATCAGAATCGCTGTCATGAGGATGTGTTGCAGAGATCAATGCTTTGGAAGATGCTCCTTGGACTACAAATCTTTCAGTCTCTGATTTGTAGATAGTATCGATCAGCCCTTCTTCATAATTGTACTTACCATAGAGCTGAGCAAGGGTATCATTTTTGATTGAGTTGTTAGCTCTCTGAGTCTGATTCATGCTCAGCCACTTTCTTGGAAGGCTGTTGACAAAAGTAGCATTGATCTCAGCTTGACCAATAGTGAGATCATTCATATCTAGGTCATTTAGAAGAATCTTCAGCCTAGTATAGGTTTTGTAACACCCCATTTTGATAAATGGAATGTCACGCGTAATTATGGCGTGTCATCAAAGCATGCAAGGTAATATGTAGTAAAACATACATGACCATAGGGAAAACCGGAATCAAACATCGGTTCCCAAACATAAGCCCAAAACATAACCAAGTAAATGAACTGAATGAAAGACTAAACAAGCATAAATATATGAAGGAAACAGGAGAAGAAGTCTATGGCAGCTTCCATCCTATGCATGTCCTCCAAATGCTCGAGTCTTGGGTACCTGCCGTTTTGGGACATGGAAAGGAAGGTAACGGCTGAGCGAAACGCTCAGTGCACGGATATACAATATAGCATGAAATAGGATAAGCATGTAACATATAACAGCGGAAGACTAAGTTCTGAGTAGACTGGTTAAGTATTGAGAAAACTGGTTTTATAGTTTGAAAAGCCTTATGTTTATCTTATGAAAACTGTTTTAACATATATATACCATAGCCCATATAGGTCATAAAAAGGTCACGTGCATGAATACTTGGAGGGGTGACCTCATCATGCTGATTAGAGGGGATGCCTCTAATTAATATACTGGTTTGGGTAGGAGGGATCAACTCCTTGTGAAGGATGCAAGGCACACACCACATTCACCATGAAATACTGAATAAAACATGTAACTAGGATGCACCCATACGCCCCACATGATATAATAATATGGCCAAAACTGAAAGGGACGCCACGAGCAATCACTCCGCCGTGGGGAAGTCATAACATTGGTGCCTCCAATGTTATGGTTATGGTACCTCCATAACTAGGTGAAACTGGTCATGCTTGTATATGGCTATAGATTATGCTAATTAAACATAAGCAGTTCAAAACAATAAAACAAATACTGGGGAAAACAGTTGGCTGCATACGGGGAAATCCTAATAAGGAAAGAATGTCCATACTGAAAGGACGAGAATCCGTACCTCAAGTCCAGTGAATGAACGGAAGAAAGACTCCTACTTCTGGATCACTAACGCTACATGAATACACACGTGTATAAGTATCGAATTACTGATTACGTACTGGGTCTTATGTCTCATCTTAGCTTACTTGGTATGTTTTAGGTCATGGTTTACTGTTTAAAGCCTTACACTGTGTTTATCTTGTATTCTGACTAATCTGATTAAGTATTACTGGTAATTCATGTATTATTATACTTACTGTGTAATAATAAGTAACTTTCCAAAAATAGCAGGTTTCCAAAAATAGAAAGTTTCCAAAAATAGAAAGTTTCCAAAAATAGAAAGTTTCCAAAAATAGAAAGTTACCAAAAATAGAACGTTTCCAAAAATAGAAAGTTTCCAAAAATAAAAAGTTTCCAAAAATAGAAAGTTTCCAAAAATAGAAAGTTTCCTAAAATAGAATTTACTGCTTAATATAGATTAGTTTCTAAAAATAGAAAGTTTCCAAAAATAGATCAGCTGCCTTAATTAAATAAGTTTCCATATATAGAAGGTTTTCATGATTAGATTAGCTGCCTGAAATAGATAGATTTCCATATATAGAAGGTTTCCATGATTAGATTAGTTCCTTATTTAATTAAGTTTCTATAAATAGAAGTTTCCATAATTAGAATTAAGCTGGTTACATAAGCTAAAAATATAAGTCTAAGTGTTTATATGCTTATTTCTTAAGTCATATGATATAGTGCATAGTTTAATTATTATTTCATGTATTTTAATTAAACTATAGGTTAAGCATTTTAATTAAAGTATAACATGTTTCAATTAAAATGGAATAAAAATACTTAGGTTAAAATGTGTATTATTATGTATTAATAATATAACCTAAGTCATGTCTAAATTAATTAATTATAAGCATGGTTTAAAATAATTAATTAATTATAACTCATAACATAAAAAAATACTTAGGTTAAATTAATATCATGCTAAATTAATAATTAGATTAACCTAAGTCATGGTTTAATTAATATATTATGTTATTAATTAATTTATATCCTAAGTTCATGATTCATAAAATTAACATGTAGCATAAATCGTGTTTTAACCAACGAACCGTGAACCGGGCATGATATCGACACCGTACCCCGAACCAAATCGGGGTTCCCCTTGGTTCCTTGCTACCGTGGGACCCACACCACCAAACCGGGACCATATGGTCTCGGTGGTGGTTTCTAGGCCAAGCCGTGACCCCCTTGGGGCACGGTCTAGGCGTCGGCTAAACCAAACACCCGTAAAACACCCTTTTGATTTTACCTCTTAACCAAATACATGTTTATTTTATGTTTTTAAAATATGTTTTAAAAACATCATGTTCTTAATCAATTTTACCAAATCAAATCAAAAGAAGGAATTAAAAAGAATGGTTAAAAAGATATACCGAATGTGTGGATCAATAGAGGATGAACAAACACGAACACTTGTACAATATTCAAGATCAAAATCAACAAGAACACCCCCTCTTGGTGTGTTATAGGTGGCGGCCACAAAAGGAGAGGAAGAACAAAATTAGGGTTTTAATTGTTTTCAATAAAATGTGATAAATGAATGACTTTTTCCCTTAACCCCTTGTTTAGTAAAAATGATGGGCTAGGCCCTTTTCTTGTCCCTAATTTCGTGGTTCATGGGGCCCACATGGGGTAACCCAAATGTTTTTCGTGTCTAAATAATAAGTGTGTTCTCGTGTTCGTGTTTTACGTGTTTTAATTAGTTAAGTGTTCATTCGTAGTGTGTTCTCGTTAAATATTTACCGTGCCTAATATATTTATACGTGCTCGTAATTATATTATATTTATTTACGTGATTATTTTAGTTCGTGTTTTAAAATGGTGATCATGATTTAATTATGTTCCCGTGAAATACTTATTAACTGCTTATCATGAGTTCGTACGTAAACGATACTTATCATGTTATACACGTATGTACTTACTTGATTAATAGCACATGAATGTGATCAATACTGAATAAGGTAAGTTTTAATCAAGGACGTACGATCTTAAGGGCACTATTCATGGTAAAAGCATGCGGGTTTTACAATTCTTCCCCCCTAAAAAGAATAATTCGTCCCCGAATTATAGATAAAGTAACTGGAAGCGAAACATACCCGAATCAGACTGGAAAGGTATGCAAAATAACGGAAATGAAGGTGACATGGTAGAAGGGAACGTGGAACGTGACATGTCTTGAAAAGACATGGAACGTGACGTAACTGAAAGGACATATCTAATCGATAAGAGAAAAATGGATAAGAAGTTCGGATGAACTTGTCCGTTTCCAAGTGGCCTCCCTCTTGGAACAGTTCCTTCAGAAGATCCTGACACTAATGATAAATCTTGGTCCTCCTGACCTTGACTTGGAATAAGAAGAAATTCTTGGTTATCAACGAAAGGTAGATCCCCTAAATTCGATCGTGGAAAATAAGAGTTAACGTGCAAGGGTAACTGAAACGTTACGATGCAAGACAATCTGACTTAACTGATAATTAGAAACGATGCGCGAGACATAAAGAAACGTAGTACGTGAAAATTTTTGAACGTGATACGTGAAAAATTTTGAACGTGCTACGTGGAGATATGGCGAGTGTAGTATGAGTAAACATATCGTGATCCATGATACGTGTAACCTATTTTGATCATGATATGAGGAACGTGGAATGAACATGACATGTGAGACATATCGTGATCATAGAATATAATAGTGGTAACGCCAAACGCTACAAGGTGAGACGTGGAATATGACGTGAAACGTCTATCTGATGATGGAGAGTTATACTAAACTTGGGTCTGGTCTCTCAAGTTCTTGCAAACTTCCCAGAATGAGGAAAGAAATGAACGTAAAATCGTAAGCCAAAATACGATCATGAATGTGAATAGTGTCATGAACGTGAGCGCGAAAGCAAGTCGTGGAATTAGAATGAAGACGTGAAGTAATTTAGGAGTACAATTACGAATCTTTGTCTGACCCGATAGCTGAGGGATTGCCAAGTGATTGGATGAACCTTGGATGGAACATGTTCGTTCAATCTGTTGGTTCTGAGATCCGTACGGATGTAGGGATTCTGCAGACTAGATCAAACTGTTGACAATAACCCAGATAGCATCATGCTTCTTCTGAGTTTGCTGAAATCTGGTAACTAAAATCCATGGAGATCTTGTCCCTTTTCGATTCACAATTTCATATGATGAAAACATCCCAGTTTGTTGGTGTCCTATCATAGCCTGTTGGTATGTCAGGTACTTAGATATGGACGTAGCTGTATCCTGCTTCGTAGAAACTTGATACATAGAAGGTTGCGAAACTCTGAGTCTTTGAATCAGACTTCTCCTAGCGTAGGATTTCCTAGAACACCTAATGTCGTGTAGGGTTCTCTCCTTTACGCATAAGCAGAGTCATGGTAAGATTAACCGTAGGAACCCATGTGATTCAGCGTGTCACTGTAATGAAACAGAATTGATATTGGAAAATTTTTCTAGGGTAAAATTTCTCTTGTCAAGAATTTGCAACATAGTGCAAATATGGTCTTCCTGTTCTTCTCTAGGCTTAAATGAAGTCAGGTTATCCTCAATGAAAATGCTGATAAATTTGTTTAGGAGTTCGAGGAAACACAATTTATTAAGTCCATAATGCTGTTGGAGCATTGATGAGACTAATCCGAAATCATAAATCTAGCATGACCGAGTCGTGCACGAATAGCAGTCATGGACATGTCCTGCTCTTTCACCCGTCACTATTGGCAACTTGTTCATGAGTTCGATCTTGGAAAAGTGATTAACACTATACGGTTGATTGGACATGTCGTCAATACGTGGAGGAGAATAACGGTCATGAATGGTGATTTGTTTAAGTCGACGGTAGTCGACACATAATCTCATGGTACCATCCTTCTCCTTATAGGTTCTCCTGGAATGTATAGGAAGACTTTGGAATAATCAACTGGCTATGCGTAAAAGAGTTGAGTGGTCGTGTCTTACTGACAGCTAGAAAATTTTAGCGACCATGGCTAACAATGCACCTGCTTGTAAGCATAGATAATTTGCACAGATTTTCCTGATGGAAAACCAAGCTGAAAGTATTCAGGAGCCTGAACATTACTGTACATAATTATGAATCATAGCATGGTGTGGTGTTCATAGTACATAATTAGGATAAAATTCATCTCGTGTCTGTCTGAGGAAATGCGTTAGCAGCTTGGATCTTATCATTAAGCTGAAGGAAAACCTTCGTATGCGTGGGAATACGAAAGGCGTCCTTCATGGTTATGAATATATGAACTATGGTGAAAGAAATGAAAGTGACATCAACAACGTGACAGTTCTCACTGATGCGCCGATAATGGTATTGAAATTCTTGTGGCCTGATTAATACATGGCACAAAAACATAGATATACCCTTGGAGGGTACCCTGAATTTCTTAGAAATGTTCCATAATTAGACGTGAGTCATGTGTCTTGACTCGTGTCTTGAGAAATGTAAGCGTGACATATATCTTGACTGGTATCTTGACATGTGTCCTCAGAAAGTATACGTGAGACATGTGTCTTGACTGATGTCTTGACATGTGTCTCGAGATGTGAAACAATTAGAATTACAAATATTAGGTTAATATGCCAGAATTGGCGGATCGGTTGGACTACTGATCATTTGTATGTCTGATCACGTCCGTGGCCGGAGCCTCGGTTGCGATTTCTAGGATAGTTGTTGTCATAGTAGTGGTTACTATCATCTTGTCTGTCGGTTCCATGACGGTCATTCTCATGACCGTGACTTATGTAACTATTCAGCTGAGTGGCCGGCTGGTACTGGTTTGCACTCATATGGCTGAAATGATAGCCGAACGACGTGTGACATGTAACCATGAATTTGGGACAATGATTGATGGGAATTGTCTGATGGTGAAGCATCTTCTCGTCCAGTTGCTTTGCTCCGACGCCTTTGTCTTCGTCTTTTAGGATCTCCAGGTTGTGAACAGCATCAGCATCAGCATCTCGTAGCGTCTCCCAACATCAGCAGCATCAACCTTCAGTAACATCTCCAAGCTATGAGCGGCATCGACAACCTTGTAAAATATCAGCAAGTGAACATACGCCTGAGATGATTTAGAATCGACTAGCGAATACTCGTGAAGTATTGCAAGTGGAATACACATGGATTAAGATACATGTAATACACATGAAATACGGTGCGTGGAGTACACATGGAATGCACATGAAATGATCGGTATGGGCTCGATCATTTGTCATGATTTAAGGAAAGTAAACCGGTTAAACGGTTAGGAAAACCATCCTGATAACCTGGCAGTATTAGCATAGACATCATTCTGGTTGCATAGAGAAACGCTAAAGTGTTGTTACACAAAAATTCGACGATGATTTGCCTGACAGCATGATCAATGGAAACCAACCATGACTATCATGAAAGCATGATTCAATGAAATCTAACAATGTCTTGCAGGACAACGTAAATAACAAAAGAGGCGTAAAAAATAATCAACATGAAGACGGAATTATCATGAGGAAACATGAAACTATCTATTACGAAGAAGTGTATAACATAATCAACATGAAACTGAAGTTAACCATTACAGTATGAAGGCATACTTGACATAAAAACATAATAACTTATGAGGGGACATGAAAAAAATTTATGCCAATTTAAATCATGAGAAAAATTTTATGCATGAAAAACAGTGCATGAATGCGTAATGTAGTTTATAAAACCTTTATATGTGCGAGGGAACGCCTATGGGTCGGTTCTAAAACAAAAGACATGGCGAGGGGACGCCTATGGGTCGGTCCCAAAGTTAAAAGTTTCGATAAAAGCACATGCGACTAAATAGGGCCAGTCCTGTACCAACCATTACTTAGTCAAAATTCCTGCAATAGATGACATATGATATAAATTCATGAATGCATGAAACATAAATAATTGAAAGTCATTGTCAAAACTTAACAGAAAAAAAATTTATGTGAAAATTATGAACTACTGGGGTTCAGTTCACATAATCACAGTTCACTAGGAACATCATGCATAGACACTGACACATAACTAAATATGGATGACGGTTGTTCATTCCATATTGGTAAAACGATACTGGTGAAAACATCATGGTTAAAACAACAAGGTGCTGAAAACGTAATGGTTAAAACAAAAAGGTGCTGAAAAACGTCAATACGTGGAATAACAAGCGTTGACTTAGGAAGCTCCTAGTGACTACCCACTAGTCACAAGTCAAGTTTTAGAGCCTACAGGTCGAAGCCTTGGCTCTGATACCATAATTGTAACACCCCATTTTGATAAATGGAATGTCACGCGTAATTATGGCGTGTCATCAAAGCATGCAAGGTAATATGTAGTAAAACATACATGACCATAGGGAAAACCGGAATCAAACATTGGTTCCCAAACATAAGCCCAAAACATAACCAAGTAAATGAACTGAATGAAAGACTAAACAAGCATAAATATATGAAGGAAACAGGAGAAGAAGTCTATGGCAGCTTCCATCCTATGCATGTCCTCTAAATGCTCGAGTCTTGGGTACCTGCCGTTTTGGGACATGGAAAGGAAAGTAACGGCTGAGCGAAACGCTCAGTGCACGGATATACAATATAGCATGAAATAGGATAAGCATGTAACATATAACAGCGGAAGACTAAGTTCTGAGTAGACTGGTTAAGTATTGAGAAAACTGGTTTTATAGTTTGAAAAGCCTTATGTTTATCTTATGAAAACTGTTTTAACATATATATCATAGCCCATACAGGTCATGAAAAGGTCACGTGCATGAATACTTGGAGGGGTGACCTCATCATGCTGATTAGAGGGGATGCCTCTAATTAATATACTGGTTTGGGTAGGAGGGATCAACTCCTTGTGAAGGATGCAAGGCACACACCACATTCACCATGAAATACTGAATAAAACATGTAACTAGGATGCACCCATACGCCCCACATGATATAATAATATGGCCAAAACTGAAAGGGACGCCACGAGCAATCACTCCGCCGTGGGGAAGTCATAACATTGGTGCCTCCAATGTTATGGTTATGGTACCTCCATAACTAGGTGAAATTGGTCATGCTTGTATATGGCTATAGATTATGCTAATTAAACATAAGCAGTTCAAAACAATAAAACAAATACTGGGGAAAACAGTTGGCTGCATACGGGGAAATCCTAATAAGGAAAGAATGTCCATACTGAAAGGACGAGAATCCGTACCTCAAGTCCAGTGAATGAACGGAAGAAAGACTCCTACTTCTGGATCACTAACGCTACATGAATACACACGTGTATAAGTATCGAATTACTGATTACGTACTGGGTCTTATGTCTCATCTTAGCTTACTTGGTATGTTTTAGGTCATGGTTTACTGTTTAAAGCCTTACACTGTGTTTATCTTGTATTCTGACTAATCTGATTAAGTATTACTGGTAATTCATGTATTATTATACTTACTGTGTAATAATAAGTAACTTTCCAAAAATAGCAGGTTTCCAAAAATAGAAAGTTTCCAAAAATAGAAAGTTTCCAAAAATAGAAAGTTACCAAAAATAGAAAGTTTCCAAAAATAGAAAGTTTCCAAAAATAGAAAGTTTCCAAAAATAGAAAGTTTCCAAAAATAGAAAGTTTCCTAAAATAGAATTTACTGCTTAATATAGATTAGTTTCTAAAAATAGAAAGTTTCCAAAAATAGATCAGCTGCCTTAATTAAATAAGTTTCCATATATAGAAGGTTTCCATGATTAGATTAGCTGCCTGAAATAAATAGATTTCCATATATAGAAGGTTTCCATGATTAGATTAGTTCCTTATTTAATTAAGTTTCTATAAATAGAAGTTTCCATAATTAGAATTAAGCTGGTTACATAAGCTAAAAATATAAGTCTAAGTGTTTATATGCTTATTTCTTAAGTCATATGATATAGTGCATAGTTTAATTATTATTTCATGTATTTTAATTAAACTATAGGTTAAGCATTTTAATTAAAGTATAACATGTTTCAATTAAAATGGAATAAAAATACTTAGGTTAAAATGTGTATTATTATGTATTAATAATATAACCTAAGTCATGTCTAAATTAATTAATTATAAGCATGGTTTAAAATAATTAATTAATTATAACTCATAACATAAAAAAATACTTAGGTTAAATTAATATCATGCTAAATTAATAATTAGATTAACCTAAGTCATGGTTTAATTAATATATTATGTTATTAATTAATTTATATCCTAAATTCATGATTCATAAAATTAACATGTAGCATAAATCGTGTTTTAACCAACGAACCGTGAACCGGGCATGATATCGACACCGTACCCCGAACCAAATCGGGGTTCCCCTTGGTTCCTTGCTGCCGTGGGACCCACACCACCAAACCGGGACCATATGGTCTCGGTGGTGGTTTCTAGGCCAAGCCGTGACCCCCTTGGGGCACGGTCTAGGCGTCGGCTAAACCAAACACCCGTAAAACACCCTTTTGATTTTACCTCTTAACCAAATACATGTTTATTTTATGTTTTTAAAATAGGTTTTAAAAACATCATGTTCTTAATCAATTTTACCAAATCAAATCAAAAGAAGGAATTAAAAAGATTGGTTAAAAAGATATACCGAATGTGTGGATCAATAGAGGATGAACAAACACGAACACTTGTACAATATTCAAGATCAAAATCAACAAGAACACCCCCTCTTGGTGTGTTATAGGTGGCGGCCACAAAAGGAGAGGAAGAACAAAATTAGGGTTTTAATTGTTTTCAATAAAATGTGATAAATGAATGACTTTTTCCCTTAACCCCTTGTTTAGTAAAAATGATGGGCTAGGCCCTTTTCTTGTCCCTAGTTTCGTGGTTCATGGGGCCCACATGGGGTAACCCAAATGTTTTTCGTGTCTAAATAATAAGTGTGTTCTCGTGTTCGTGTTTTACGTGTTTTAATTAGTTAAGTGTTCATTCGTAGTGTGTTCTCGTTAAATATTTACCGTGCCTAATATATTTATACGTGCTCGTAATTATATTATATGTATTTACGTGATTATTTTAGTTCGTGTTTTAAAATGGTGATCATGATTTAATTATGTTCCCGTGAAATACTTATTAACTGCTTATCATGAGTTCGTACGTAAACGATACTTATCATGTTATACACGTATGTACTTACTTGATTAATAGCACATGAATGTGATCCATACTGAATAAGGTAAGTTTTAATCAAGGACGTACGATCTTAAGGGCACTATTCATGGTAAAAGCATGCGGGTTTTACAGGTTTGCTGAACCTTTTCACCTTCAAGTGACTTAAAGGCATTAAACTGAAGTCTGAGTGCCTGAATCTTTGTCTCTCTTGTTTCAGAGGGTCCTTCATGGCCAAGAATGAGGTCTGTTCACATTTGTTTAGTTGTGGGACACTGAATGACAGACTTCATGATATGCTTGGGAAGGCAGGAAATTATGATGCTTTTGAGACGTTTATCTTGGTTTGCCAATTTCCTATCAGTTGGAGTCCATTGTTTGAGAGGTTTGGGAAGAGGGTTTTCTTCAGTGGATGTAAGCGCCATGGGAATATATGGACCATTTTCTAAAATTTCTAAAAGAAAAGGTTCAAGTCCATCAAGATATACAAGAAATTGACTCTTCCAACTGGCAAAGTCTTCTTCATCAAAGACTGGTACACTTGTGACGTGTGATCCACCTCTTGAGTCAAGAAGTTGGGGTAGATCATCGTCATTGGCAGGAGGGTTAAGTCTTGGTGAAGATGGGTTTTGTGGAAGGTGATTGTGGTGGGTTAGAAGTTTCTGGCATGGTGGATCTTGATTATAAAACTGAGAACGATGTTTCTTGAAGGTTTTAATATCAAACCAGGCTCTGATACCAATTGAAAGTCCCTAATCAATGCAAGAAACCCTAATCTTAACTTAATCAACACAAGGTATTACTTTTCAAACGTAATCTTATTATTGTATAATAAAGAATTACAAGTGTTATGGATAACACAGTTTGATGACAATGTTTTGTGCACACTTTGAACAATAATAAACCCTAACTTATGAATACAGTCGTAGCTGTTTGATTTACTAAGTTATATGCAATAATGTTCTTAATATCTCAAAGTGTTAAACATTAATGCATGGATACACATCCTATTTATAGTGTTACGAGTTTGACCTATACAGTACTCGATGGCGACTACACAAGCTTTTACAAGTTCCCACATCAGTCACATGATGTCCTTCTATTCTTGGTAGTCTTCCATTATGCTTTAAGGAAACAGTTGTCAAAACAGTTTCCTTTTTCTTCATAGTCTCGAACACACAAATGGCAAAGTGTGCTGAGAGTTATCAGGGTATTGCCACCCCTGTTAACTCTCAACCCCTCAGAGTCCCTGATACATCTTAGCTGTTATCCATCACAGCCAATGAGTATGTCTTCAGGTAATTCTTCGACCTTCCCTGACAATGTCTCTGACATGGACTCCTCTGAGGTTGCTCACAGAGACTTGGGTCTCTGTGAGTCTTGCGAAACTTGCCTGCCTCCTAGGCACAGGCAATGGTCTATCTAACAGCCTAATTATGTTTAAATCAATGATCAGGGAATCTAACAAGTTTAGATTCCCAACAAAATAGGTGTTTATTACCATTGTGCCATTACTTGATCTCAACCATTGATGCATCATCTAATGATTGTAATCCCTTCTTATTCTTCTTATTTTAACTAATATACATATATATATATATATATATATATATATATATATATATATATATATATATATATATATATATATATATATATATATATATATATATATATATATATATATAATATATATATATATATATATATATATATATATATATATATATATATATATATATATATATATATATATATTATATTATATATATATATATATTATATATATATATACTAGACTTTAGACGCGAGCTAGCTTTAAGTATATATTTTTTAATAAAAATTAAAGTTATGTGTGTTTGTATTAGACGTTTAGTATATGTAGTGTTAGTTATGACATTAATATTTTAATAATGTAGCATAATATGGACAAAAATAACGTAGTTTAAGATATTTTATTTATTTAAGAATATTATAAGGTAATTGAATTTGCATACATTAACGCTATGAATAAGTTTGTCACATTAACAACTTTTTAGAATTTTAATAATATTGTATAAATATTTTATGTATTTTTTATTTTATGAGGTAATAAATTTTGTATATGTTAATGTTATGAATAACGTGTTTACATTATTTTTTTTTTGAAATTAATATTATTGTTAAGTGTTTTTTTTGTTAGCAAAAACATTATAGTTGAATATTGTTTTTAAATTATTTTATTTTGTAAGTTTTGTGGTAAAGTGTATTCTATCAAAAGTAAGCCCAAAAAGCTCATTCCTGGTATTATTTTTGGTTACATGTATAATATAGCAATAGTATATAGCCCAATCCAAAACTTGACAGTCCGAATATCTAAATTTTTTTTCATTTTTGTTCAAACTATTGTGAATCATTTGTAATTCCTATTTTATTTTTAAAGCATATTATGGAAACCTTTTAATGAATTACATGTGTCATTTTTATAGAAATTTGTATTTAAGACATCATTTGTAATTCCTATATTCTTTTTAAAGCATTTTATGGAAACCTTTTAACGAATTACATGTGTCATGTTTATAAAATTTTGTATTTAAGACATTGTTTCACCATCATTTCTTATATAATTTTATAGAATTTTGTATTTAAGGCATCATTTATAATTCATATATATATTTTTATAGAATTTTGTATTTAAGACATCATTTATTACATGTGTCATGTTTATAGAGTTTTGTATTTAAGGCATTGTTTCACCATCATTCTTTATATAGTTTTATAGAATTTTGTATTTAAGGTATCATTTGTAATTTCTATATATCTTTTTGTATTTAAGGCATCATTTGTAATTTATATATTCTTTTTGAAGCATTTTAAGAAATCATTTTTATAGAATTATATATATATATATATATATATATATATATATATATATATATATATATATATATATATATATATATATATATATATATAATATATATATATATATATATATATATATATATATATATATATATATATATATATATATATATATATATATATATATATATATATATATATATATATATATATTTTGGTGAGAAGGATAAGAAGGATTTTCAGCCATTGATTAAAATCAATGGATGAGATCAATCTATTCTTCTAACTAACTAACTAACTAACTAACTAACCATCTAAACCATGATTTAAAAAAAAAAAATCAAAAAATTCTGAAAAAATTCCACAATGTCGGATATGTTGGTGTATAAAAAAGTTGTGAAGAAAGTTTTTTTAATTTTGAGATTTTTACATTTTTTTAATGTACAAAAAACGAAATTTGATGCAAAAAAGGTGAAATTTGGTGTACAAATTTTTTATCATGCATAAAATTTTCAAGTTGTTTTAGTTTGATGCGGCATCAAATTTTAAAGTAAAAAGTCAAAAGAAATTGGGCATAAAAATGAATTCTTGATGCACAAAAAACGCAAAAAGCCTAAAAAAATTATCGTTTTTGTGTATCAAAATTTCGTTTTTGTGCATTAAAAAAGCGTAAAAAACTTCGAATTAGAAAAACTTTTTTTTCAAAAGTTTTTTGCAGCAACATACCCCGATCTACTGGAATTTTTTTAGAATTTTCGAATAACTTTTAAAAATCATGTTTAAATGGTTAGTTAGTTAGTTTGTTAGTTAGTCAGGATTGTGGTTTAATCTTATCCATTGATTTTAAATCAATGGTTGAAAATCCTTTTTATTCTTCTCATAAAAAAAGTCTTTTTATTTGATCTCTCCCCTGTATATATATAAAAAGACTTTTTTTGTGAGAAGAATAAGAAGGATTTTCAGCCATTGATTTAAAATCAATGGATAAGATTAAACCACAATCCTAACTAACTAAGAAGGATTTTCTCCCCTATATATATATATATATATATATATATATATATATATATATATATATATATATATATATATATATATATATATATATATATATATATATATATATATATATATATATATATATATATATATATATATATATATATATATATATATATATATATATATATATATATATATATATATATATATATATATATATATATATATATATATATATAAAGACTTTTGGGACATTTAACAACACCATGACGAGTTGAAGCCTTTTCTTCGGATTTAAGGTAAATATGTTTCCGAATAATTAACCTAATATATAGTTTCCAAAATAAGTTTAATATAACTTATAACCAATGAAATAATGCCACATAGGATATGAGGTGGCGCCATCTTATTATCCTATGTCAAACTTAGCCCCATATATATATATATATTATATATATATATATATATATATATATATATATATATATATATATATATATATATATATATATATATATATATATATATATATATATATATATATATATATATATATATATATATATATATATATATATATATATATATATATATATATATATATATATATATATATATATATATATATATATATAGGGTAGCGATCTAGTAAGAAGAGAAATAAAAATAAGAAGAATAAGAAGAAATCTGGACCACACATTTTAAATAAGAGTGAGAAATTTAAGGGGAGATGCAAGAATTTTTGTAGGTGCATCTGAAATTAGTGGTTGTGGTTTCTTCTCATCCTTCTTATTTTAGTTAATCTTCTTATTAGATCCTAACTCTATATATATATATATATATATATATATATATATATATATATATATATATATATATATATATATATATATATATATATATATATATATATATATATATATATATATATATATATATATATATATATATATATATATATATATATATATATATATATATATATATATATATATATATATATATATATATGGGTCGACCTATTTAACCCAATCAGCGAAATATGTATGCCATGACTATTATGCCCTTAATATACGCATATACTATTGAATGATATATGGATATAAATGTTAAAATATACATAATTTGAATGTGTAAATAAATACGTGGAGTGTGCAAATAAATGATATATGGGTACTTCTTTCTTTTGGTGATGATGATGATAGACAACGTACGGTCAAAGCAATTACCCCCAGTGGTTAATTATTATATATATATATTTTAGAATTTTGCAATGTTTTAAAAACCGGTTCGACCCGGCCGGTTCAACCGGTTGAACCGGGAACCGGAGTGTCGATCGGGTCGTTGTGAGCCGAGTTTTTATCAAAACTCGGACCGGATTGAACCGCCGGATTTTGGTCGAACCGGTCGAACCGCCAGACCGAAAACCGGCCGGTTCAACACATATAAAAAAACGAGAATGATCTAAGATCACGGATGAAATTCACTAAGTTTGATGTGTTGTTAGTCACACGTTGCTTCGATGTGAACGAATGATGAGGATCTATTTTAGTGGGATGAATGGAGATAAGTAGTGTATGAAAATGAGAATCACAGATCTGTGTGGGGATGATAAATTGTGGTTGAAAATGAAGGGGTTTATGCAAGAACTGAGTTCTGGTTTTGTGATAGGAAATGATAACAGTTGTAGAAGAAATAATTTTTATTATGCAAGATATTGGTTGTACACAACTTTATTGTAGATATCATTTCCTTGTACACGATTTCCTTTCCTATATATTCTTTACAAAGAAAGTTTTGGTTATGCAAGATCTGGTTTTGATTAGATGAAAAATAAGTATTTTTAACTTTGGTTATGCAAGATCTGGTTTTGGTTAGATGAAAAAAAGTATTTTTAATTATGCATGATCTGAGTGTTGGTTGGATGAAAAAAGAATCTAACATTAGTTTGGTTTACATACATACAAACACTTTTTCTTTTGGTGTAGAACCGGTTTGACCCGGCGATTCAACCAGTTGAACCAGTGACTCAGTAAACCGGTGACTTGAGCGGGTCAATTAAAAATCCGGTTTTTAAGACATTGGAATTTTGGGTCAAAGATGAGATTTGCCAAAAATGAGCTTTAAATAGATAGAAGATATATACACATATATATAAAATAATTAACAACTGGGGGTAATTGCTTTGACCGTACGTTTGTCTATCATCATCATCATCATCATCATCAAAAGAAAGAAGTACCCAATAGACAAGAACCCTAATAAATCAATCAATTGAAACATGTCAAATTCACCAAATCGATCAGCAGCATCAGTATCAGCATCATCGTCATCCTCATCTCAATTCACATACGCAAACAACAACAATAACAGTTCGTCATATTTTCCGATGCCGTTTCATCTTCAACAACATCAATCATATCCATCCGTTGCTCCTCCCCCCGTATACCCTTCTGTTCCTGGTGTTTACTTTCCTCAGCTCCAACAGGTCACTTTTTTTTTCCAATTCTTACATGTTTTATAAATTACTTTTTATTCTTTTACATAATTCGTCTTTTCTGTTTTTTAACAGGCACAACAATTATTTCAAAGGGACGCACAGTCAATCACACCTGAAGCTCTAGAAAGCGTAAAGGCTGCACTAGCAAGCAGTGAAGTTGAGCATAAAGCAGAGGTCAGAAAGAAAGCCATTCCTCGTAAAGCAGCTGGTCTAGCTTGGGAGGATCCAACTCTTGCAGACTGGCCTGAAAGTATGTTTGCTTTCACCTTTTATTATCCGCATATGTTTTTTTTTTTTATTCCATTCATTTGATCTAAGCATACCCATTATAAACTGTCTTCATAAACAAGTTGTTGATATTGGGGGGCTTATGCCCAAGGAATACATGTACAATTCCACCTAAGTTATCGCTAATGGACAGTGTCATCCGCCATCACAGTCGGTTTTTATTAACATATTTGGAATTGAATCTTGAATTATCCATAGAGGGTTGGCCAGAGGGGTGCTTCTAGGTTTAATAATGCCATTACTAGGTCTCTACCCGTCTGATGGACCGTTTTCTTAATAACGGTTTAAATTGTATTTTATATTCGATATATACTAATTATAACATAATACACACGCTTTGCGGCTCGTAGTATTAATGAGTCATAAAATAATAACGTAATATTTAGCTTATATATTTGAGTATTCATATGTAATTTAGTTAGAGCGTGTGTGATTTCTTTTTATGTTCTAAAAAGACATGATTTCTTGTTATCATCTAACATATTTTAGTTTATGTGAAACAGTTTTAGATTTTACATTCAAGTCTAGGAAGCCTTTATGGCTGAACAATATATTTACGTGGTTAATTACTTAATCGATTTCTTGTTTTTGTATCATTTTCTTTCATATATAATAAAAGAACCTTTTCACAAATGATAGTAGGTAGAATCATTCTAAAAGCCTCTGCAACACAATTAATCATATCTCCCCATTCGCATAAACATAATCCTTTTCTTAGTTTTTCTTAATAAAGTTAGGGATGGGTTAAAATGAGATTGCTAATTGTGTGAGAAATTTTGGCCAATCATAATTGGTTTTATGACATAAAAGGTAAAACTTTGCGTTCCTACCAAAATGGCCACTTATTTCGTGAACCACCTTTCCTTTCATAATTTAGAACTTATTTCCCAACTCCAATTGGATGTGAATGTATATGACTTTTACTTGTTGCTCAAGTCCCTTCCCAACTCCATTTGGATGTGAATGTATACGACTGTCAGGTCTCTAGTTACGAATCCAGTTTGTTTGGTACGTTGGCTGTATGTGATTTAGACAAGAGGCTTTTGTTAAAATATTAGTTATTCAATGAAAAGGAAGTGGCATTTTGTGTTTGTTACTTTAATGCCCAAATGGTTACAGAGCTTTAAATTTTGGTTAATGCTAGGAACATCTATTGATCATTTATCAAAACACAAGTATTGTGAGTTTGTCATTCACAATAACACATAATGTCTTTGCAAGACACAAGATAACACAAAGGAGATCAATAAGTTCAGACCCTAAACCTTCCACTAAACATGGAAATGCAACAGTAGATCATATAATTGATGATTTAAGATAATAATGTAGTCTAAGAGTATCGAACGGAGTTCAAAAAAGTCAGGAAGTTATTAGATTTCTCCGGCCAGTCAAATAGCTTTTGTGGTATATAAATTAAATCAATCAACATTCACAATTCCACATCTGCACAGTGGGCCAAAGAAAAAAGGATTTCATGTAGTTAATTAGTACATTTATAAGATAACAAAAACATGGAAAATTATGTACTAATAAGATTGTAGCGTTCCCTCGCCAACATCAGCAATTGTGAACAGCTACCACCACTTCTTCAACCATCATCAGATAGAGAATTGTTCACGAATCAAAAGGTAAAGTCGACCACCTTCCCCTGCAATGACAGGAGAGATAATATTCATTATCTCTGTACAATATGGATGAGAGAAACGTATTGGAACACAGAACTAAAGGTGGGAATTCCGATCCATTCCTTAAATGGGTCAATTACAATTTTTTGTTCTCAAATAGGTCCAACTAATAAGTCTAGCTCGAAACGAAAGGGGTCAAACAACGTAAACTGATTAAATTGGTTAAGAGTTGTCCGAAGTGTACTTTTATTGGATAAAACAGCCTAAATCGCTTTATTACTCATTCAAATTACATATTATCTAAACTATATTAACTATGTGAAGACGCTATTGTAAAAGTATTGTTTTCTAATTAAATATGATGCTCAAATAAAACGTTAGAGAATTTAATATTAGACTCTAGTTTTTTCAGGCCAGTCAAACTCAGGTCGTTTCTACTTGAAAGAAATCCAACTTATTGGCACTACTGAAGCTTCAAGAAGAGATTATAGCCATGTCATTAGAACAATTAAGATGTGTAAGGTTGTAGTGACCATATAATGCAATCATAATATTGTTGCACTGTAAAGATTAAACGCATTAAACAGCCTAAATCGCTTTATTACTCATTCAAATTACAATATTTATCTAAACTATATTAACTATGTGAAGACGCTATTGTAAAAATATTGTTTTCTAATTAAATATGACACTCAAATAATACGTTAGAGAATTTAATCTTTGACTATAGTGTTTTCAGGCCAGTCAAACTCAGGTCGTTTCTACTTGAAAGAAATCCAGCTTATTGGCACTACTGAAGCTTCAAGAACAGATTATAGCCATGTGATTAGAACAATTAAGATGTGTAAGGTTGTAGTGACCATATAATGCAATCTAAGAAAGATGTAACATGGTGACAGATTATTTTTAAATTTTCACAATGACATCCTACCAGCTAATACATGAGTCTATGACATGAATTTATGACTTATCACATTATTTGAAAGAAGCATATGCATTTAAAAAGACATAAGACAAGTCCATATTCCAGATGTGAGTTATAACAGAAGCAACAAAAATCGGTAACTGACTTACTGTGGCAAATCATTTAGAAACTTACAATGGTTTGTGTTTTTTTCCTAATAATGTAAAAGGTTGCAAGCATTTGATTTTAAAAGTTGACGGTCCTAGAATTCACATGGATTATTAATTATGGTCATATGCATGCCATTTTAGGTGTAGCAAGCTTATGTGGACTCTAATCGTATTATCTACCATGTTAATTCCTTAAGTTTCATAAGACTACGTTAAAGTCGGTAGGTTATCTAGTCAGGGTATTAATTAAAGTCCCATGATTAGTTATATCTTTGTTGCACTGTAAAGATTATTTTGCTTAAACGCATTAAAACAATAGATGAAGATAGAAAAATATATGCATACCCAAAAATTGGAAGAGAACACAACTTGATGAAAACCTCAGGCAGGAGCACTCCTTTCCAAACTCATTCTTTTAACACCCACCTGTAAAACAATGAAACATATAGAAAAATCAAAGAATAAGAATTTCAAACGGACTGTACATATAAATTGCATCAAATGGAAAACCAAACTGGAGCAATAAAAATAGGAGTGAGGTTTGGACAGTATTAGCCATTAGGTATTGATAGTGATAGAGGGAATTGCATGAGTGATCAATTTTTTTGGCACCCATTTACAGTTTTATGGGAAGCTTGTCATAAAGGGAGTTGCCAGTTGGTTGGCATTCCTAAATTTGTCATTGTAATTTATTCAAACACATCCTGTGTTCATCCTTGTGTCACATGCACACCTGTGTGTTCGACCCATAACTCTACATGGCTCATTTTTCAACCCATTAGAACTACCAAGTTAATTTCCACATTAAGTTTAGAATCTATAATGTTCTGCTAATCCTAGTGCAAAGGTGATGCTCTAATACTTGTCAAACCGATCATACGACTGCACTGTTCCTCTATCATGTCCCGTGTTAGTTATTATCACCTTAGATGCATCAAAGTTGGTTACAACATTTAAGCAATTAGACCTTTCAAGCAAAAAAAAAAATTGAAATGCAATAGACTTAAATAAGTACATTATTTAACTGAAAGATAAAATATAATTTTATTTCTGTAACAATTTAACTACTTTATATAATCTACACGGATCTTGACCAATGACCAGCACTAAAAGCATTGTGAACATACTTCAATAAAGGAAATCCACAAACTAAATTAATAAATTCATATAAGAAAATTCTAACTTTTTATATCAATTAGACATATTATTAAACACTTAATATGATGTATATTTTGCAAAAAAATTGAGGGAATAGATAAATCATACGAAAAAATATTACCAGAATCTAAAGAATCAAACATAGGAAGTATTAAAATTGTTTTAATAGTTGGTTGTCTTCTCAACAAACAGTTGGTGTGTCAGATGATTATTATACATAAACATTTAGTGGAACAAAACTGAAAAACTTAAATCTTACTGAAATAAATCTTTATTCGCTTCGTGAATATTCAATTAGGGCTGATTATGGATAAGAAGTCGACTTCTTTGGGTAAATTTTAGGGTTAATATTAGTTTTAGGGTTATTGATTGAATGCAATTGGTAAGTAATGGGAGTTTGAGTATGAACAGTTATTTGCTATAGAACGTGGGTGGGTATCTGATTTTCGTTCACACACACTGTACGACGAAATTTGCTCTTACACTGCCACGTCAGATTTTTACTTTACTTCTTTGTATAAAATTGTGCCACGTATTGCTTTATTATCCTGATTTAATTATAGGATAGATTTTAAACTTACATTCAGGCTGGTTATCATTTCAATACATGCATATATCTATAGTTGGTTCCATGGAAACTATAGTATCCGTTGAAGAAAGGAAGCATATCTTACCTTAGTACATATACATGGTGACTTTGTCTGTTTTGTGGATTCAGAGAGGGTAGGACTTGAAGAGAATGATCGTAATGGAATTGTATTATTGGTGAAGGTACTTGCGCTCTATGCTGCTAGGGTATGTATACAGGGATACTGTTTTTTATTTATTTTTTGGATTACAAAATATTTTTCATCTATAAACATAACTTGCATGATACATAAACACCAAGCTAGAGAATGTGACAGACAGGTAGAGACAAAGTGAGATTAACACAGAGCATATTCTAAAATTTGAATATGAAGATAGTTAGTGTTGCTTTTTTCCTTCTGCATTTTCACTGTACTTTAAAGTTTTGCAAAATGTCAATTTTTCATATACATTTCTTCTAATAAATGACCACAACTTCCACTTGCTTGTGCGCATTCTCGTATTCGTATGAACGTCTGGCCAAAAGTAATTTGGTGATAACTTCCAACTGTGGCCCTGATGAACTAGAACCAGAAAGCACCTTATACAGGAATTGGATAAGGCATAGAAACTCTTTCTTCTACCGGGTACATTGTAGAAATTTCTAACCAAACATCGCATATCCTATCTTGTTACTCATATGTGCCTGATCTTTTGATTCTTTTCAATTAAGCTAGTGTTGGTGTGTCTATCTATGTAAGCACTCCGATCGATGAATGGTCCATGCAAGCATCAAGGCAGTTAAAGGCGAAAGCGACACGCCTTTCCGTAATGTGAGAAGCGATAAAAGCCAGCGCTTTAGTTAACTTTTTACCCTTCGTGCATATAAGTGTCTAGTATGAAAACAATGATTAAATAAAAACATAATTATCTTATAATCTTCAATTATAAAAAGACCACAAAAGAAAATTATTCAAATACTTGAAGCCTAAAGTCTACTATTTTTGTTCGAATCTGATACGATTCTGGCAGAGACAAGACAAAGACAACTATTATTATTTATT
This sequence comes from Glebionis coronaria, assembly GCA_025667525.1. Taxonomy (NCBI): domain Eukaryota; kingdom Viridiplantae; phylum Streptophyta; class Magnoliopsida; order Asterales; family Asteraceae; genus Glebionis; species Glebionis coronaria. The sequence continues at coordinate 355,294,157 of CM046881.1, read as the reverse complement.
TTATTAGCTTATTTACTTTCCTTTTATTGGAGTATTGTCTTAGTCAATAAGTTAAGTATTCTTATATATAGAGATAAGAGGGCTGTAGTATGATATGCAGAGAAATATGAATATGGTTTATTTTGGTTTATTGTTTTCTTAGTTAACGGGGAGAGCTTATTCGACCTCTCGAACGTCGATTACTTATCTTTACTGTTCTTTTCATCTCTTTAATCGATCCGGTTCATATCAGAATCAATCGTCTAAGTTCTCTTGTCTTATTTTCCCATCGTTTCCGAGATCCACTATATCATCTTCATCTACAAGATCCTTATCGGATCATCATAGAGTGTCTTACTTGTAGATGCCGATGCATTTCTTCTTGTATAATGCCTCGCCTCATTTACACCACTAGCACTAGCTACGGTATCCCAAGTTAGTGCTTCATCCTCACCAAACACAAATTCCCCGTTGGCATTGTTACTAAAGGGTTAGTTTTACTATGAGTATTTGACCTAATTTGAAAGTAATTTAAAGCTTGGGCTGGCTGTACAACTTCATTAGCTAAAAAAAATTAGAAATTAGCCGTTATACAAAAAAGCGAGCGCTTTTTGTCACCTGACAACGCTTTTTCTTGCTCTAGTAAAACGCCTCACTTCTTTGGAATCAAAGCGCTTTAGGGCACTTCACTTCGTTTCTTTGCTTAACCGCTCGCTTTTCTCGTTTTTGACTACACTGGCAACCATGCAGCCGCAGGCACGCCATCAGTGATGTGGATAGTTGTTAATTGTATGTTGCAACCTTTTGAAAATCCGGATCTAACACATCTAGTTCCTCAACTATGATAAGTAAACCAAAAAACCCAATGAGGCAATGACCCGCACACCTAGAAATTAGTACAGAATCACACCTAAATCAATACAGATCTGAAGCCCTAAAATTTTAGTTTAGGAGCCCTGTGTTTCTTTGGATTGGAAAAAGAAGCATGAGAGTAAGAGGGGCTGCAGAGGGGAGGGTGTTGCGGCTTGGGTAATGCAGGGGGAAAGGGACTGCTGGCTGTAGTGGAATACAAGGAGGTGCTCCTGGAGGCCTGGCTGTAGCTTGCAGTGGAGAGGGAGGTGGCAGTGGATGGACCCAAGTTTGTCTACCTCTACCAAGGAGTTTAGTGGTCATGCCGATGATGTGTTCCACTCAAAACTATACAAAAATTTCTCCACTTCGACTAATTTGCATACCTTAGAGGTTTTATGTACACATGGTGACATTACGTGATTGTGTATGAATTTGGCAACACAGCTGTTTATTGTTCTAGTAGCCAGAAGTTACTGTTTTTCTGTCTAGTTAGCTATATCTTTTCCTTCATCATCCCCCATTGTTAATTCTCATTTTCTATTGCAACAAACTTTTACCATCTTACCAAACAAGCTTTTTTAACAATTATGCTAAATGCTAACGCTAATTGATAAAAATGCTCTTGAGAATGCTGTTACCATGGTTTTATTTATTTTAATTCAAACTTTTTACACTTTCAACATTAATTTTATTGCCAAAAAAATAGTTACCGGGTATACATGGTAACGCGTGATAGCTTTAGAGAAAGAGATATTAAACTGAATTCCTTAATGTGCTTGAACTATGTTACATGTTTTTTGGAACTCTAGTTTAACTCATTGATACGTCATGTGGTCACTTCTTTTGGTTGATATGTTGGATGCTTGCGAACATGAGTTTTATAGCTTTAAAGGAAAATTTAGGGTTGTTAGTATATGCATTATCATGATGATTTTGTTCTGTTCTTTTTATGCATTTGCTCTTTGCCGATAACCATATCATCTTGTTGATGATTGTAGTGTTTTTTTTGCAGATGACTACCGTTTATTTTGCGGGGATCTTGGGAATGAGGTGAATGATGATGTTCTTTCAAAAGCATTTGCAAGATTTCCTTCCTTCAACATGGCTAAGGTTGGTTTTTAACTATATTCTCATCATCTGCCATTTATGCTCCCTAAGTTATAACTTCTTATTTCTTCAAATGTACGATGGATGTCATTGAATTTATTTGCATGTAAACTATGTTTGAGTGCCACTGTGCCGAGCCTTTTTTAATATGATATCAGTTATAGATACTGAGGCAGAGCGATGTTAATGTCACTATTTGGATTATTGTGAAGGAATTTTATACAAGTAGGGCTAGGGCTGTAAGTTGTTAATGGTTAACAGTTTATTCATTCCTAATTTTTTTATCGGATTTTATTTCTGCATCTGGAGAGTGGCTTACTCTTGAGTCCTGAAAGTAACTCATGGACCACTTGAGCGTCGACAAGCCTATTTTGTTTATTATTTAGTGAATGTGTTTGGAAAATCGTACTAGGGTCCTATCGTTTCGATAAATTTTAGAAATGTTTTTTATTCTAGTTTTGAGCAACTAAAATTTTGAGGGATGTCACATTTTAACGATTCTTTTTATATCATATACTAAAATGACCGACATGCTCTGTCTGTTTTAAACCCCTTAACATGAGTTTCCCAGTTTCAATCTTGGTGTTTAATCCTATACTCAGAATGACTTGACATACTCCGTCAGTTTTCTAACCTGCTAAAGTAAGGAAACATTGCAGATGTTTGTGGACATTTCAAAAGAGAGATGCTTCACTTCTTAAACTTTAAAGTAATGGCCATCATCATACCTACAACTAAATTTGCGGATTAAATTTATGATATGCTTGGTTTAGCTCTGTTTAGCAACTAAATATTATGGCAATTCTTATTTGTTAGGTTGTCCGAGATAAGCGAACAGGAAAGACGAAAGGATATGGGTTTGTCAGCTTTGCCAACCCAACTGATCTTGCTGGTGCTCTTAAAGAAATGAATGGTGAGTTAACAGTATCATTGTTTGGCCTGTAATATTATTTATCTAATACAGTAAGTAATTTGACATTATGACTATTGATCAATGGCTAACATGCCCCATAACAAAAAAAAAAAAAAAAAAAAGGGTTGTAAAAGGTAATGGGATTGCAAGCGTGCCAAAAGAAAGTAATGTGAAAACATGTTTTTAGTCCGGGTCAAAACAGGTTGGGTGGGGTTGATTAAGAGTTATGTTTCTCAGGCAAGTATGTGGGTAATCGACCGATCAAGCTACGCAAAAGCAACTGGAAAGAGAGAACAGATGTGGAGGCCTTAGAGAGACAGAAGGTAACCTTTCCTGCCATTTTTCATAAGGAAGTTGTGTTTCTTATCCTATTAGTAACTAACTACAGTAGGTGATGGTATTGTTCTGTCTTTTGTTTGCAGAAACATACACAGAGAAAAACAAAGCTCCCAAAAAAGAGTGTATTGCACAAGTGAGGGACATGAACATATGTTTTGTTATTTGCTCTTGTTAATCTTTTTGTATTGCAGTAAGATCATGTAGTGGTTTTATATTTATAGAATGTTCTTTTTCGCTGTATTATTATGGAATTCTTCATTTGTTTAGACATAGAGTAAAGATTACTGCTTTCACTTGTTGACCAACTTTTTATAAAGTTATTTTTGCTGCTCATGCAAGAAGAATCATTCATTCAGCCCAAATTCTTTTTTGAGTGCTACAAATTGTTGGTCATGTCCTTAATTTATTGTTTACTTCGGACTTGTTAAAACTTAAATGACGCGTATGTAATCGATAGAATGTAATCAAAGATATAAGTTATCGTCAGCGTTGTTGGTCGCATTTTCATTTTTTTTATCAAGTGCAATGTTTTTTTCTAGAATGCCGGAACTTTATTAGGAAAGGCTAGCGAGAAGTTAGGCTAGAAAGAAAGACTACGTAGGTAGAAGAAGTTTAGGGGTGCAATCGAGTCAAGCCGAACTCAAGTTTTATAGTTGGTTTGATAAAATAATTGTAGGCTTGAGCTTGGCTTGATAGCTTGTTAAGCTTTAACAATCTAGGCTTGAGCTTGGTTTGATAAGACTTGATGAAAGCTTGAGCTTGACTTAAAAAACTTGAATATTGTTATGAATAATATGTGGATGTCTAGAATAAAGCCCATGACCCAAGTGGTAATTAGGGTTTACCCTAGTATTTGTCTTATAAATACTCCTTATATTTACCCTCTAGGATATATCAATTGAAGAATACATTTATTCTTTACTTTTATTCACAACACGTAATGGGATCATATGTGAAATAGCAAGAAGATTATAAGGTATGCCCATGACTATTATGGCTTGTTTTTAAAATGTTACGTAGTAATATTTGAATCGTTAGAGCTTATCGAATATTAATTCACTTTAGATATAAACTATATGTTGGTGATGATTTTAACATTTGTGAAAATGGGCATAAGTTTCAAACATTTTCTTAGGAACTGAGAATTTTTAGTGAAATATCATAGACATGAGTGTCTAAAGAATGACTTGATTAATTGACTAAAAGAATGCTTTATTAGTATGGATTCTGTCAAATTATTTGATAATGCGGACGTTAATGTGTCTATTTAATCGTGTGAATGAATAAAAGAGCTAATCGGAGAAATATAAGCTTTTCATGTTATTCAGTTTTTATATAAAAAATTGTGCAATTGAAACACTGTGGCCATAAAATATAAACTTATGAGCCAAGCTTATTGTATTTATTGGCATGACCGGTTGGATCATCCCGGATCAATGATAATGCGAAAAGTATAGAAGAACCATGAGTTTCTTCAAAGATAATTTTGATTATCTTTATTGTTCTCAAAGTAAGTTCAATACTTATCACCACTAAATATAAATAAGGACTCATTCCTTGAAATTTTGGAAAACATAAAAAAGAGCATGTATTTAAGCCTATACATGTCTCATGTGGATCATTTTGAGTTATAAATCGATGCATCGTCAAAATAATCATCAAATACGTAACTTCAAGTTGGCGTGATTAGTGGCTCAATGTGAGCATGATTTTCCAAATATGATTATTGAGAATAGTGGTGAATGCTTACAAGTTTGGGCGATTATTGAAATACGTGTTAAACTTTATATAGCCCATGTTCGAACGCGAACTTCTTTTGTTGAAACGTTTATAAAACGTCTTCAATTGATTGCAAAACCTATAATTATGAGAACAAGAGTTTCGGTTTATGGGGCAATTTATTACATATGAACATATGAATTCGCATCTTGCCAACAATAATGAATCCTCCCATTATAATGGTTTTGGTCACAAACCATATAGTTCCCATAAGAGATATTGAAATGTGCGATATATATCATAGTAAGTCCACCACAACGCACAAAATGGGATGTTGAGAATGATAATTCATTCAGGGGGAGAATGGGCAGCGAGAAATTTGGAATGAATTATGATAATAAAAAGTTGATCCTCACAAGTAATGAATATGAACATAAAGTTCATGGGACAATTTATATTCAAAAGCTAGTAATTGCCACACAAGGTTAGTGACCTAAATAAAGTGACTAGATCACAAACGCTGCTAGTGCTCCAATTAAAATGTGTGTCCCAACAATAAAACCAATGATTGGTAGTAAGTCTATGACACGTCTGCAACGTGATAGACTATTCGATTCCAAATAAAAATCCTCGATTAAAGAGATAATATGGAGCAAGAAAATTAAGATGGTTGAATCGAGGTAATAAAAGACCCCATGATAGTCTCCTAAAGAGACACTAGACATGAAGGTAACTGAAAAAACCCCGGGTACATGAAATACCATGAGATCTCAATAAATGATAAAATGTAATGTCTAGTAGAGTGTGGAATCGAAAAGAAATAAATCGACGTCGATAGAGATATAGTTATAATGTGAATGATAATGATAATAAAGAATATAGCGCTAAAGTGAATGTGAGGATCATGGATAGATGGATATCCAAAATATTAATGACGCAAGAATATAATGAATAATGGAGGTCTCTTGTGATGAGACATATGGTTGAAGCTTACAATCTATTTATGAAACTTATTGGATACGTAATAGTCTTTATGAGAGAGCGAAATTAAAATATGCATAAGATGCAAATGATGGCACACGTATATTTCTCAAAGACTTGAAAATGATCATGTAGATACATGTTCACATGTGGTGGATCCAATAAATATTGTATAAGTCTGGCAATGTGATAATAAGTGATATGCGTCTTAAAAATATATATGAAAAGAGCTCAAGTGATATTGATATTTCATTATTGCATATAATATGCATGGAGCATGCTAGAGATAATTAATGCTTAAGGCATATAAGAAACGTTCTCGAGAACAATATTGATTGTATTGAACAAATCATGATTTGAGCATATATGTTATAATCGTCTTAGTGTGTAGTATTGTGCCAAATAAAGAGTTATGGTTATAAAGGCGACTAAGTGCATAGAAATTGAATTTGAAACAATAGAAAAAGTTTGTCTTAGTTCCAGAATTGAACATCTTAATGATGAAATATGTATGCATCATGAAAACTAAAGATAAAGTTGTATCTTTATGTAGATAAACAACACTCATATTTATGAAGTCACATGATGTTAGAAAGACTCTTGATTTATAGAGTTGATGATCACAATATCGATTGGAATAAGTCATTTGAAAATGAACAATTCAATTTTTGCTAAGGGTCATACTTGTTGGAAATGAATAACTTACAATGTTTGATGATAAACTTGAACAAGATGTATGACGTATTATTATGCAAAGAATATGTGTAAATAGTGTTCATACATATGATTTTATTAATACACCTTAATGTGTATTTTAGTGACTCAGTGAGCTTAAGTAATGTGATCATCAGGGGGAGAATATATGTGTTGTACTCTTTTTCCCTTGACCATGGTTTTGTCCCCGCAGGATTTTCCGGCAAGGTTTTTAACGAGGCAACATCCCTAAGCGTATAAAGGATTTAATTTGATTTTGCAGATGCAGGATATATGTCTGACCCTTTAAATGGTCAGTCGCAAACTGGATATGTTTTTACAAGTGGAGGAATAGCGATTTCATGGTGTTCGACAAAGCATACAATTGCAGCAACTTCATTCAATCAGGCATAAATTGTAGCAATCCATGAGGCAAATCAGGCATAAATTGTAGCAATCCATGAGGCAAGTCGAGAATGTGTTTGGTTAAGATATGTAACACAACACATACGCAGGTCATGTAGTATTTCTTCAGAGAAAGAGGCACTAACAGTTTTGTATGAAGATAACGCAACATGCATTGTTCAACTCAAAGGAGGTTACATGAAAGGCGATGCCGAAGTTCGTTTCACTCGTGACTTACAAAAGAGCGGTCATATTCTAGTTCAACAAGTTCGTTCAAGCGACAATTTGGCGGTATTTACCAAGGCACTTCCAACTTCAACATTCAAAAAGCTTATTCACAATATTGGAATGCGAAGAGTTAAAGATCTTAAGTGATGTAGTAATCAGGGGGAGATAATACGCGTTGCACTCTTTTCCTTAGTCATGGTTTTGTCCCACTGGGTTTTCCTGACAAGGTTTTTAACGAGGCAACATTCTCAAAGCGTATTATCTATAGAGACATCCAAGAGGGAGTGTTATGAATAATATGTGGATGTCTAGAATAAAGCCCATGACCCAAGTGGTAATTAGGGTTTACCCTAGTATTTATCTTATAAATACTCCTTGTATTTACCCTCTGGGATATATCAATTGAAGAATACATTTATTCTTTACTTTTATTCACAACAAATATGTATAATTTTTTTTTTATAATAAAACTCATCAATAAAATCCTATGTATAAAGTAAAACAAGCAAAAATCATAAATCAAAACCAAATTCGATTCATTTAGCATTAATAAAACCAAAATTAACATAATTGTACAATCTTGGTTTCAAAATACGCTTTGCGATCAAATGCGATTTAAATCTCAAATGCCATTGCGTAATGTGATTGCTAATGCAATTACGACACATTTGTATTAAAAAGAGTACGAAAAATATTTATACATATTATATTTCATCAAGTACCAAGTAAATGTAATAAATTTAGAAAAATAAAAAAATGATTTAAAATACGATGAGCTAAATTATAAACTTAATCAAACTTAAAAATCTTTTTAAAATATATTATTTATTTATGAAATAAGCCCTTATAATTAAGTTAATACTCAAATTAATTATAAGTTGTTTATATGAATTTATTATAAAAACACATTTTAATAAAGTTTGAAAAAGCTTGATAAGAGTTCGAGCCGAGTTATCAAAAGCTTGAGCTTGATATATGTTTCAAGCTATTTTTTGGGCTTCAACTTGATAAAAACTTAGCTTAATCGAGTCAAGCTCGAGCTTAAGTTGCTTGATAAAAGTTTGGTTTGATTACGACCATAATAAGAATTGCGGGTCAGTTAACTACGCCACCTAACTAATATTAAGCTAGAATTTTTTTTTAGTCTATGACGAGGAGTTCCCACCGCCTTTAGGACGAGTGGACTAATCTCCCGCGGGAGTTTGTGTTAGACATTGTAAAACCCCATGTCTATTATGTTTTATTGATTCATCGTTTATAATAGTAATTACATGTGATACCTTAATGGACCCTAAACCCACAAGCCGATCCGGGCCATACATATCTTCAAATGCTCTCCCGCAGTCCGAGCGGCTAAATCGCGAAAACTCGAGACTGAATTAGAAAACTAGAAAACAAATTAAAAAAATATGGAAATAAAACATTAATAAGGCCTTGCGCACTTTCGATTATCTTCCTAAACTCCAACCAGATCAACACAAATCCACAAAGCCCAACACAACGTGTGATTACTCTTCATAATGTCAATTGTGGATCGTGACCTTTGCACAAACATCCAACCAATAGAAAATCGTGTGGATTTGTGACCTTTGTACAAATTATCAACACCTGAAGATGAAGCAAAAGAGTTTAGTTATTTTGTAAAGTTGAGTGAATGATTAAAAAATTTAGAATTTGTAAATCTGAAGAAACACAATATTAAAAAAAACAAAACAAAAATAAACTAATTGGATTAAACCCATTTGCATTCATCATTCTTTTTTTTCTTTTCAATTTATTACGTCGTACCACAAAATGAGAATTGTCATATAACACATTGATAGTAACGTAAGGTTTTTTAATTATTGATATTGAATGAGAATTGGGGATAAATTGATAATGACGGCAAAGGTTAGATGCAGTGGAATAGAGAGTAAAATAAGTTTAAGGTTATAGGATCAGAGTATGGCTCTGATACCATGTTAGAAGGATTAAACCCCGATGTTTATTAAGTTTTATTGATTCATCATTCATAATGGTAATTACATGCGATACCTTAATGGACCCTAAACCCACAAGCTAGGCCGGGCCATACTTATCTTCTAATGCTAGTTTGTTTTCTAGTTTTCTAATCCAGTCTCGAGCTTTCGCAGTTTCGCCGCTCGGACTGCAGGGAGCAATAGAAGATAAGTATGGCCCCGCCCAGTTTGTGAGTTTAGGGTCCTTAAGGTATCACATGTAATTACCATTATAAATGATTGTTGGGAATCTAAGTTTATTAGATTCCCTGTATCATAGATTTAAACGTAAATCAAGCTGTTTGATATTAACTTGCCTGTGCCTAGGAGGCAGACAAGTATCGCAAGACACACAGAGATCTAAGTCTCTGTGAGCAACCTCAGAGGAGTCCATGTCAGAGACATTGTCAAGGAAGTCGAAGATTACTTGAAGACATACTCATTGGCTGTGATGGATAACAGCCAAGATGTATCAGGGACTCTGAGGGGTTGAGGGTTAACAAGGGTGGCAATATCCCGTTAACACTCAGTACACTTTGGACATACCTTAGTGTGTACGAGACTATGAAGAAAAGGGAAACTGTGTCAGCTCTGTTTTCCTAAAGCATTGTGGCAGACTACCAAGAATAGAAGAACATATTGTGACAGATGTCTGACAAGTGTCTGTTTAGTGTAGTCACCATCAACCAGTACTTGGAGTCAACCTCGTACCACTATAAATAGGATGTGTAGCCTAGAGTTAAGGTTGTTCACTTTGTTACTTTACACACATTAACTCTTAGAACTTATTGAACCAAACAGCTACGGCTGTGTTCATAAGTTAGGTTTTGTTTGTCCAAAGTGTGCACAACACATTCTCATCAAACGGTGTTATCCATAACACTTGTAATTCTTTATTATACAATAATAAGTATTACGTTTGAAAAGTAATTACGTGTGTTCATTGTCTTAGTTTATCGTTTCACGCTTGGATTAGGGACTTTCAATTGGTATCAGAGCGGTGTTTGATATTAAAACCTTCATAAACATCGTTCTAAGTTTTATAATCAAGATCCACCATGCCTGAAACGAGCAATACACCTCCACCACCACCACCACCGTCTTCTGGAAACAACACTCCTCTACCACCATCCTCACCAAGACTTACTTCTCCACATGGTAAGAACATCACATGCACTAGATGGATTTGTAGAAACAAGATGGATGAAATTGGAAACATCATCAAAAACAAGGCTAGGCTGGTTGCACAGGGGTATACATAGATTGAAGGGATTGATTACGATGAAACATTTGCACATGTGGCAAGACTTGAAGCTATCCGAATCTTCCTTGCTTATGCTACATATATGAACTTCACTGTGTATCAGATGGATGTTAAGAGTGTCTTCTTAAATGGAGATTTGGCTGAGGAAGTTTATGTTGAACAACCTGAAGGATTCGAGAACAACGAGTTTCCCAATCATGTGTATAGACTACACAAAGCCATGTATGGGCTGAAACAAGCTCCAAGGGCATGGTATGAAACTCTGTCTAGTTTTTTAACAGATAATAAATTTGTCAGGGGTTCCATTGATAAAACACTTTTTACCTTCAAGGATAAGATTGATTTCATCATTGTGCAGATTTATGTGGATGATATCATCTTTTGGTCAACTAATGTTAATCTTAGTAAAAATTTTGCTAAACTGATGACCAAGAAATATGAGATGAGTATGATGGGTGAATTAACTTACTTTTTAGGTTTTCAAATTAAACAATGTCATAAGGGAATTTCGATTTATCAAGAAAAGTATGTTAAGGATTTACTTAAAACATATGACTTGGCTGATTGTGCATCAGTGAAATGCCCCATGCTTCCACCCAATAACTTGGGTCCTGACGAGTCAGGGGTCTATGTTAATGAGACTTTATACAAAGGCATGATTGGGTCACTCATGTATTTAACAGCCGGTCGTTCTGATATCCAGTTCTCCACATGTCTCTGTGTAAGGTACCAAGCTAACCAAAAAGAATCCCATCTAGTGGCTGTTAAGAATTTTTTTAGGTATCTCAAAGGGACAACCTCACTAGGTCTGTGGTATCCCAAGGAATCAGGCTTTAATCTCAAGGCCTATTCAGATTCAGACTATACTGGATGCTGCATTGACAGGAAAAGTACATCAGGTAGCTGTCAAATCCTAGGACGAAAGTTGGTTGGATGGAGTGTAACGAAGCAAAACTCTGTGGCCATGTCATCAGCTAAAGCTGAATATGTTGCTGCTGCCAGCTGTTGTGCACAGGTGCTTTGGATGAAGAGTCAATTAGCTGACTACGAGATTCTATATGACAAAGTGCCAATCTTCTGTGACAACACCAACGCCATTGCCATCTCCAACAACCATGTTCTTCACTCTCGAACCAAACACACTGATATCAGGTATCATTTTATCAGGGATCATATAATGAAGGGAGATATTGAGCTGCATTTTTCCCCACTGAGCTGCAACTAGCTGACATCTTTATCAAGCCTTTGGCTGAACCTTCGTTCAACAGGCTAGTTGCTGAGCTGAGTATGCTTAATATCTCAAAGCCTGTGGCTTGATATTTAATGTGTTCATAAAGTCTGATTAAATATTAAATGTTTTTTCACATGAAACTAGGTAGTTACTTTCCAAGTAAATGCTAAAAAACATTCCTTATATTTAATTAATTCTTTTTCGAATAACGAGGAGACAAATAATTTGAAAGGTCAAGGGACCCACTTGTGTGCAGTCCTTTTCCCACTAAGCATTTAATGCGGTTGAATAACTGTTTCAAATTTTGAATATAAATATTGTCTCAAGATCTTTCTCACCTAACACTTTTCTCATTTCTCACAAATTCGTCTCTCTCTAAACCCTCTCACCATCTTCATCTTCTTCAACCTCTAATCAATGGCGTTTACAGTACCAAAGGCTTCCAACGTTAACTTCGAACTGAATGAGAGCATCCTTGCTTCTAACAACTTGATTAGATGGCTCAAGGCTTCAAACAACTCCTACACAGGTCTGGTTAACTTCATGAATAATTGTGATGTTAGTGAAGCATTCACAAAATCCCCATCTATTTTCTACCAAGAATACCTTAGGGAATTCTGGTATTCTGCAGAAGTCATTGATGACACCATCACCTTTAACCTCTCTTGCAATGAACACCCTTTCGCCTTCTCTCTCAAAGACTTTTCCAATGTGGCTGGGCTAAGGCATGGCGATGAATGCCTGAAAGCTGTTGACAAAAAGGTTGTAAAGGATTCCCTTGCCACACTTAAACCTATATCTGATGTTAACCCAGCCCTTACTCCTGCTGAAGTCGTTGCCAAGTCTTCGCTGAAGATAAGATATTTCTCCCCTATGTGGCGTGTCCTCTTCACACACATAGTCAAATCCTTGGGTGGTATGCAGGGATCTCAAGACGAAATGGCGTTCAATCATCAAACCATTGCTTTTGGGTTGATATGGGGCACACACGTAGATGTTGGAAGCATTCTTTTCTCTAACCTTGTCGAAAAACTTAAGGGAACCAATCAAGTCAGGGAGAAAATCATTTGCTATGTTCGCTTTCTTTCTCTTCTCTTTGAAAGCCTGTTGGGTGACAACTACCACAACTCTGAACTCACAACTTTGAAGCCGTATCACATAACCGGAGCTATATACAAAGGGATTGGACCTGAGGATGTGTCAGCTACTACCCATATGTTGAACATTACTTATAGACAACCATCTGTTGTGAAGTCCTTGCTCCCTTCCTCTGAGAAGGTGAATACAACTGGTGTGTCTAGAAAGTCAGCGTCTTTGACCTCTGGGCAACACACCACGTCGTCCAAGGCAACAACTGGCCAACAGCCAAAGAAGAAGAAAAAACCATCTTCTTCCCAAACCCACACTGTTGCTAAGGCCAGGGTTATGAAGACTATGAACCTCTCCACCACCTCTGTTCCAGAGACTTCTGTGGACACAGAGACCTTAACTAATAAACAACAGGAGTCTAGCGTCTCGATCTCAGCAGAGACAACAGGGAACCAGCCCGATTCCGCTGATATCGTACAGGTAATCAGTCTTATCATTTTTAGAGGTCCCCAAGCAGACACTCTCAAATGTCTGTAGGTGAGAGTGGTGAAGTTAAGGTTATCCTCGACCCATAGGAGTCTTTGTATGCACTTATAAATCTCTTAAGACTTCTGTACACCCTGTCTTTGCACTAGGGAGTGATTCATTTGTGTTTATAAAGCACCCCGATGACCCTGCACCTTCTAGACATTATTCAGGCAAACAACAACCTGAATACATATATGACTCGACCTAGAGTAGTTGTACCTCACACAGCCTCTTGGTTCCTTCAGAAAAAGAATCCCAAAAGTTTTACTTTCCGGGGGAGCTGAATAATCATCCTCAGCTCTCCTAGGGACAACGATATATGACGACCTTATCTTACATATGTTTCACATAAAAGAGTCCCAAAGGTTTCTTAACCTTTGGGGGGGTGGGGGGCTGAATAATCACACTCAACCTTCCTAGGGGCAGCGAATGGCGATCCTTAACAACATGTGTTTCACAAATAAAAGAGTCCCAAAGGTTTCAAACTTTTGGTGGGGCTGAATAATCACACTCAGCTTTCCTAAGGGAAGCGAATGGCGACCATTAACCTCATACTTTTCACTCTTAAAAGAATCCCAAGGATTTATCCTTTGGAGTGGCTGAATAATCATCCTTAGCCTCTCTGGGACAGCAAACTGGCGACCATTCCATTTACTGTTTCACGGTTGCTAACTTAAATAAATTGCAGGCTGATATTATACAGTCAAATGTAGACTCTCTGGCGTAGCCAAACGAAGGAGCTGATAAATTGACTCAGGATCAACCAAATGAGGATGAGCCCATACCTGATGTTGAAGAGGATGTGCTTGCCTTAATTGAAAGCTTCTCTGAACCTGAATCAATGCTAGATGATGAGATTCTCCCTGAGGGGATGATTGAGGAGGAGGATGATGATCAGCAGTCTCTGTCTCCTCCCAAGAATATCGATGTGTCCATACCAGCTATTGAAGCCACTCCTCTTCCCAAGGAAGCCGTAGTGACTCCTACTTCTGCTACCTTTGTCACCACAGTGTTCCAAAGGCCTGCGTATGATCCGACAACCGAATTTTTGTTGTTTGACCATCCTCAACAGACCAACTTTGACATCTTGCCAAGAGAGGATGATTATGCACAACAAAGTCTGAACATCCATGACTTAAAGCCTGAACATCATGCCTCAGACATTGAACGCCTATCAAGAAAGTTGGACCGCATTGGCTCTGATATGCACTCCTTCACTGTTAACTTTCAAAAGATTATCACATAGGCGGTTAAGGATGCTGTCACTGAACCCATTAGGGATGGCACACGAAAAGGAGTGTCCCAAGGACTTAGACATTTATCCACCCGTATCAAAGATGTCATAGCCACAGAGGTCCCTGACCTATTCTCTGCTCATGAGTTGACTATGCATAAAGAATTTGAGGCTGTACGATCCAGGCAAGTTCGCCACACCAACTTCATAGTTGACCGTGTACATCGCAACACCAATGGAAATTGCAACCAGCTATTTAAAATTTCCAGAGCTTCAAGAACTAGGCAAAGACAAATGGATGCCTCTGTTGAGCATATTGCTGCATACATTCACGCACGTTCATCCAAACGTCTGAAAAGACAGGCTGAACGTAAGGGGGAAAGGAAAATGTACTTAACCTTGAATCTTCTAAGAAAAGCTCGGGATCAGCTGGCAACACTATCCCCTCATCCATCCCTCTCCAAGTCATCACTCCAATAACTGTACCTGATGATGATGATGAACTTAAGGGGGAGCAACACACAAAGGATGGAGTTGATTCATCAAAGTCCCTGACTCTGGTTAACACCAATGAGGCTGTGGATGCTGGTGAACCAGCTGCCAAGAAACTCAAGTTCACTGTTAGCTCCCTACCAAAAGTTGTACAAAACCAAGCTCAGATGGCTTTCATCAAACAAGCTGAAGAGCTGAAGAACACAAGTGTGTTATCATCTGTCTCGAAGAAAGGAAAGGAAATAGTTGTGGTAGACTCAGACGCCAAGCTAAAGAAAATAGCTGCGATGCTAGAGACAGGAGGATCAACCACTGAACTATCCCAATTCACAACCTTTAAAGCAACAAATGGGAACCCTCTAACAGCTGAAGAAATTGAGAAACAGGCTATTGAATTCAAAAGGTTAAATGAAATCAAGAAAGCCAAGGAGCTTAATGAGGCAACTCTGAGAAAAATGACTCCTCAACAAAGGGAGGAGCAAAGACAAAGGTTGAAGGAAATGGAAGTTAAACGCACAGAGGCACTGAAAAAGGTAAAAGCTGACTATGATGCCTGCGTCAATAACAGGTTTGCACCTGGAAAAATCACCAAGTTCAAGTATACTATTCACAAGTCTACTCATATACCACAAATGGTTTTGTGGAGAGATAACCAACAGGCCAACATGGATCTCTTTGAAGATTTTAAGTTAAAGAAACTTGGTCTATCTGAATGGTTTGAACTTGAGGCATTAGCTGCGAAGAAGACTGGACAGGCAAATTTTACACTTCTTAAGACTCTCAAAGCTAAGTTTAATTGGGTTAAGGAAACTGCATCCAAGCTAAAGGTTGATCCCCCACCACAACTGTTTGAACAAGATCTTCCAAAGTCTGGAAAGAAAAGAAGAAGGATGACACAATTTATAAAGGAAACCTTCATAACTGATGATGTTCAAGTGGATGGAATGCATAGGGATTTGGTTTTACCAAATGGGATTGTAGGCCCTGTTGATGGTCAGACATATACTGAGCCTGAGAAATGTATGGCCTTCATGAACAGGGTATGTCAATATGTGTTCCAAAGGGAAGATGAGCTGGGACTAGCATCAACTATTCAGCTTATTTGTCTTAAAAATGCACTTATAATCAACACAAAGTATTCCAAGGTATTTGCACAAGCTTTGCAGGCCGAATTGGATGCCAGGACAGACATAGCTGAAGCTGAAGAGAAAATCAAGAATTATGATTATTGAAGTCTTTCACAGCTGAACTTTACTTTCATATTTTGTTACACTTATGTTTTGTACTTGTAATTTCTTTTAAGTCATAATAAAATCATGAAGTATGTTTGTTAAGATCTGTTATGAGTAAGAAGAAGCTGTCATCTCACTTACTGTAACTTATTTAGATCTAGCTGTATTTATGTTTAAATAAAGGGAGATTTTTGGGAATCTAAGTTTATTAGATTCCCTGTATCATAGATTTAAACATAAATCAAGCTATTTTGATATTAACTTGCCTGTGCCTAGGAGGCAGGCAAGTATCACAAGACTCACAGAGATCTAAGTCTTTGTGATAAACCTCAGAGGAGTCCATGTCAGAGACATTGTCAAGGAAGTCGAAGATTACTTGAAGACATACTCATTGGTTGTGATAGATAACAACCAAGATGTATCAGGGACTCTGAGGGGTTGAGGTTTAACAGGGGTGGCAATATCCTGTTAACACTCAGTACACTTTGGACATACCTTAGTGTGTACGAGACTATGAAGAAAAAGGAAACTATGTCAACTCTGTTTTCCTAAAGCATTGTGGCAGACTACCAAGAATATTAGAGCATCTTGTGACAGATGTCTGACAAGTGTCTGTTTAGTGTAGTCACCATCAACCAATACTTGGAGTCAACCTCGTACCACTATAAATAGGATGTGTAGCCTAGAGTTAAGGTTGTTCACTTTGTTACTTTACACACATTAACTCTTAGAACTTATTGAACCAAATAGCTGCGACTGTGTTTATAAGTTAGGTTTTTTTTGTCCAAAGTGTGCACAACACATTGTCATCAAACGGTGTTATACATAACACTTGTAATTCTTTATTATACAATAATAAGTATTACGTTTGAAAAGTAATTACGTGCGTTGATTGTCTTAGTTTATCGTTTCACGCTTAGATTAGGGACTTTCAATGATGAATCAATAAAACATAATAGACATCGGAGTTTAATCCTTCTAACAGTTTGCTCGGTACCTCGATGGGTAGTATTCCTCTTAATTGAGATTAAGCTGACTAATATCGTATTGAATTTGTTACATCTGTTGTTAACCGAAAAGTCAAGTTTAAGAATTAATGTTAAATAAAAAATCAATACTTTTAGAGGTCTCTTCAAATAGAAGAATGTTATAAATATCCTTATAATGTGTGTCTCTTCACCTTGAATGTGTATTCACTAGCCATGAATTAGTGGTTAATTGGCTAAGATGTTACACTTCATGTGCCCTTATAAATAAGAGACACATTGTACTCATTTGGTACATTACATAATAAGAATCATCTTCTTCCTCCTCAATCTCTCATTCACTATATTTCATAACACGTTATCAGCACGATTTTTGCTCTAAGCAAAACTAGGTAGGAGATTCTTGAAATATCTCTATTGTAATATACATGAGCACTACATGCTCTATTGTGATTACATAAAGAGAATCCATTTTTTTATTCATTTTTGTTTCCATCTACTATTGAAGTCTCTTGTAGTTTACATGAACAACAAATATTTTGTTGTGGCTACACGAAAACAAATCAAATGACATAATCTCATGTTATGTTAAAGAGAAAAATAAAAAATACAAATAGTTAGAACCTCATGTTCTAGTATGATTCAATATCATAACCTCATGTTATGCTATTCTATAAAAAAGAGAAAATTAATAATAAAAACCTCATGTTTTTGTTATGATTCCCTCAAGAGAATCAAAACATAACTTCTTATAATTGTTATGTAATTTTTATAGAACCTTAAGTTCTATCACTTTTATTTTTGTTATTATTTAAATTATTATCATTTAGGATATATATTTTTTTCATGATCTTATATTTTTTGCTCATGTAGAACTTTTTATGAGAATTGCATATAAATCACACAACAAGTAGCTATAAAATTTTATTTTAATATACATTTGATAAAACAAATACATAACTTAAATATCATTGAACTACAACTTAAATGCCATTCAACATGTTGTGCCGTTATGCATATTTGAATTACAATTTAAATATCATTTATGAAAAGATTTTAGTTGGGTATAATACTTATTGAATGGTATGTTAGTTTTTATACATCCATTTTAATACATATTGATTCTATTTCACTTCAAAATTTTGGATACAAGGTTATGTTACTTGTTAACTTGATTTGTTTATATTGTTCTTATTTAAATAAAACTATATTGTAGTTTACAATTACTATAAGTATTTTATTGTGCTTGCAAGAAATGAATCAAAACATTATAACCTCATGTTCTATAAAAAAAAGTATGAATCTTAAATTCTATTATAATTAATTATATGAAAAAAATAGAATCAAAATGTATCATAATCTCATATTATGATTACACATATTTATAACCTCAAGTTATACTATGATGAATATAATCAAAATAAAATAACCTCAAGTTATTATTTTAATCATGATTCTCGTAAAAGAATAAATATATCATTTCTCGCAAAAGAAAAAAATATATCACTTTATATTTTTAAGGACTTAGTCTCTTATGAGTCTCTTAAAGTCGAAACATCATAACCTCATGTTATGATTGAATTTTTTAAAGAACCTCTTGTTCTATACGATTCGATTCAATGTTTAAAATTCCTTACACAATTAATATGCATAACTCATGTTATGTTTATTTTTTTTCCTCATATGATCTTTTCAAAATGATCTAAATTTCAAGTCTTATATATTTTATTTTATTTTAAATATAATATTAGAACCTCAAGTTCTAAGGTATTGTAATATTTTATAAGTAACCTCAAGTTTTATGACAATTTCTTTAAGTGAATCGTAATAACATAACCTCATTGTTATTATATTATGAATCTTAAGTTGAATTAAGATTTTATCAACAACATCAGAATAATATAGCATCAAGTTGTGATTAACCATTTTAAAGAACCTAAAGCTCTATTATGATCCTCCAAAATAATTAGTAACATCAACTCAATTATTTCTCTAAAGTATACCGGTTTTGTTCGAAAAAAAACCGAGATATTAGTTTAAAAGAATGCATTATTGTGTGATGTGTACTTCTTAAAATCTTTTTTCAGAATTTTAGCATAATTTTGATGACTATGGTGTATTCTCATATCGTTTGTTTATATATTAACTAATTTTTAATTATGTTAATAACTTTTTCACCATTGTATATAAAACTATTTTCCAACTATCGAGTGAATGATGTGAATTACATTTGTCTTTAATATGCGAGTCATTTAAGCAAATAAATCCTACAATGATACTCTCATATTGAAAAAAAAAACAAATGCTTCATTACTTGTTTAGTAGTTTTTATTCTAATATTCTACATGCGTTATTATGTATTTCATTTTTAAATCATGTAGTATTTTTTTAAATGATCGTATGATTTTATCAAAATCATGTTTATTGGACATTATCAAATATAACTTTTACAACTTGCTCATATAGTAGCAATAACCCAAAGACCTTTTTACTCTTGTTCATGTATCCTTATTCATGTTCATCTCTTTCTAATAAGCAAGAATATAATGAGTTCTAAAATATACTCATTTTCTCATGTGAATGCAATAATATAAAATGGATCTATAAATCTTCATTCCTCAAGTGAATGTGATGAAATGATCAAAAATAAAGATTTTCATTCCCTCAAGTGAATGAGATGAAATGATCCAAATAAAGATTTTCATTCCCTCAAGTGAATGAGATGAAATGGTCAAAATAAAGATCTTCATTCCCTCAAGTGAATGTGATAAAATGATCAACTTAAAGATCTTCATTCTCTCATGAGAATGTGATAATATGAACAACATCGAGATATTCATTCCCTCAAGTGAATAGGATGATGTAATAGAAAATTTTCAAAAACCATTTATCATGGTAAATGATATGGTAGAAGTAATATGAAAATGACAAACCACTAACAGCGGCAAAATAAAAAGGAGCAAACGAAAATATGATTTATGGAAATATACAAGTGTGTCAAAAATATTACACACTATATTCATAGACATAAGGATCTATTGTAACACATTATTGCTCCTAAAAGAAAATATAAAATTGTCACGAGGAATGAAATTTCATATAATTTATGCATTATACTGCACTTCCTCGACATACATTATAGATAAATTAGTGAAATATTATCACTAGCCATAACATAAATTTATGGCCTATAGTTATAATTTTTTTGGCATGACTCGTTATACCATCACGAGTCAATAATGATGTAAAACTATAAAATGATTAGATTCTTCAATCTAATATTTTATCTCTCTAAGAAAGTTGATTAGATTCTTCAATCTAATATTCCGAAGATAATTTGTTTATAACGCTTATTATTATGCATAGTGAGGATCATGAATTAATTTTTATTCAAAAGTGAGCTCAACAAACTGATTGATCATCATGAAAAGATTTAGTCACTTGAAAATAAGAGAAATATTAGGACATGAAGTCCATACACATGAATGTGTAAAAGCTATTGGATATACACGGGTTGCGTACACAACCGAATTAAGAGCTCTAAAGTTACACGCTTTAAGACATGAATTGTGGAATATATAAATTCCCAAAAGCATGAATCTGCTTATTAAGTATCATATTATCTAGAGGTGGATGTAAATATATTATTGATATTATATGAGCAAGTCAATCTAAAAAGTATTTTAGTTTGTCTTATATACGTTTTATTAGAGCTCTAATATTCCGAAGGATTCATAAGCCTCAAACATGTCTAGCAATTTCAACTTCTGGAAATATTTGATAAAGTTCTAAATAACTTATTTGATCAAGCCGAATGAATTATTATATTGATAAATAATCATTTGGACGCATATTATCTTATTTTTGCACATGTTTCAAAGAAAATTTTTGGTCCTCAAGTACCAAAACTGCAAGTAAAGTTTTGATGTCTACTTTGCAATCAATGTGCGTCATGAGATTGTATATTTTTAATTTTTATATTAGCAATATGAATTTTCTAACCAATGTATTTTATAATGGTTTGGAAGCTACATGTATTTTTTAATCTTTGCAGGACATAACCTTAAACATCAATGATCTAGTGGACTTTGTTACAAAGTCTTTGCCAACACAAGTTTTTTAGCAACATGTTCACAAGACCGTCATTTGAGGCTTGAAAGATATGCATTAATTTGAGGAGGAGCATTATACGCACTGCACTCTTTTTCCCTTCATCAAGTTTTTGTCACATTGGGTTTTTTCTTGATAAGGTTTTTAACGAGGCAGATGATGACGTATAACGACCGGTGAATATCCAAGGAGGAGTGTTATAAATATCCTTATAATGTGTGTCTCTTCACCTTGAATGTGTATTCACTAGCCATGAATTAGTGGTTAATTGGCTAAGATGTTACACTTCATGTGCCCTTATAAATAAGAGACACATTGTACTCATTTGATACATTACATAATAAGAATCATCTTCTTCCTCCTCAATCTCTCATTCACTATATTTTATAACAAAGAAAACATTATTTCTGTACTCTCATATGTGCAATTATATGGAAAAAAACGAAGCTTCCAAAGCAAAGCTTTTGGATGTTTTTAAGCCAAAGACCATTAAACCATGATTCTCGGGATCGATCAAATTAATGATATCGATACTACCATCGACCAAGCAACCAAAACAAATCTAAAGCCATCGAACAACAAAGAAAATATGATTACTAGATTCCACTTCACCATTGTAATTCGGTTACAACACATAAGGAACGTCCAAGCCTCCATTAGAAAGATAAATCCTTGTAGAGAGCTTATCAAAAAACCGACATCAAGCAAAAACCTTAAGCGAAGCAATTTAAACCATCTTGTAGAGGAGGAATGAGTAACGAGCAAATGCTTATCCACCTCTTCCCTAGCCGATTTAACCAAAAAATATTGTCATTCTATATGATATAATTTGTAGGTTGAAAATAATTTGGTCATTTACATGCAACGCTGCCGAATTTTTCGGTCGCCACTCGGTCACGACTGATTCGGTCGCACATTATTCGATCCTACCCACGACTGCTTTTGGAAACATTCGGTCTCCCATGTGTTGTGTTGTGTTTGTGTGTTTATAAAAAAAACTTTTTTTTAGTTTAACATGTTTTTAATCGTGTTTTAATTGTATAAACTTTATAAAAAAATTCTAAATTTTAATATATTGAGCTTTATTTAATTCCTCACAACATATATTAATTTGACAATTTTTGGAGTTAGTTTTAGCTAATGCATTATACCCCTTTACTTCTAATGTTTCGTAATATTTTTTAGTTTATATAATGTGTTTTTTAGTGTAATATGTGTTGTATGGAATAAAATGTTTTTTTTTGGAATAAAATGTTATTTTTATTGAATATAAAATGTTATTTTTATTGAAGATAAAAATAAATAAATTTTGAATTAGGTCGCACTAGGTCGCCTGGTTGTGGCAAATAGGTCACACTAGGTCATAGGAGAAAGAAAACTGAAAAAACTAGATCGCGACCTAATTAGCGTTGTGGTATACTAATGATTATCGTGCTTAACAGTAATGGCAATTTGTGTACATTTTATCGTTATTTACTTATTTTACCCTTAACTTTTTCTCTTTTCCTCATTTTCGTTTTATTACTTTTACCTTGTTTTTAATCATATAACATACTAAATATTCGTCTTTGCAAAATCTATGGACATATTAAAAAGATTTTTAGAATAAGAGATTGAGGGTCGAGTCTTGGCTCGTATCACTCCAGATGTTACTCCTCTGAGCAAGAAAAGTTGCCGAAGCTATTCCTTGTGAGGTGGACAATGACTGTGCCAAAAAGACATCCGGGATCAATCAATGTATTCCCGCCAATCTGCACCTTTTTTATACAATATAACATACTAAACAGGTGTTGATTGAGACACTCATAAAATCGATGAGACACTCAATATACACACAGTTTAAGCAGCTTATATTTACAGTATGGCCTTATGAGGTCATGTGTAATGGTGCCTCAAGAATTTTGTATGCATTGCCATCTCTAGCATTATTGTATAACACCAACTTAACATAAACATTTTTTTCTAATAAAATTTTAACACATAAAAAAATCGCACTAAAAGAACTCATGTTTTTTTAAGAAAATTGATAATATCTCCGTCTCAAATTAGTGTTTACTTTGACCTTTTCGAGTCAAATTTGTTCAACTTTGACCTAACTTATTTACGTGTATGTTATATAATAATTAAAATATATGAATTGATTGGATTTTAAATCTATCTTTATTAGTATAACTTTTTTAAAGTATTATTTAACATAAAATAATATATTTTTTGTTAAAGTTGAACTAGTTTAACTTTAAAAAAATAAAATAAACATTTATTTTAAAACGAAAAAGACATAAAACTTTGATAAGTAGTTTTAAAATGCTTAGTAAAAATGACTTTAATAGAACTCTGATCATATTTGAAGATCAAGTATCAATGGAGTAGTTGCTAGGGATTTCATACAATTATATATATCTTATTCCATGTTTTACTAAAAATCTATGCCATACACAACTTTGTTTGTTTTTTTGATTTGTTTGGTTTAATCAAACTAACTGAACCATAGTGTGATGAAATTATAATCTATATAGTCAGTAGCACCATATCCCGACTCTCTAAAGATACCAAATATGACTTAGAGTTGGTGTTCATGACATGAGGAGTGATTTTATTTTGACTTTTACACAGAAAAATAATATACAAATGTCAAAAGATTAGCCAAAATATAAAGTACTACCAATGATTAATCATTTTTCTATATAGAAATATGGCATTATCCTTAGTAGAAAAAAAAAGTATATTTAATTCCGGTTTTGTTTTGGGTTGTTCGTGTTCCGGTTCAATGTTACACAAAACCGACAATGTTTTGTTGGACTGAACCGAGGACGTAATTTTCCTTAAAAATTAAAGTCATTCTATATTGAAATGAACAAGAATTTAGACCCGGGCTTCGCCCCGGGTTATCGAGTGTTTTGTTGCAAGCAAACGATAATATGTTTGGGCTAGATGGCTTTGAAGTTCCAACAATCATTGCAAACCCATCAGCAGCCGAACAAACCAATACGACCTTTTTTTTCAAACATACATAGGATGCTAACAAATACATGTACTTACAATTAGCATAAAAAAGCAAACAAAAATCCAAAGAGTAGTATAAACATGTAGTTACAATGCAAATTTCTACAAAAAAAATATCTGCTTCGAAGATGTAGTTTGACTCGTTTACATTCACTTTACCTTCCCTTTGTGTTTTGTAAAAATCTTGAGAACATGATATCGTTAATTATTTTTGACTTCCACTCCATCCCTTTCATTATTTGAGACCAAAGAACACACTGGTGGCGGTTAGTTTGTTGTCCAAACCAATTACCTTAGAGGTGGCGAGGGTGGATGTTGTAATGTTGTTCCTCAATTTCGCAATCTCTTTCAGCAGTTCTGATAGTTCATTCAGACGCTCCACCGTTGCCCACTCCGGCTCATCAACAATTGTTTGCTGCTCCTTCACAACCCACTCCTAAGATGCTTTTCTTAGTCTCCAAGCTGGCTTTAAAAAATTTCAACCTGCAATAGTAATTTTATGCCATAAAAATACATTTCGGGTCACTTTTGACCCATTGTTTACATAATTTTTCGACTACAGGTCATGTGGGTGAGTAGTGACCAGAATCAATTTTTCATTGTCAACAGTACAACTCTATTTTCTCCATCTAGTAACGTCGCATAATCAAGTAAATACCAAAAAGGATTAAATCAATGGGACCTGTTAAAGTTAAAACTATAAAAAAATCTACTAATGAGTAGGAACAAATAACGTTTTTTCCTACAAAACAAATGCGTTCTCTTCATATAAGTTTTGATTTAAGTATTAACTCCAAAAATGGTGTTCTAGCAAAATATGACCATTTTGTTATTTTACATTACGTTCGATGTCTTTTGCTTTTTGAACGTTTGTTTCATATGTGCCCATATAAAGGAGATTAACTGCCCCATGGGCGGGTACCGGTTACCCTAACCAAAAGGTAGAGAACTTACCTGACATTGCTTTTGGGTGCCTTTAATGTTATCAACAAACATAGATGACGGGAAGTGTTACTGGAGAACGATTTCAACCCGACATTAGTATCTCTATAAGGCCGTCGACCACCGAAAAATATACCACAAAACAGATTTAAAAAGTTGCAAAGAAAAATGCAATATGACAAATGGTCCCCTCGTGTTGCAGATAACCGGAGAATAAAGAAGGATGAAAAATGGTAATGGATTAAAACTGTAACCTTGAGACGGATGGGTTCCCATCACATCTTCAAAACCAGGCGCATTCCCTTTAAGATCAGCTGCTGGCACATTTAGACGCTGCCGAGACTCGGGTAAATCGACCGACTGAGAAACAAAGTTCTAGGAGCCTTGTAGCGATGATGGCACTTCTGTAGGTACAAAAAATCTGGTAAAAAATAATATGGAAAACATAGCCGAAGAATAAATAAGGAGAAAAGGATTCTTAACAGGTTCAACATAAAGTATTAGAGATTGGTAAGTTCGCTTACATGTTGCTCCTTTGACATGAAAAATAATCTTACCTTCATATATGTAACCCACTGTGGGATTATCATGTATAACAAAGATACATAAAATATCAAGGTCACATCGTGGTCTTTTTATTAAAATCAAGTCTCAGACAAAACATTATGATGTTACGATACATGGTAGCTGGTTGTTATACCATGCAATTAACTCTAGTGAAAACTGGCCCATGTAGATTATATCAGTCTTTATGTCTCTTATGTCACGTACCGGTTCATGTGATAGGAGTATCTGATAAACATCGTGATTAGTTGGTGTTTGATGGGTAGTAATTTTTTTGAATACACATTTTCTTTATGTAACAATGATACTAATCCCTTATGTTAACTGTATCTCTGTATTGCAATGCAGACACACTAAAATTAAAAAAACGTAAGAAGTTCTAAATAAACAGAAGTCATACCATTTTCTGAGATAAGAGTTAGGCTGAACATGTGTCCGCACATCACCGTTAACAACCACCCGATTTTTACACTGCGTTTTCGCTGTAAAAAAAAATCGGGGCTTTAGGCATACGCAGTTAAATGTATCAAGTGACCCCGCCCTTGCCCTACGTAAAAAATCAAGCATACAACTCATTTACTGGCCATCGAGCATGCATGATAGAAATGGATAATTCATTTACGGGCATCTAAAGGGCGAAACTGACTCAATCTTTCATGTAAGCATTTCCATGAAAAGATCAAAGGGAGCTTTACCTTGAGCCTTATCTGGTTAGGTAATTAGTAATACGCATTGGCAACCATAAGTAAAAATAATCTTGTTCGTTGGTTTAGAGACAAAAGTCTACTATTCTACAGGTAAGTGACCCACCATACATTCATAAAGAGCAATGGCAAATATAAATTAGCTATGTTTGCCTCAAGCCACAAATAAATTACCTAAGCCAACAAATCAGTGAGCGGCGGCTAATAATATCAAACACGACGTATTACTGGAAGTTTTCCCAGCCAAATAATAAACCTATATGCAACAACAATGATTGTGCGACACTTTCCTATGAATATCACTATAAGGGGGGCTGTTTGGGATTGGTCTTTTCAATAAGGAAATCCATAAGTTTTAATATGCAATAACGCTTATCTCATCTTCGCGAAATATATAAAAAATTTTGATAAGCAAACAACATACAATGATACAAAACAAAAAAGTTGTTTTGAGGGGCGTATTGAGTTTCTTGTATACCCTTCTTATTACAGGCTCATATAGGTTCAGAAGATATAATAAGCTCGCATTTTGTATAGCTTTATCAAGTTGGGCTTATGTAGTTAAATAAAGCAGTAAGTTGGTGTTGATAGGTATACAAAAAGTGACATTCACGAAATTGCTTACTTTGGTTTCGCTTGGTGCCGTTGGTTTGATCCGAACTTTCTCCCATCGGATCTTTAAGTTCTAAAATCGGGTATACAAAAAGTGACATTCACGAAATTGCTTACTTTGGTTCCGCTTGGTGCCGTTGGTTTGATCCGAACTTTCTCCCATCGGATCTTTAAGTTCTAAAATCGGGTTTTCTCTGGTATTGCTAGAATACCATCTACATTCCAAGACAAAAAGTTGTCCATTATCAACCCTTGAGAGAGCAAAGCTTCACCATTGCTAATCCTTTCATCAACAGATTGCCTCCTTCCTTGAAACCTGTCGTTGCCTTCGCTTCTGCATAAAGTGAAGTACTTATAAGCTGCCTAAAATCAAGTATTTTTGGAAATGGTGTTCGGGAAAAGAAATTTTAAAGTGAAATAAGCAGCGCTGGCTCTTTACCGGCTTAATGCAAGCTGATTATTTTAGTTAAAAATAAACAAAATAAGCAGAACCGTAGACATATAACTGCTTATAGTATATAAAAATCAGCAACCCGAAACATCCTCTTAGTACCAACCTAGATATAAATCTAGGTAGCATGTCAAATTTTTATCTAGTTTCTCATATGCTACCGTTCGGGCATAGTGGAATATTATTTATGCTCATTTCACACATAAACCCTTAAATCCTTACTAAAATCGTAAATGACGTACAATCTATCAGTTTGTTTATCCATTATCTATATATCACATCTTAAAAGCATAACACATCCAACTGATTTAAGTGACATCACCTTTTTTGCAAGTAGTTAAAGTCTAGCGCCATCATCCAATGCACTCCTATAACGTGGCCATTTGACACTAAAAAAATGACCACAATCGAACGGAACTATAAGTGGAGTACAAAGTTTACTAAACCTACAATTTTAACAAAACTAAATCTGCCTAATTGCTAATATAATGGTCAATAATACTAAAGCCTAACACCAAATGATCCAACAACACTAACGTAATCCAACTAATCTAACTGGCAGAAACTGACAGTGTAATGAATTTAACAGAATCCTTCATCTATAATAAGTCCTGAATGAGAAGCCTCCCATATATTCTAAAAAACCAAAGTACCCTTACTCCCCTAGTATTATTTTTATTAAGCAACAAACATAAAATCGATTTCTTCTCATGTTCTGAATAATATGCACCATATTTTATTCCTTCGTAACCAAACCTGCCAAATAGAAAAAAGCTCCAATCCAATACTCAAATCTTTAAAAAAAAGTGGTTGTAATAAAAGAAATTAAAAACAAAATAGTTAGATACAATCAAACTTACCCAAAACTTATAACATCATTAATTCTGATAGTGGTGTTCTTCGTTACCTGGGCAAAAAAAATTAACAAACAAAATTATTAGATATAATCAAACTTACCCAAAACTTATAACATCATACCTTTACTAAACCCAGACTCATCAAATCCCTTAAAACTAAAACTTCAGAAACAAAACTACCCCAAAGCATTGTTTGAAACACAAAAAATCAAAGACACCCTTACCAAAATTTACATGTTGGATCCTGTTTAATCAGAATCAATTGATTTCTGCTTTTTTTAGTGGATGTAAGATTTTCTTAGGTGAGAAAATGGCGGTGGAAGGGGATTGTCTAGTATCTTATATAGAAAATAAGACATCTGTGCAAATGATAAATATGGTGGATTTAATATAAAACACGTATCATACCTATCAATGAAGTGGAGTTACGTGATTTTTTAATCATTCTGAGTTTGAGAGTGTGAGAGAGGGGGCGAGTGAAGAAGATGAGTAAATCATCAGACGCAGTTATAAGATGAGGGGTTTTGTTTATATTTTTCTTCTAACACACAGTTATATAAAAGCGCGTGGGCTGTTAGGTTTGTGAGGCATAGGGTGTGTTTGTTGAAATGAGCACGAGCAGTGAGCAGGAGCTGTGAACAGGAGCTGTGAGCAGGAGCTGTGAGCAGGAGCTGTGAGCAGTAGTTGTCATATTTCACCGCTCATTTGTTTAACGCTCATTTGTCACCGCTCCTTAAAGGAAGCATTGAAAAACTAGCTTTCCTAAAAATTAACACCACTCACCGCTCTTTTACCAAACGAATAAAAAAAATCACAATGCTCACCGCTCCTTTTGCCAAACAAGCATTAAAAATCAAAATGCTCTTATTCACCGCTCACCGCTCCAAAAAGATTCACCACCGCTCCTTGCCAAACACAGCCATAGAAAGTAGTGGTTAGTAGCCTACGAATTTTTAACTAATATACTGCCTTATATATAAGATGTATAATATAATGTATATTGGGATAGTTGATAATGACATGTGATCACTAACCATTCCAAGAAGAGAAACAAATGAATGCATTAAGAAGCCCTCCACTACAGGTATTGATTACTAAGAATCATGTGGTTTGTTAATCTTAACAACATTTTACTAGTAGTTTAATAATAATAATTTAATTAATGTCAAACAGGGTAAAACAGATGTGGTCAGAGCCTTAGCCAACTTTTACGCTGCACATCTCCTAGATTGTTCCAAACATCTCCATAAATCCAATGTTGGAATGATTCATGCCCACATGATTGCTTCTGGTTTCCAACCTAGGTCGCATCTTTTGAATCGTTTAATGGACTTGTACTGTAAATCCCACAACATTCCCTATGCCCGCCAACTGTTTGATCAAATTCCTCTCCCGGATATCGTTGCCAGGACCACCTTTATTACTGCCTATTCCGCTTCTGCTCATTTTAATTTGGCCAGACAAGTGTTTTACTCCACACCTTTCGCTATAAGAGATACTGTTTTTTATAATGCTATGATAACCGCTTGTGCTCATAATAATGACCCCCATGGAGTCATTCACTTGTTTCGTGAGATGAAGAGGTATCATTTTCGTCCCGATAATTTTACTTATACCAGTATGTTGGCCGGTTTGTCCATTGTCGCCGACTATGAAGTGGATTGTCAGCAGTTGCATTGTGAGATTGTCAAGTCAGGTACAGGGTTTGTCACGTCTGTGGTTAATGCCCTCATTTCTGTTTATGTTAGGTGTGCTTCTTCGCCTTTCGTGTTTCCTTCCTCATTGATGGCTGCTGCCAGGAAATTGTTTGACGAAATGCCGATTAAAGATGAGTTGACGTGGACTACCATTATTACTGGCTATGTAAGAAATGATGATTTGGACGGTGCTAGTGAAGTTTTTGAGGGTATGACTGAAAAGTTAGTGGTTGCTTGGAATGCAATGATTTCTGGATACACGCATAAAGGCGCAGCTTCTAAAGCATTGGATATGTCCAGAAAGATGCATTTGGTGGGAATTAAGTTTGACGAATTTACTTATACAGCTATCCTTGGTGCTTGTGCTAGTGCCAAATTGTTTTTACATGGAAAACAAGTGCATGCTTACATTATTAGAACTGTGAAAAACCCATCTCGGGATTTTGTGTTTAGTGTTAACAATGCATTGATCGCATTGTACTGGAGATGTGGCAAAATTGACGATGCAGGGAAAATTTTCGACAGGATGCCTATAAGGGACTCCGTTTCATGGAATACCATTTTATCTGCTTATGTTGACGTAGGACGAATCGAGGAAGCCAGATCCTTTTTTACTCAAATCCCAGAAAAGAACGAGTTAACATGGAGTGTTATGATATCTGGATTTGCACAAAACGGATTAGGGGAAGAGGGTTTGAAAACTTTCAACCAGATGAGATCATATGAATGTCAACCATGTGATTATGCATTTGCTGGTGCCATAATTTCTTGTGCAGTGCTAGCATCATTAGACCACGGGCGCCAACTTCATGCTCTACTAATCCAATCGGGGTTTGAATCGAGTCTATCTGCATCCAATTCATTGATCACAATGTATGCTAGATGCGGGGTTCTTAAAGATTCACAATCTGTCTTCCTTACGATGCCTTGTTTAGATTCTGTATCTTGGAACGCCATGATTGCGGCGTTAGGTCAACACGGACATGGTGGTGAAGCTGTTCAACTTTATGAACGAATGCTGAAAGAGGAAATAGTTCCTGACCGTATTACATTCCTCACAATTCTTTCCTCTTGTAGCCACGCTGGTCTAGTTGACCAAGGTCAACGCTATTTCAACTCGATGTATGAACAATATGGCATAACACCAGGTGAAGATCATTATGGTCGTTTACTCGATTTACTTTGTAGAGCTGGAAAGTTCTCAGAAGCAACAGAAACGATCCAAAAACTGCCTTTTAATCCAGGAGTGCCTATATGGGAAGCACTGCTCGGTGGGTGCAGAATCCATGGTAATATAGACTTGGGGATCAAAGCTGCTGAGAAACTGTTTGAGTTAATCCCAAATCATGACGGGACCTACATACTTCTATCAAACATGTATGCCAATTTAGGCAAATGGAACGAAGTTTCCAGGGTTAGAAATATGATGCGTGTTCGAGGAGTGAAGAAAGAACCTGCTTGCAGTTGGATTGAAGTTGACAATATGGTCCATGTATTTTTAGTAGATGACACTAAACACCCTGAAGTTCAACTAGTTTATAACTATCTTGAGGAGCTAATTTTCAAGATGAGGAAATTAGGGTATGTTCCAGATACAAACTTCGTGTTGCATGATATGGAGAATGAGCAAAAG
Organism: Glebionis coronaria; assembly: GCA_025667525.1. Taxonomy (NCBI): domain Eukaryota; kingdom Viridiplantae; phylum Streptophyta; class Magnoliopsida; order Asterales; family Asteraceae; genus Glebionis; species Glebionis coronaria. Next base: position 355,262,315 of record CM046881.1, on the reverse strand, counting down.
GAATATGCATTGTCTACTCACAGTGAAAGGCTTGCGGTTGCTTTTGGGCTTTTAAAGCTGCCTCCTGGAGCCATGATTAGGGTTTTCAAGAACATTCGGATTTGTGGGGATTGCCATAATGCATTCAAGTTTATGTCACAAGCTGTGGGGCGAGAAATTGTTGTGAGAGATGGGAAGAGGTTTCATCATTTTAAAGAGGGCAAATGTTCTTGTGGGAATTATTGGTGAGAAGAAAGGATGCTATTTTGGTTATCCTGATAGACGAGATAAGTGCAAACACACTTCCAAACATGGAACCTCTTGCATAGGCTCACTGATATATCATCGTTTTCCAGCGGATGCTGTTTGTGTCGTGTAAGATTGCTGTATATATGAGAATTGTGGCACATTGATAAGGAACAAACGACGGAATTGGTATATTTGGAATATTGGGATCAAGCGGGTAGCAAACAAACACACTTGAAGTGACCTTGACTTTTGATCTGAGTGGAGATATAGGTCTGCAACCAACCCACTAAAGGTCTCAACAGCTGACACCGTGGTTTGGCACAATCCCTGGCGTAACCTTTTTCATGTATGACTACAGCTCCATTTTTCAGACTAAAGCTTCCCCTTTTTTATGTTTTATTATTACGTTTTTTTCTATTATATTTTAAGCAAATTGTCGGAATCATGATTTCTGTCTTTCATGCTCTGCAAATGTTAAGACTTTTGTGTGGTTTAGGCTTAATTTATAAATATTGTATTTGAACTTGATACGAATCAAATTGGAATTGGCAAAGATAGTGCTGGAATTAACAAAATAAATAAGCAGCCCGACCCGGAAGCCTCCCGTTCAAGAAAATAAAAGACAATAATCAAAATCCAATGATCCCAAAACCTAATGGGGATCGGTCTATATATAGATACCGATCCTTACACAGCAAGATAAAAAAAAATATACGTAATTAGCTATTAACTTCAAACTAATGACACTTGGCCTCCCTCGAGTTGTATTTTTGCGCCGATAGACTTTACCCCAACGATTAGGATCTGCATCATCACCCCCGCCCCGAAAGCACTTCTTCAAAACCTTCCCAGGTTGCTTCTGATTCTGGTATGTCCTTTTAAGCAATCAACACTTCACGACGACCATCATTCAGACGTGAGCCACAAACAGGGCCGGATTTTAGGGTGTGTAGGCGGTGCAATCGCACAGGGCCCCAAATTTTTGGGGGCCTCCGATTTATAAAAAAATACTGATATTATTCTGGGTTAAGCTTAAGTTTGATATGTGCTCTAAAACTTAAGATCTGAAGTTATATAAGTAACATTTCATTTTTTAGATGATTTAGAAAAGAGAAAAAAAGGTACAGTCGTACAATTAGATGAAGAAGAAGACTAATATAGAGAGTGTTTACTTTACACCCTAAACTTACAAATTTTACATTATTTTTCTTATATTTTGATTTTTATTTCAAATAATTACAAATAAGTTAACAAAAATTACAATTTACACTCACCGGTCCACTTGATTTATTTTTGTACATATTTTAAATAATCGGTCCAACTTTTTTGTTTTTATGTTTCTATTAAAGGAGTGTTTAGAGTTGTTTATTGAAAATAGATTATCTGTTTAATAATCAGATAATTAACTATTACACAACGTGGTTTTAAAATATAGTGTTTAGATTTGATTATATTGCTTGATAGTACAATTAACTAGTGAAATGACAAAAGTGACCAATATACTATATTAACAGAGACATATAAAAATAAATTAAGTGGGTAAAATGGTAATTACACACAAATGTTGAATCGCGTTTTGCAAAAGTGACATCTTAGGTCCATTTGCAAAACTCCATTTTCTATACCTTATATCGCAGATAATCACTTTTCCACAACTACTTGTCAAACACTGAAAAATAATTATTTGCGTTTTGAAAACATGATAAGCAGAAACCGCAATGCCAAACACCTCATAAGGCTCTCACCTTTTACTATATACTTATAGGAAAAATATCTAAGTATTTTGTGTTGCTTGAAAGACCTCTATATATCTTGTCAAAATGGTACAAAGAAAGCCGGCTTACATGTTTCCTTTTTCGATTATTCTTTACACTCTTTTTTCTCTTATCGATAATGTGGTTAAATTAATCAATTAACGTTTAAGTCATCAGGCACGTTTTAATTGTTAGTATCGATAAAATTAATTAGCATCTATACAAACTTTTTTGTACCAAGGGGCCTCATATACAGTAATGGCACAGGGCCTCCGGAATCCACAGGACGACCCTGGCCACAAACCTCTGCAGGAACAAGTGGTGACTCAGTCACCAAACCATCTGGTAAGTCAGCAACAACCTGATGATCACCAATGACTCGTTTCAGCTGCGACACATGAAATAATGGGTGTATAAACGAAGTCACCGGTAACTGTAAGCGACAAGCCACCTACTGTATTCGTTCCACCACCACAAACTGTAAAACCCGTATTTAAAAATCAGGATATTAAATACGCAGTTTAATTTTAATAGACTATTTAAGTATTAATTATCAGACAAGAGATATAAACGCAGAAATTAAATACGCAATCCCAGTTTATTTAAATATTATAAATATTACAGTTATTCAGATAATAATTATTTAGTCTCGGAAAATATTACAGATGAATTATTTTACGGAAATAATTAAACGTTAATATTAAACGTTCAGCAATAATGTCCCCCACTAACTCTTTGGGCTCCCCCTTAATTAGAAATAAAGACACAATTTCGTAACTGCCAGCAGCATCTGTTGCGCCGCAACTCATGTGTCTTGCGCCGCAACTCGTGATCCGCAGCACCATGATCTGTAGCCCCTTCAATTGCGCCGCAACTCATGTGTCTTGCGCCGCAACTATGTAGGATTTGGGCTCAAGGCCCAAATGCTTTGTTTCTTGGCCGGGTATAACAAAAAAAAAAAAAAAAAAGAAAGGGGTTCCTTGTGTTATGTTTATGCCGACACTACACCACTCAAACAAAACCCTAGAACTCAATACAGCCGCCACTTACTCCCTTGCCCCTATCTGCCGACGGTTCATCACCAAGATATGGAAAACATGTCGTGTCTTTGATCTACCAAAAACAAGAATGCGTTTGAGCAGAAACAAGGTAAGATGATCACGTGTTCTTTTGATTAATAAATCACAAATCAATGATAAATAATCTAAAATCATGTTATATATGAGAGGGGTTTTCGTTTGACTTTTGCTGGGTTCTTTTCGCACACAAACCGAGACCTTAAAGGTCTCGGTGGTAATCGATTTTCCACCAGCCGCAACCCAATTAAGGGTGCTGGCCGGTTTTGCACTAACAGTGGGAACACCCACAGGGTGTTGTACTAACAGTGGGAACCGAGACCTGGGTGGTCTCGGTGGGATCATTATAATTAGCAGGGGAAACGGATCATAGACAGGGGGAAATCCCGACTGCCAGTGGGAAAACTGGCAGTAAAGGGGCGTTTGGCAGTGGGTTTAAGGACAGTTATGGGTGCGTTTGGCAGTGGGTTTAAGGACAGATTTAGGGGTGTTTGGTTAACAGTTTAAAAGACAATAAGGGACTGTTTGGCTAGACTTATCTTAAAACTTAGCACGAGTTTTTGGAATCGCTTATAATAATTATTGCACGGGATTATTTAAATGCTTTAAATCATTTTAAAAGGGATTTATAAATAAAGAAATTTAATTGTCGATTTTATTATCTTATTAATAAAATTATATCGATATCGTTTTGTCATGTTAATTGTTTAAAACATAGGATTTATCAAGGGTTTAAATTAAAGGAACTATTTTGAAAACGTTCTATTTCAGGAAACTTTCTAATTCGGGAAACTTTCTAGTTATGGCAAGTTACTAATTATAGTAATAGTATAATAACATGCTTCAGTACAATATACAGCATTCAGGAACACAGGTTATACGTTATTTAGCAAATATTTAAAGACCAGTCAGATTATCAGAAATACACCGGACTATCAGATTAATCAGATTATACATAAATAGTAATACAAGAATAAATTAAATTAAAACTAGAACATATAAGAATCGGTAACAGCAAACGGTATTTAGACGACTTATTTTCCGTCCGTATTTATGTAGTATCCGTGAAGTCAGAGTCGATCTTTCAGCTTTCTGTCTCATTTCATTTCTGGACACGAGGTACGGATTTCCCGTCCTTTCAGTAAGGATTTCCTTTCCTATGCATGATTAGGATTTCCCGTCTGCAGCCAAATGTTTTCCCCAGTATATGTTTAAGTTTATCAGAAATCATGTTAATAACTAAATGAATTGCCTGAGCATTATATACAAGCACGACCAGTTTATGTACTAGTTACGGAGGTACCGTAACCACGACACTAGAGGCACCGGTGTCGTGACTCACATGCAGGAGAGTGATATCCTGCATCGTCCCACTCAGCTCAGCTTGGCCATTTTATCAGTATATTTTTAGTGGGGCGTATGGATGCATCCTAGGCTTATAAGTGTTTCATGTTTATCAGGGTGAATGTGGTGTGTGCTCTACATCCTTCACATTGGAGCTGATCCCTCCACCCAGCACAGTTATTTAGAGGTCACCCCTCTACAGCATGACGAGGTCACCCCTCCAGTTATTCATGCACGGTTGTTACAGCACGTGACCTATATAAGCTCTGGCAAATAAAATACAGTAAATGCATGTTTTCAGAATTAATAGTTATATTTCAGTATCAGTATATATGAACCAGGTTTCGCAGATTTTATGCAGAGTTCTACCTCATGTTACATATCAGTCTTACAGTTTCAGTATTCTATCGCTTGTTTCATTCAATATATTCTTATCATGTTTTATATCCGTTCACTGAGCGTTATGCTCAGCCGTAGTTCCTTTCATGTTTCCAAACGGCAGGTACACAGGGACGATCTTAGGACTTCTAAGAGAGTACGTGCATTTGGATGGGAGCTATCCAGACTCCTTTATTTTTATGCACACATTACGTTACTTTACTTTGGTTGTTTGGACACTGTTTCGTCCTTTTCCTTTCCGTATTTAATCTTTATATTTTGGGCTTGTTGGACTACCGATGTTTGATTCCGGTATTTCCGTTTGGTCAGTTAATGTTTAATACATTGCCTTGCATGCTTTGATGACACGCCATAAATACACGTAACGGTCCATTTATCCAAGTGGGGTGTTACAATTATGGTATCAGAGCGCAAGGTTCGACCTGTAGGCTCTAAAACTTGACCTGTGACTAGTGGGTAGTCACCAGGAACTTTCCAGATTTTGGCGTTGTTATCTTTCATGTTTCTCATGCATTAATCAGTCAGTTTTTCTTCAATTATCAGTCGTTTTCTTAAAGTTTTTGACTAAGTAAAAGGTTGGTACAGGACTGGCCATATTTAGTCGCATGTGCTTTTCATTCGAATTTTGTTTTGGTGAACCGACCCATAGGCGTTCACCCTTGCTGTTCAGATTTCGTATTGGTAAACCGACCATAGGCGTTTACCCTTACTCATGACAGATTCATGTTTTCAGTCAAATATCACTTGGTGAACCAACCATAAACGTTCACCATTTCTCAAGTCAAATTTCATGCTTTTCAGTCGAATGATGTTTTGTGAACCGATCCACAGTTGTTCACCTTTGTCATATCATGACATTCTATAAATTTTGACAAGTATGGATTGGACTTCAGCCATCCATATTTAATACCAGAGTATAAATTTCTATACATGACAGTTCTCAGAAAATTTTGGCCAGTATGGATCGAACCAGAATAGCCCATACTTAGTCTCATATTTCCTTCCTTGAAGTACGTGGATTGAACCATAACTATCCACATCAGTTGATGTTAAACTTAGTTGATTATTCTTCTATGTTCTTTGTATCAGTTAAGTTTGTACTCTCAAGTGGATGTCGTTTTCATGCTGATTAAGTTCATGTCTCTTTATGAGGATTACGTTTTCAGCCAGGCGATGATGTTTTCATGCTAAGATATAAGGAAACTACCGTAAAATCCTATTTCATGATAAATCATGTTCTGATCTTTATCAATCATGTCCTTATACTGAACATTGATGAAACTCCATTTAATCATACTTTTAGCCTCTATACAACCAACATTAAGTCTGCGCAGAAATTATCAGCCTATCATGTTAACCGTTTCAGTTCAGTTTACTACCGTTTAAATCAATTTATTCTTTGAGAATGTCAGAAAATCGACACCAGTATCGATCATCCCATAAAATTTCCACCAGCTTCATGTACAGTATTCCATATGTACCCCATGTACAGTGTCTCAGTTATACTCCATGTACAGTATTTCACGTGTACTCCACGTACAGTGTCTCATATATGTTCCATGTGCAGTATTCATTGTGTACTTCATGTACAGTAGTCCAGGTGTACTTCAGGTACCCTACTCCATAGATATTACTAATCGATCCTTAAACATCGCGGACGTTCCCACTTGTCGATATTCTACCAGGTGCTGATGCTGCTCGTGAGTTGAAGATTTTACCAGATGCTGATGCTGCTAACACTCTGAAGACCACACTGATGCTGATGCTGCTGAACCTTGGAGATTTCTCAAGATGCTGACGCCGCGGAACGAGGACGAAAACTATAAATTGAAATTTCTGACAAGAATAATTTCAACCATCAGACACTACCATCCTATTCCATGTTTTTACTTCCTCAGTTAGACGTCACACTTCACTCAGCTAATCTTTCTGTCAGAAGAGTGGGAACTGGCAACCAGCCGGCCACTCAGCAGAAATAATTACATGAATCACGGTCATGATAATGACCGTCAAATTGACAGACAAAGCAGTAGTGACAACCACCGTGCTTATAAATAATCAGTCAGTACCATCGGAACTCCGGAACGGACGTGACCGAAAATACAGAGGTCAGCAGTCTAACCGGTCCGCCAATCCTAGCAGTTACCAAAATTTTTCAGCCTTGTTCATATTCACCTATTAAAAAAAAAAACACGTGCCAAGACATCAGTCACGAAATAGTTCTCAGGTATCATTCCGGAAGACACATATCAGGGCACCAGTCATGATACACGTCATACGAATATCTTCTCAGAGTACGAGTCCGAGCTCCTAGTTCTAGTATGTTCCAAGCAAGACCCTCAGTAATTCAGGGTATCTTTCAGAAAGGGGTATACTCATTCTATTATGCCACGCATATATCAGATCATTAAAATTCAGTCACCACCACCAGATTATTACTCAGCTAAAACACGCAGTATTCACTCTGTAAAGTTACAGACGAACCCACTCAGTGGAAGTCGCCACGTTACTCACGTATCCCTATGTCAGCTTTATGTAAATCAGGTAGTTACCTACCTCTCAGCCAGAAAGGAATCCACAGTACCTCCCATGTTTATTAAGTTATCCTTCAGTTAACGACAAGATCCGTTTTACTAATCCCAAATATATTCATTATATTTTCTGCTAGGAAAATCAATACAAGTTGTTTCTGCCTTACAAACGCGTGATTTGTCAGTCTATAGCTACGAAGACTTTTACCTACCTGTTATAAATCCACTGTTGAAATTCCTTAAATTCATGATCAGCAGATTATTCCAGAGTTCCAGATATAATTTCAGAAAGCTTTCAAGAAATTCCTCCCTAACCACGAGACAGAAATTTAACATCGAGCTAGTCTCAAGAACAGAACCTGTTTTCAGAACTCTTTATTGCAAGGCTTAAGCTAAGTTAAAGAGTTGCAACATTTGCTGAAATAGTTACCGGAACGAAGACTTATTCACCCTAGCGCACCACCAGGAAGTGCACCGTTTATGTCTATCAGGAAGAGGGCCGGTATCATGAGATCATGTATCGACCACTAAATTTTTACCAGATCACCATTCTTAATCAATGTTCATTCCATAAATAGCAGGTTTATCTGATCTGCTACGATATCTTAAATATTTTCCAGAACAAATTGCGACCATGCCACCAGAAGTGGTGAGAGAAGAACATGATGTTTTCTGAACCGTTGTTGCACATATTATAGCCACTCTAAGAATTTTTGAATTTTACTTCTGAGCTCCCTAATGCTCCAACTATAGTATGAAAATGTATGAATAAATTTTCCTTGAATTCTCAGACAAATTTGGCAGTACATTCGTTGACAAGATTTTGATCTCCTAAATTCTAGAGAAGGACATGGGAATCATCTTTTCACGACCCCGCAGATTCTCCGATAGGAGAAAATTATATACGCAAGCTTTCTAGATGTATGTTTCAGATGAACAAGGTGGCATATCTGAACCACCCTATTTCAACAGAAAGAAATTCCAGACAATCCTGCGAAGGTGAAGGCCATCACCTGATGGTCCCGACTGACGCCTGTGAGCGTAGTATAAAAATTTCTAGTACCCAATTGACTACTACCGCAGAAATTGCTGACAGCTCTCACTAAAAATTCTTCCATGACTATTCAACCAGATTTCTGCCAGAATGTTCCATAACCCCAGACAAAACACTGATAGAATCCGCATCACACATTAATGCAACTATGTTCATATCTAGATGCCTGACCTACTGCAGGTTCAAGATAGAACACCGACATGCTATCACTACAAGTAGAAATTCTAGACCGAAAAGAGACAAGACTCCATGGAGATTGTAATCAGTTTACCACAGACTCAGAGAAATTATGATGCTATCTAAGTTATCATCAACCATGTAATCAGCCTGCGCGTCCCTTTCATCCGAAAGGAGCACGTAGTAGCAGATCTGCAGAAAATTTTAAAATTCAGAAATAAATCGTACGAATTCAAGGCATTCCATCGACCATCATATCAAACAGAATACATGTTCACGATCAAGTGTATGTTTACGTCCACTTTAAGTTCATGTTTATTTCCACTTTCACGTTTACGTCTCATTCGCAGTATGATGCTATTTCAGTTCATCTTTTATGCTATCTCCTGATTTAAGCTCACGTTAGCGTTCATAACGTTGTTCACGTTCAAGTTCGTGTGCCATTTCACGATACACGTTTCTCAGTTTATTACCGAGTACGGTTACAGAAAGCTTGAGAAATTAGACTCAAGTTTAGCACAACTACTCCATAACCAGGCAGACGTTTCACATCTCAGGCCGTATCATTTGGCATTCATTCCTCAGTCAGCATACGTTCATGATATGTTCTAGTATCACGTTCACAGTATGATTCACTTATCATATTCTAATTCCATGCCAGCGCTCCTCATATAATTTTGAACCCCGTTCACAATTGCTCACTTAGCATGTTCACAATTGTTCACGTAGTTCGTCCCTATATATATTCTCAGCAGCTTTCTCAGAGATATAAATATTACCTTTTCAGAATATTTTACACGTATCGTTGCATGTATCATACATGCTATAGTTATTCAGTCTATCAGATTTAGCAAAGCCATCTTAAATATGGAACCAGAAACTATTCAGCATCATCAGGACAGGGTCATCAGGACCATGATGTTATTATTATGTTAGACCTTTGAAGGAATCGTTTCGAGCGGGAGGCCACTCGAAACAGGAGTCCATCCGGACCTCTCATCCCCTTTCCTTCAATAAATCCAGTTAAGTCCTTTTAGTCATGTCATGTTCCATGTTCCCTTCAGCCATGTCACGTTACATGATCATTTTATTCATGTCAGGTTTATATCTATCAGCAGCATTATGTCTTAACTAGAAGACAATTCATCCTTCAGCTTAATTGTCTTTCAGTCTACGTGTTCTTGCAGTTCTTATAACTTCCTCAGCTTATTACCTTAATTCGAGGACGAATTTCTCCTTTTTAGAGGGGAAGAATTGTAAAACCCGGTATAGTCGTATCTTTAATTCGGGGACGAATTATTATTTTTAGAGGGGAAGAATTGTAAAACCCGTATTTAAAAATCAGGATATTAAATACGCAGTTTAATTTTAATAGACTATTTAAGTATTAATTATCAGACAAGAGATATAAACGCAGAAATTAAATACGCAATCCCAGTTTATTTAAATATTATAAATATTACAGTTATTCAGATAATAATTATTTAGTCTCGGAAAATATTACAGATGAATTATTTTACGGAAATAATTAAACGTTAATATTAAACGTTCAGCAATAATGTCCCCCACTAACTCTTTGGGCTCCCCCTTAATTAGAAATAAAGACACAATTTCGTAACTGCCAGCAGCATCTGTTGCGCCGCAACTCATGTGTCTTGCGCCGCAACTCGTGATCCGCAGCACCATGATCTGTAGCCCCTTCAATTGCGCCGCAACTCATGTGTCTTGCGCCGCAACTATGTAGGATTTGGGCTCAAGGCCCAAATGCTTTGTTTCTTGGCCGGGTATAACAAAAAAAAAGAAAAAAAAAAGAAAGGGGTTCCTTGTGTTATGTTTATGCCGACACTACACCACTCAAACAAAACCCTAGAACTCAATACAGCCGCCACTTACTCCCTTGCCCCTATCTGCCGACGGTTCATCACCAAGATATGGAAAACATGTCGTGTCTTTGATCTACCAAAAACAAGAATGCGTTTGAGCAGAAACAAGGTAAGATGATCACGTGTTCTTTTGATTAATAAATCACAAATCAATGATAAATAATCTAAAATCATGTTATATATGAGAGGGGTTTTCGTTTGACTTTTGCTGGGTTCTTTTCGCACACAAACCGAGACCTTAAAGGTCTCGGTGGTAATCGATTTTCCACCAGCCGCAACCCAATTAAGGGTGCTGGCCGGTTTTGCACTAACAGTGGGAACACCCACAGGGTGTTGTACTAACAGTGGGAACCGAGACCTGGGTGGTCTCGGTGGGATCATTATAATTAGCAGGGGAAACGGATCATAGACAGGGGGAAATCCCGACTGCCAGTGGGAAAACTGGCAGTAAAGGGGCGTTTGGCAGTGGGTTTAAGGACAGTTATGGGTGCGTTTGGCAGTGGGTTTAAGGACAGATTTAGGGGTGTTTGGTTAACAGTTTAAAAGACAATAAGGGACTGTTTGGCTAGACTTATCTTAAAACTTAGCACGAGTTTTTGGAATCGCTTATAATAATTATTGCACGGGATTATTTAAATGCTTTAAATCATTTTAAAAGGGATTTATAAATAAAGAAATTTAATTGTCGATTTTATTATCTTATTAATAAAATTATATCGATATCGTTTTGTCATGTTAATTGTTTAAAACATAGGATTTATCAAGGGTTTAAATTAAAGGAACTATTTTGAAAACGTTCTATTTCAGGAAACTTTCTAATTCGGGAAACTTTCTAGTTATGGCAAGTTACTAATTATAGTAATAGTATAATAACATGCTTCAGTACAATATACAGCATTCAGGAACACAGGTTATACGTTATTTAGCAAATATTTAAAGACCAGTCAGATTATCAGAAATACACCGGACTATCAGATTAATCAGATTATACATAAATAGTAATACAAGAATAAATTAAATTAAAACTAGAACATATAAGAATCGGTAACAGCAAACGGTATTTAGACGACTTATTTTCCGTCCGTATTTATGTAGTATCCGTGAAGTCAGAGTCGATCTTTCAGCTTTCTGTCTCATTTCATTTCTGGACACGAGGTACGGATTTCCCGTCCTTTCAGTAAGGATTTCCTTTCCTATGCATGATTAGGATTTCCCGTCTGCAGCCAAATGTTTTCCCCAGTATATGTTTAAGTTTATCAGAAATCATGTTAATAACTAAATGAATTGCCTGAGCATTATATACAAGCACGACCAGTTTATGTACTAGTTACGGAGGTACCGTAACCACGACACTAGAGGCACCGGTGTCGTGACTCACATGCAGGAGAGTGATATCCTGCATCGTCCCACTCAGCTCAGCTTGGCCATTTTATCAGTATATTTTTAGTGGGGCGTATGGATGCATCCTAGGCTTATAAGTGTTTCATGTTTATCAGGGTGAATGTGGTGTGTGCTCTACATCCTTCACATTGGAGCTGATCCCTCCACCCAGCACAGTTATTTAGAGGTCACCCCTCTACAGCATGACGAGGTCACCCCTCCAGTTATTCATGCACGGTTGTTACAGCACGTGACCTATATAAGCTCTGGCAAATAAAATACAGTAAATGCATGTTTTCAGAATTAATAGTTATATTTCAGTATCAGTATATATGAACCAGGTTTCGCAGATTTTATGCAGAGTTCTACCTCATGTTACATATCAGTCTTACAGTTTCAGTATTCTATCGCTTGTTTCATTCAATATATTCTTATCATGTTTTATATCCGTTCACTGAGCGTTATGCTCAGCCGTAGTTCCTTTCATGTTTCCAAACGGCAGGTACACAGGGACGATCTTAGGACTTCTAAGAGAGTACGTGCATTTGGATGGGAGCTATCCAGACTCCTTTATTTTTATGCACACATTACGTTACTTTACTTTGGTTGTTTGGACACTGTTTCGTCCTTTTCCTTTCCGTATTTAATCTTTATATTTTGGGCTTGTTGGACTACCGATGTTTGATTCCGGTATTTCCGTTTGGTCAGTTAATGTTTAATACATTGCCTTGCATGCTTTGATGACACGCCATAAATACACGTAACGGTCCATTTATCCAAGTGGGGTGTTACACAAACGGACCATAAAAGCGTGGCGACAATTTCTGATTAACCCGTCTTGCCATTGAGACCTGACGGTATGGCCTCAACTTCAAATATACCAAATCTCCTACAGCCAATTCAACATCCCTACGTTTACCATCTGCCCGTGACTTCATTATCTATTGTGCCCGGTTATATTGAGCCCTTAACTTAGCAAGAACCCGATCTCGTTCCATAAGTACTGATCCACCTCAGCCGTGACCGTTGTACCACGATCGTAGCTCACGAGACGAGGTGGATCCCGACCGTACAACACCTTAAATGGTGTCCTACCAATCCCAGAGTGAAAAGAGGTGTTGTACCAGTACTCGGCCCATGGAAGCCACTTAGCCCACTCTTTGGGCCTCTTAGAGGCAAAACAACGAAGATAAGTCTCCAGCTCATGTTAACTACTTCTGATTGTCCGTCGGTCTGCGGGTGATAAGTTTCACTCTGTTTCAAGACAGTGCCCTGGTATTTTAAAAATTCCCGCAAAAAATGACTCCCAAATATCACGGTCAGAGATAATGGAACACAGAATCCCATAGAGTCGCACAACTTCCCTAATGAACACTGTTGCAACTGACGATGCTGTAAAGGGGTGTTTCATTGGTATGAAATGTGCCGACTTACTCAAGCGATCAACCACCACCATAACCACACTATACCATGCCGACCTGGGCAAACCCTCCACAAAATCCATATTTAAATCTTCCCACACCCAAAATGGTAACTCCAATGGTTGTAACAACCCCGCAGGCGAGCGATTAGAATACTTATTTTTTGGCAAACCCCGCATTCCGCAACTAGTTTAGCCACATCCCGACGCATACCAATCCAATAAAGTTCCCTGGCCATCCGACGATACGTTTTCTGAGTACCCTCGTGACCCCTCATTGCACCCCCGTGAAACTCGGCAAATAATCGTGGTATCCATACCGATGTTCGAGGTAATACAAGACGACCCCGATATCGAATCTCTCCATCAAGACTACTATAACCCTCCATCCCCTCAACATCAGTTTTAAGGCGTAGCCGTAGAGCCTCCAACTCAGAATCTTTTTTATGATCTTGTAATAATTGGTCAGGTAACGCGACAGTAGTTACCAAAGTTATTTTTACCTCGACATCCTCCCCACGCCGCGAAAGAGCATTAGCCGCCCCATTCTCATTTCCCGGCCTGTATTAAATCTCGAACTCATACCCCGACAATTTAGAAACCCACCGCTGGTATTCCACCATGATCGTTCGCTGCTCCAATAAATATTTCAGACTTTTTTAATCCGTAACAACTGTAAAGGTGCATCCCAATAAATACGGTCGCCATTTTTGAATAGCTAACACGGTAGACATTAACTCGCGCTCATATACTAACTTCAAATGAGCTCGCAGACCTAACACTTGACTGAAATAGGCCACGGGTCTCCCCTCCTGCATCAATACCGCCCCGATCCCATGGCCTGATGCGTCCGTCTCAATGGTAAATTTTTTCGAGAAATCAGGTAGTCTTAATACCAAAACCTGTGTCATAACACTCTGTAATTGGCGAAATGCGGTTGTAGCGGCCTCAGTCCATTTAAAACTGTCTTTCTTTAGTAGATCGGTGAGAACTCTAGCAATCTTACCATAACTTTGAACAAACTTCCTATAGTAACCCGTTAAACCCTTAGATCCCTGAGATTACGCGGTACCGGCCACTCCATCATCGCCTTGATTTTTGACGGATCTGCTTTTACCCCATCACAGGTCATGATATGCCCCAAGTATTCCACTTGATTTTTCCCAAATATGCACTTCTTCCGATTGCAGTACAACTTCTCACCCCTTAAGCACTTGAACACAATAGCCAGATGCTCCCGATGTTCATCCACAATACGGCTATAAACCAAAATATCATCAAAGAAGACGAGAATGAACTTACGTAGATATGGCCGAAACACCCGATTCATTAGCGATTGAAAAGTCGATGGTGCAAGAGATTGAAAAGTAGATGGTGCATTTGTTAATCCAAAAGGCATTACTAGAAACTCGTAATGACCTTCATGAGTACAAAACGCGGTCTTGTGAATGTCTGCTTCTTTCATTCGGATCTGATGGTAGCCTGATTTCAAATCCAACTTGCTAAATATTGTAGCTCCATGTAGTTCATCCAATAACTCATCAATAATGGGAATCGGAAATTTATCTAACACGGTGGATTTGTTCAATGCTCTATAATCAACACAAAAACGACAGCTCCCATAATTTTTTTCACCAATAGAACCGGGATAGAGAAAGGATTTAGTGCTCGGTCTAATAATTCCTGACTCGATCATTTCACCCGCTAGCTTTTCGATCTCATCCTTTTGCAATTGAGGGTAACGATAAGGCCGTACATTGATGGGTCTAGTGCCCCCCTTCAAAACAATGGCATGCTCATGTTCCCGTGAGGGAGGTAGATGTGCAGGCATTGAAAAATATCCAGAAATTCGGTTAGTAATGTGTCGAAATCAGGAATAACCTGAGACTCCAGAAATTCAGCCCCGTTTAGGCTCGCTAAAGTCACAATATACCCCTGATCCTTAACTGAAATTCCTCGTGCTGATGAACATAGTGATGCCTCCATGCGATGTAACCTAGGCTCCTCACACAACATGACTTAGTTGTCCTCATTATGGAACGTCATGGTTAGCCTCTTCCAGTTAATGTGAACCTCCCCTAACTGTCTTAACCATTTAATCCAATATCACGCCCGTACTACCAAGTTCCAAGGGATAAAAATCATCGATCACCCTTAGCCCTGGCAATAACAACTCAACTTTTCGGCAGATCCCATAACTCTTTTCGGTCATCACATTGCCCATAATTACCCCAGTCTCTTGCGTGCCCATTATCTCCAAATGAAGGGTGTTAACCATATTTAAGGAAACAAAATTATGTGTGGCCCCACTGTCAATTAATATGACTACCTCATAACCACGAATATAGCCACGAAGTTTCATAGTATTGGAGTATTAACACATACCATTAAGTGAGCCGAGACTTCTACCGAATCGAGGTGAAAGTGCTCCTCATCTTCCTGATCCTCTGTTGTCCCTCCTTCGTCTCCCTCGGGAATGAAGAGTATTTGTAAACTCTTCACTGGGCAACGATGTCCAGGCATAAATTTCTCATCACACCTGTAGCACAATCCCTTAGCCTTCTTATCTGCCAACTCTGTTTCTATCATCCGTTTAAACGGGGTCTACCTGTTCCTGTTTGTTTTTCCTTGGCTCCCCCACTTGTCGTCACCCCACCTGATAGTCGAGAAATCCCCCCTCCACCAACCCGATCTGGCAACGGTTTTGTAACTGTTCGACCAGGCTGATCTCCGGTCGCACCTACTCTACTTTCATCAATCAACAAAGTCAAATCCATAGCCCGAATTAAAGTAGCAGGTTGTTGTGTTCTCACCGCTTTCCTCAATTCAGTGGACAACCCTTTGATAAAAACTCCATCCAACACTTCATCCGATAGACCAGGTAGTTGGGCATCCATCTTTCAAACAGGGTCACGTATTCACGTCCCGTTCCCTGTTGACTAATAGATACCAATTGATACAAACTTATCCCATACTAGGCTCATAATCGGCTCATAAGTCCCAAGTGTGGAACTCACTAAAAAAGCTAGCTTGTTGAAACGTCCATTTATAAGGATTCTTCGTTCACGTTGAAATATTTTCTTTACCATTGCTTTCGTAATGCTCATTGATGAGCGTGAAAACACTCATCATTTATAACCCAAAAATCAAGTAAAAACACTGTCAAATACATTATATTAAACTGTAAAATATCAGAATTATGCGTGTATTTTGTGTTTGTGTGTTTTCAGGCAAATCATATAAATTTGGAATAAATACGAGCTTTTACTCGAATTATCTGACAAAGGACTAAAGAAAAAGACAAAACAAGCCTTGAAGGATTTTAATTGCGATATACTTGAAGAATCAAGGACTGAAGTTGTCTTTTGCTAAAGTTCAAGGAAAGAAAGCCAGGGACTTATTCTGCCAATTCTCTAAAGTTTTATTATTCAATACCACTTGGAGAAATCATGAAGAAGCATGGCATGTCACACGGGTCAAAGATCACATGTAACACCCCATTTTGATAATGGAAATGTCACATGCAATTATGGCGTGTCATCAAAGCATACAAGGAAAAATGTCTAAACATTACTTGACCATAAAAAGGAAAATACCGGAATCAAACATCGGTAGTCCAAAAGTAAAGCTCATCACACACAAACATAAGTATAGTAAGGAAAGGACTAAACAATGTCCAAAGCAAATGTATCATAAGAAAGGAAATGCATAAGGTAAAGAAGGCTAGACAGCTTCCAGTCCATATGCACGTACTCTTAGTGTCTACGAGCGTCCCTGAGTACCTGCCGTTTTGGGAACATAGAAAAGGAAAACGGCTGAGCAAATACGCTCAGTGCACGGATGTACAATAAAGCATGGATAAGATAAGCATATAACATATAACAGCGGAAGAAAACTAAGTCCCGAGTAACCTGGTTAAGTCTTGATAAAACTGGTTTATAGTTTGAAAGTCTTATGTTTATCTTATAAAAACTGTTTATCATATTTTACCATTAGCCAATATAGGTCATGAAAATCCACCGTGCATGAATACTTGGAGCGGTGACCTCATCATGCAAATTAGAGGGGCTGCCTCTAATTTAATATACTGGTTTTTGGGTAGGAGGGATCAGCTCCTTGTGAAGGATGCAAGGCACACACCACATTCACCATGAAATCCTGACTAAAACATGTAACTAGGATGTACCCATACGCCCCACATGATAAATATAATATAAATGGCCAAAAGCTGAAGGGACGCCACGAGCAATCACTTCGCCGTGGTGAAGTCATAACATCAGTGCCTCTAATGTTATGGTTATGGTACCTCCATAACTAGGTGAAACTGGTCATGCATGTATATGGCTATAGGTAATCTTAGTTAAACATAAGCAATCAAACACGTAATTTATACTACGGGAAAACAGTTGGCTGCATACGGGGAATCCTAATAAGGAAAGAATGTCCATACTGAAAGGACGGGAATCCGTACCTTATGTCCAGTGAACGAAGAAGATGAACTGAGAGAAATCCTACTTCCGAATCACTAGTGCTACATAAATACATACATGAATAAGTATCTGCTTACTAAATACGTAGCTGGTTTTATGTCATGTCTTAGCTTATTTTATGTGTTCTTACCAAGTTTTACTGTTTTAAAGACTTAAACCGTGTTTATCTTATATTCTGTTTAATCTGATTAAGTATTTCTGGTATTTCATGTGTTATTATACTTACTGTGTAATAATAAGTAACTTTCCAAAAATAGCAGGTTTCCTAAAATAGAAAGTTTCCAAAAATAGAAAGTTTCCAAAAATAGAAAGTTTCCAAAAATAGAAAGTTTCCAAAAATAGAAAGTTACCAAAAATAGAAAGTTTCCAAAAATAGAAAGTTTCAAAAAAATAGAAATACTGCTTAAAATAGATAAGTTTCTAAAAATAGAAAGTTTCCATAAATAGATCAACTGCCTTAATTAAATAAGTTTCCATAAATAGATTAGCTGCCTGAAATAAATAAGTTTCTAAAAATAGAAGGTTTCCATAAATAGATTAGCTGCCTTATTTAATTAAGTTTCTAAAAATAGAAAGTTTCCATAATTAGAAATAAGCTGGTTAAATAAGCTAAGTATATAAGCCTAAGTGTTTTCATAATTATTTTCTAAGTCATATGATATAATGTATAGTTTAATAATTATTCCATGTAATTAAATTAAACTATAGGTTAAAATATTTAATTAAAGTATAACATGTTTTTAATTAAATAAAGTTAAATACTTAGGTTAAAACATGTATTATTATATATTAATAATATAACCTAAGTCATGTTAATTAATTAATTATAATCATGGTTTTTAAATAATTAATTAATTATAAGTCTAAAATATAAATACTTAGGTTAATTAATTTCATGATTATTAATAATTAAAATAACCTAAGTCATGTTATTAAGTTAATCATGTCATTTTATTAATTTAATTTTTAATATAAGATCATAAAACATAAAAACTAAACATACACCATGATCCGGATCTAGAATCAAAACCATGAACCGGACATGAAATCGACACCGTACCCCAAACCAAATCGGGGTACCCCCGTGTCTTGAGGCTGCCGTGGGACCCACACCCACCAACCAAGACCATATGGTCTTGGTGGTGGTCGGTTGGCCAAACCGAAACCCCCTTTGGGTTCGGTGCAGCCTGCGGCCAAAAACAAACACCCCTTAAACCATACTTTTGATTTCATTAAACCTCATATTATGTTAGATCCATGTTTATTTATTAGGTTTTTGTAAAAAAAACATAACATGTTCTTGATTTATTAAAAGATCAAATCAAAAGAAAAAGTTTAAAAAAAAGATTACCGAATTCGTGGATCAAAAGGACGAAGAACAAACACGATCACCAACTAATAATCCAAGATCCAAGATCACAAACCACCTCCTTGTGGTGTTTGTAGGGTGGCGACACAAAAAAGAAAAGGGAAGAGGGTTTTAGGTTTTTTCTAAAATCTTCTGTAAAACTAAAAATGAGTAGTGAAAATCCTTTTTCCCTTTTAGTAAAAATTTACAAATGGGCTTGGCCTATTTGACCTTGTAGCCGCGGTTAGGGGGCCCCACTTGGGGAACCCGTACCTTTTTCCGTGTCTCGATGTTAAGTTATACGTTCGTGATTATTTGTGTTCGCGTTTTAAGTGTTCTCGTTACGTAACTATCGTGATCTAATATATTTAATTACGCTCGTAATAAATATATATACGTAATTAATAATAGTTCGTGTTTTAATTACGTTCATGATTTCATGATCGCATGTTCGTGATTAATTATTGTCAAATAATTATTACGTGCTCGTGCGTAGTAAATACTTATCGTGTTCTAACACGTACTTAATACGTAAAATCCTAACACGTAATCGTAATCATGCTATATTAGGAAAGTTTAAATCTAGTACGTACGATCTTAAGGGTACTATTCATGGTAAAATCATGCGGGTTTAACATCACAACTGTTCATTTTAGATAAAGCTTTAAGGGCTGAGATTGTGATCCATGTTCTCTCTCCTCAACAAATAGAAAGGCGCCACGTCACTCATTTTATAAAGAACAAAATCGAGATTGAAGGAGGGTGTATCAAAAGAAAGTTAAAGAACGAAAAGTGTTCATCAAGGCCTCCTGATCACTTCCATATACTTCAATTATTCCAATGTCAACTTTAATTAAAATTCCCAAATTTCTAGAAATCTTGGAACCCTAATTGCCACGTGTCATATAGCAATTAGGCGCGGTACGTCACCGATTACTTCTCTACACCTCACCAATCTTCTATAAATACCCACACACTCCATCAGTTTTAATTCGACTAGTTTAGGAGTAGCTTATTTACACATAGTAGTAGGGTTTTTTCCTCTTCTTCTATTTAAATACTATTTAAAAGTTTGTTATATTGTTAGTTAGTTGTTGTAATAATTCCATCCATTAATAAAGTTCTCAATTTAATTTACTTCTCTTTCATTATTCTTACATTTTATGCTTGTTCAATGAAGTACTTTGTTCTCAAGTTTGCTAAACCTGTTTTTAGTTAGTTACGAATTTGTTAAATCAGTTAATAACTTTTTTGATAAAGATAGAAAGTTTACCTTTAACAATTTAATTTTCATTACCTTCACTATTTTACAAAGTTGAGCTAATAAGCTTGAATAGCTTATGGGATTGATAGTTTAAGTGAAATTTAAGCTTTCTGTTAGAGTATTGTACTCTTTGTTTCAAAGTTTTGTTTTTGTTATAAGGATTCAGTAGGAATAAAGTAGACCAGTTCTGCACATTTTCTATTATACTTGAGTTGTTCGGATCAGCTTATGAGATAAGCTAAGGAGAAGCTCATTGAAGTTCGAGTTTTGGTGTAGCTTGTTTGCCTCTGGTTTCAGAAGGTTTTTAGCGTGTATCTATATGGTAGAGATCTCAGTTACAGTTCGAGTAGCTAGCTCGCATCAGCAGAGGCCGGGAGTTCAAGTACTTCTCATTTTAATTTCCGCAAATACTAGTGTAAACCGTTAGATAGTTCATTGTAGAGTAAGAGCTTGGTTGTAACTTGTCTTGATTGCCTAGTTTAGTGTGATTTTTTATATGTTATAGGATCGTGCAGTAGTTCACATGATTTATTTTTTTGGGTAAAGGGGAGAACCCCGGTAAAATATATTACGCCAAAAAACGTTGAAGTACAACGGATGTAGGTGAAATCCTAACATCACAGCCCGTTACATAGGCAACAACCATGCACACTCTCGTGCAACAACTAAAACCCTACATAAGAGTGACATGCCACTCTTATGACTACCAAAAAAGTTGTGAAACAATAATAAAAAACATACAATCCCATTTCCAACTTATACAACCCCAATCATGCTAAACCTTCCGTCTTCGATATAAGAGTGAAAACTTGGACTTACTAGCTAGCATCCA
Source organism: Glebionis coronaria (assembly GCA_025667525.1). Lineage (NCBI taxonomy): Eukaryota > Viridiplantae > Streptophyta > Magnoliopsida > Asterales > Asteraceae > Glebionis > Glebionis coronaria. Next base: position 355,241,135 of record CM046881.1, on the reverse strand, counting down.
ACCCGATAACATGCATGCTCAGACCGGCATACAAGACATCAATGACTAGGGTTCATCACGTGAAAATCACATGCCATAAACCCTAACATATGATAGAGCGTCACAATTCTCCTCTCCCCAACCCGCACCTCCACGAGCATCACCAATCTCACACCCACCAACAGCGAAAACCACCATTGACCAGCCACCGACGCACCAACCTATAACTGAGTAATCATAAGGACCGAAGGTCCCCGTCGTCATACATCGAAACCCAAAGACTAGGGTTTAGAATTGATCATAAACGAGATAAACTCGTTGCCACCAAACAGGTAGGATCATGTTACCTCATAATAAGCCTTATAATGAACATTGTAACCCATGACAACGTGCTGAAAAACTCAGGATCCATACGCTGAAAAAACCAAACCCTAAGCAAATTAAGGTTTCATCGTCATCCCGCAGCGTCAAGGAAAGGACTGACCAAGTGAAAAACATCACAAGGCCACCCCAAGAGTGAAGACGATCCAAATAAAAATAAGCATTACCCTCAGGATCCACCAGTAACCACCAACCGTCGCATCAAATCCCCGAAAAAATAAAGATAATAACCAGCAAGACCCTAAAAACTAGGGTTTAGGGTTCGATACATATAAAATCATAGAACGATTTCTTTATTAGAGTATAAGGATAGATCGACGCCACCACCACAAAAAGAACACAACCCTAACAAACGTTTGCATACCATGAAGCATATGGAAAATAATCTAAATAATATCAATGGAACCCAAAAAAAGGAGACCACAGACATCACTAAGATCAGATCATACGTTAATAGGTAGAGAAACGTTAATTAGAATAGGTTTTGCCGGAAAATAATGGTAGTGGCGGCGCCGAAAATCGCCCCATAGGGAGAGAAAACTAGATGCTTAAGTACATGTGAGTTCTTCAGTTCACATGATTTAGCTTTCTATATTTCTGTTCATTTTAATATAGGGTGTTTGGATTAGCTAAGATCTTAGTGATTATATGAAATTTTGTTGGTTTGATCATTAGATATAGTTGTATTACAAGTAGTAGAGTTTAAACAATCTTAGTTTGTGAATCAGCTTTCATTTTAGTTAACGAAAATCAATTTTCAGACTAGACTTTGAGTTCTTGACTTTTGTTTAAGTTGATGTTATTCTGATTTCAATAACTTGGATATAGGCATTTTCTATTAGAGTTTGCTTTGCAAGAGTAGAGTAAAATGGGTTTAAACAAGCTGAGACAAAGTATTTTAATGAAAATTAATAGTAGCATAATGTTTTTCATCAAGTTTCATAAACAGATAGAATAGTTATAATAGTAAGAGCTAAGATTTAAACTGATGACCTTATGCATAATTTCCCAGAGGTTTACCACTGGTTCATCATATATTTCTTGCAATGTCTCTATATTCAACTCCTTTTAACAACTTTCCATTTAAATAAACTGTTATAGCTTTTATAGTAGTTTTAGCTTATTCTTTTAATACAAGTATTAGTTTTAGTATCAATATCTCGTTTGATTCTTGGTTAATAGTAGGCTCATTATAATATTCAATTTTACCGTGCCATAATTTTTTTTTATAATAATCATAGAGATAGTATCATTTGTTTATTTGTAGATTGTTCGTAGATTGAACTGTCGTGACGTTATTGTATCTGTTATTTGCTTATTGGATTGCTATTGTCTTATGCCAATTTCATTTCCTTATTAGTGTATAATATGTAGTAATAGTATAGCAATATAATATTAGTTTATTTCTCGTTTTGCGCGCTAAGTAGTATAAATATCAAATAACGTTATTTTAACCAAAAAACAATCAAGTCTAAACGAATAAATTTGATATCAATTCGAGGAAAAATGAATATACTAAAAACGGATATTACAAACCCTACCTTGATCACATCATCAAATCACTAACAAGGACAACTTTTCTGTTTTGATCCAATTGATCTAGGGTTTTAAAACAAACTCTATTACAATAGTAACAAAAACAGAATCATGAAGAACCGTTTCTGCAGCCAACTTTGACACCTAATAACTCCTTCATAAGAGCTCAGATCGAAGATCCCTCCAGTGAGATCTAAGACACATGTGTCAAGAACCTACAACGCGAATTTCATGACGATCCGACGGTTAACGAAGGAGATATGCCCTTCTAAATACTGCTACGCACACAAAACCGCCTAGAAAATCCTATACGGATTTCTTTATTAATTTACGATACGAACACCTTGTTAGATCCTAGCATCGAGAGCCACGAGGCTCTAATACCAATTGTGGAATCCAAAGATTCCTAGATCTGTAGGCTGCTAGGAATGCATCATGTTCTTATGTAGAATACATAGCGGAAGTTAGAACATAACACATTAAACAAGGCGTTGAGACCAAACGTCTGAATCTTTATTAAACATGAAAAACTAAACATTCATCTAGGCGTCTTTACAAGACTTTAGACACATAGGAACACACACACTCTTTTGGTTTTACATGGTGTAGAAGTGAATTAATAAACCTAAGGCCCTGGGTTCCTTTTAGAGTATAAGGTCTAGGGTTTTACACAAAAGATAAAATCAAATCAAACATAGAAATCTTCTATTCCAATCTTTTGATATGCTGAATTCTTATCAAATAAGAATCCCTTGTTGTCGAAATAGGCCCCTCCATGTTTTCTTCATTTATGTTTTGCCACATCAACTTTTAGACCCAACAATCTTCCCCTAGTTGATGTCGGCAAAACTCCTTGTGTATCTCTTATATATGGTACAACATCTTCAAATTGCTTCCCCTCAAGTTAAGCATTGATATCCTCCCCTTTTTGTGACATCACTAGGAAAGTAAACAATGTATGCAATCGAGGATTCTCTAAATGTAGGCTCTGTGTAATGACCTTGAAGAAAAACAAATACAATAATTTTGATGTAGACGTAGAATAACCCAACCTGTGTTCCATGTCTTGTACTATTCACGTGACCTCAAACTTATATAAGATTTGAAGAATATAAGCAGACCTCAAACTCTTGTAAAAAACCTCATCTTAATATGAGATACTAAGCACGATAATACAACTCCTTCAAGTGATAGCAACTATTCCTTGCTAGATATGACAAGTCTTCGTCACCAACCGTTTAAGTGCGAACAAGTTATCTTTAAAGTCAGTGGTTGACTGAGCACGACTTTAAGATATGATAAAACACAAACTCGTGAAAATCTACTTCGAACATCAAATTTACCATAAGAATTTTCCCCCTTAATAATATACTTCTTCTAAGAAAAATATCCGAGCCAATAATATCAAAATCATATTCTTTATAAAATCAGAGATCCTGTGTACCTGTGTGTGTAACATCCTCGTTTTGTGTGCCAAAACTCAACCAAAATTCCAAACAACAGCAGATTCTTCATCGTCCAACATCCTTCTTTGTCCAATATCCTTTCTGCATGTGTTGTCCAATATCAAACAACACTTGTCAGCGGATAAAAACCATATCTCGGACAACACAACTTCTGTCAGCGGATTAATTATACTTTGTCAGCGGCTAAGGTATGTTTGTCAATGTCTAAAAGTATCTGCTGACACCATATGTGGCTATAAACCAAAGTGGCTGGAAAAATATGTAGCAGAGGGTGTAATAAATACAATAATTACATTCGAAAATGCCTACTATTTCTCACACGTCTTTACCTTTAATCCCTTGTATCCCATCCAAAAATAAATTATCACGTAAAGCAATTGGAGTACTGTTTTTATCACTTCTCTCACGTGGCATCATGTAGTAGAATCCCAATATTCATGCACATAGTATCCCATTGTGACAAACACAATAATTTCCAAAAATATAGAATATATGCATATATCCTTAAAAATCAGGAACCCACGTTCTAAGTAGCACCAACCTATCCCACTATTTTAGTATACAGCTGTTGTAACCACCAAAATAGGAAACCATATATTACATTCAAGGCATGCAACGAATATATCTCCAAAACATATTGTAAACATGACATGAAAGATTTTGGATCAGTGAAATATGCTACCTATTATTAGTACATGATCTGCTGTCCATAACAACATATGAATCAACAGCCATGAACCATTAAGCTGCTGCAGTTCTAAGAGTTTCAAATATCTTGCTTGTTGCTCCCTGTTTTCACGATTTGCTGCAGTCACGAATTCCATCATGCTGCTAGGGTTCATCATCAATCCATAAGGAATTGATTCCCCAAAGCTAGTAGCATATCAACCATATGCAAATTAGGGTTTTGTACAAACCCTACCTTGATCGCAACATCAAATCACAAACAAGGGCAAATTTTATGTTTTGATCCAGTTGATCTAGGGTTTTAAAACATACTATATTACAATAGTAACAAAAACAGAATCATAAAGAACCGTTTCTGCAGCCAAATTTGACAGCTAATAAATCCTTCATAAGAGCTCAGATCGAAGATCCCTTCGGTGAGATCCAAGACACATGTGTTAAGAACCTACATCGCGAATTTCACGACCATCCAACGGTTAACGAAGGAGATATGCCCTTCTGAACACTGCTGCGCACACAAAACCGCCCAGAAAATCCTATACAGATTTCTTTATTAACTTACGATACGAACACCTTGTTAGATCCTAGCATCAAGAGCCACGAGGCTCTGATACCAATTATGGAATCCTACGATTCCTAGATGTTTAGGCTGCTAGGAATGCATCATGTTCTTATGTAGAATACATACTAGAATTTAGAACATAACACATTAAACAAGGCGTTGAGACCAAACATTTGAATCTTTATTAAACATGAAAAACTAAACATTCATCTAGGCCTCTTTAAAAGACTTTAGACGCCTAGGAGCACACACTCTTTAGGTTTTACATTTTGTAGAAGTGAATTAATAAACCTAAGGCCATGGGTTCCTTTTATAGCATAAAGTCCAGGGTTTTACACAAAAGATAAAATCAAATCAAACATAGAAATCTTCTATTCTAATCTTTTGATATGCTGAATTATTATCAAATAAGAATCCCTTGTTGTCGAAATAGGCCCCTCCATGTTTTCTTTATTTATGTTTTGCCACATCAACTTTTAGACCCAACACCATATACAATACCAACTGTATGTGTGACGGGTAAGGAAAAAGGGTGAATACTTCAACAAATATTAGGGATAAACACTTTGAGTAGAAGTAGAAAATTTCTGCATTGCATAATTTTTCTCAAGTTCACACCATTTGAAATATAGAAAGATAAAAAAATAATAGTTGCACCAAGTGTTATTAATTGCTCACAATAGTTGAATTGGTGATAGCTCACTTAGATAACTACGGAGAAGACGATAGTAAATTTGAATGTAGAAAACAAGTGGCTGAAGGTCACACTGGTTTTAAGTAGGTGTGGAAACTCCTACTATGGTGTTATGTGATTGCTTAGGTGTAATAATGTCTATCTTTTTTTCCTACGTGCTGAAAAGTTTTCCTAGTACCACATCAAATTACTTAGTTTTTTTCAGAACCTGCTATTAAATTAAATTGTTTATGTTACAAGTTATATCCTTCCAAATTTAGTGGAAGTACAGTTAGAGGTACATCTATCATGTAATGTTGCATTTGCTGCAATACCTTGGCTATTCTTCTTATTGTAAGTTATAATCTGCAGGCAGAAGTCTCCACATCATTTTCGAAGTTGTACTACAAGATAAGTTTATTTTGAAGGAATATAACAGGATACTTTCCATTAAAGGATTCTTCTACTTGCAATTAGAGTAATGCCAAATGGCCGCCTCTTAATCTTGGGAGGCCCTGTACAACAACTTCTGACCGTGGCCCTGATGAACTAGAAGAGGAAAACGCCTTATACTAGGATTAGGTAAGGCATAGAAACACTCTTGCTTACTACCTGGTGCATTGTGATTATTGAAGAAAATTTCTGGAGAAGCTTCTTCAGCCATGATCCTTCGGGTATTCTATGCCTACTCCTTGTGAAACCCTAGCTTGCTCCTTCGGAGTATCCTAGCCTAGCCCATCGTCCCTTAGGCTGTAATAAGAAAGAACACTGTTAACTCGCCCCGAGGTTTGAATCCGAGACCAACTCCGGTGTGAGAGTAAGTATGTAGTCCAAGTAAGTAAAGGTTATAGAGAGTGAGAGTAAGTAGTGAAGTGTGTGTGTAAAACTTATCCTTTGTTTATGAATGATCATGCCTTTATATACTACTTGGAGGTGACTCAAAGACACACCAATTGTGGAGGAATAGTTGTCTTGTAGGAGCAACGCCTGAATAGCTGATGAGTACCGGGCTTGTCTTTCAGAGTCAAGGTTGTCCTCACACTCTTCTAGTACTAGTCGTGGTCCAAGCGTCTGTACCACTCGTACAATATCATACTATGTATGTCAGGCGTTATCGTCCTCCTTCCGATAGAGACTATGTTCTACTCCATAGGTGTTGCTCATACTTTGCTCCATGTGTAGCTGTCCGATCCTATAAATACAAGTGTAGCCGTTTGGTCTCGTGAGTACAGCTGTATCCGTCTGGTCCTGTGAATATAGGTGTATCCATATGGTCATGTGAATACAAGTGTAGCCGCCTAGTCTTGTGAATACAGGTGTATCCGTTTGGTCCTATGATACAGGTGTAGCCGTTTACTCCTTGTGAAAGATTTACCTTTTGTCATTGTCTCTGGACCTGAGGTGGCCTTCGTCACCTCATCTATTCCAGTGAACTGTTCCAACTTGAGGCAACTTTACTTGCGAAGCATTAGGAGTTAATCGTAATTGTCTCACCTTAAGCATGCGGGTGAGACTATACCTCATCATGTCCCCCCAGTCTAGTGTCAACGTGCTTTGTTAAAAAGTTGATACTATACTCAAAATAAGAAGTGTGTTCCTCTTATTCTTCAGACCGCTCATCCGAAGTCGGATTGGGACATCTTTGAAATGTTTTCGCTTTAACATAAAAAGAAAGCAAGATGGAAAAGTTATACGTATTTTCTTTTACATATTTATTATTTCCTCCCTTTTTTTGGTCTCAGTTATGTTAGTAACGAGTTTCGTCTTTTTCTTGTATCCGATAAAGTGTCTACATCGGCTGATTCATCTTTGCGGCCCCATCAAGCCCATTTTACTCAACCACCTTTTTAGCCATCTATAAAGACAAGGCTTAACTTTAAACTTTACCATACCAAATTTTTACCTAACAAACCCTAGCCACCATATACATATCTTCTGTCAGACGTGGTCCGGAGGTGTCTCGATCGGAGCCCTCGAACTGCTAATCCAGAGTCGTTTGGTGCTAGCACGAAGGTGGGGGGTTTTGCTCGGATCTTTGCTCGTGCGGAGTGAGGTTACTCATTCATAGTGTTAGGTCGATTCAGTACCTAATGACCTCCCTGAAGGATTTGAAGAACAATCAGCCTAAGTGAATAATTAACCTTGAACATAACAAGGTCACTGAGTGAACAATCACTCAGTGAGTTGCCTTCGAGTTCCTAGACTGAGTCTAAAAGGAAGACTCAAGCATTCAGAGAGGCGAATCTCAACGAATGTCTTCTATGACAAAGAAGAAGGTGATGGGTTCAGTGAGTTGTGGCAATAGACTCACTGAACCCCATACGATCTCCCTGAAGAAAACAAGCATTCTCCAAGACTGAAGAAAAGGCGGGATAAGTTGAATTATGACAAGATGAAGTACATCACACAATTAGCGTGACTTACCCTTTTGGGATAGATGGGGTACTGACATGTGTAAAGGACTTACGTTTTACTACTTAGAATAAGTTAAGACAAGATACTACACTGTACCAATAAGACAAGAATTGCACATGGGCAATTATTTTCTTCTACCCACTTTCCTTCTATAAATAGGATGCGTGTAAAGGAGAGAGAAATAAGTTTGTGCAGTAAATGCTTTAGACATTCACAAACTAGTTTTTCTCTCCTCCAAACACGATCACACACTTGAGTTATAAACTCCTATTGATAGAATCGTCAAGCTTAGCAATCGTTAGGATTGGACTAGCTTGTTAGTGAGGAGATCACAAAACCACACATTGTCTATTCAATCCCTATTGTAGCTTCGAATACAATAGGGTATAATTCTTTAATAAAGCTAAGAGTTAAACGTTGAAAACATTGTGTTAATTTACTTACTTGTATTAAGTTTATTGCATTACTTAACCATGGGTTAGTACTATACTTAGTTTACTTAAGTATAGTACTAATTACAAGGGACCAACAAGTGGTATCAGAGCGGTAGGACTATAAAACTTTTAACCACCGTCTCAAAGTTTTTAAAACCTTGATCCATTATGGCTGAAAGTAATGTACCTCAACTTGTTAACAAAAAAGGAGCGAGTTACTCTGTTAACGCTCCTAAGTTAGAAGTTGAAATATTTAACAAATGGAAGAAAAGAATGTTGTGTTATTTGATGGGATTGGAACCTTATTACATAACTTGTATTAAAGATGGTCCATTCAAACCAAAAACAGCAACTGGTGATGACAAACCTGAAAACCAATGGTCTGACAATGAAAGGAGAGTGGTCAATCAAGACCAACGTCTCAAAAGCATCATAATATCTTGTCTTCCTGACGATATTATGGAGGCTGTCATTGAGTGTGAGACGGCCAAAGAAACTTGGACAGATCTTGTTCATAGTTTCGAAGGACCATCTGACACAAAGGAAAATAGGATTATGGACCTGAAGTTAGATAATATGTAGTATAATGTAGTTCGTTTTCTCAGTTCTTAACCAATAGAAAGTCCAACCAATATCAGATTTTTAATTGTTCTTGGTTGTTAAGCTTGCTTGGTAATCTATTGCTAATTCAACAAATGCTTGCCAAAAGGAAAAATAATACCTACGTATATGTAAAACAAATTGCAAATACCACGTTTTTATTCAAGTAAAAACTCAAAATGCCAACTATGAAACTAAAGGGACTGAAATTGTAAATTCTATGAAAAGTAAATGCTTGAAATATAAACTCTAACAACTATAGGGACTAAAAATGTAAATCTGTTAACTAAAAGGATCAAAAATGCAAAAACTATAACAAACTAACTAAAAATGTAACAATCTAACAAACTACTAACTGAATTTTAACAAATTCCAAATTCCAGGGACCTAAACAATGCAAACCCTAAATTCTTGGAAGTTTAGCCAAAAATTAAACACTGTTAGAAATGGAAGGACCAAAGTGCAATTTTTGAAAGTTTATAAGCAAAAACGGGACACAAGAAAGAATAAGCCCGTTCTGGCTTATTTCTCAACCAAAATCAATGAAACAACTTGCAAAATGCTTAAAATCTCATTTAAGCTACGTGTGTCCAAGGAATTTAGCTAAAGATCAAAAATAAGCAAAAGAGTGCTTATTGATAAGCTTAAAATAAGCTCTAGCCAAATCTAGTCAACCACAACTTGATTTTTCTCTTGAAACTGATTAAGCAACTTATTTAAAGATTGGGAAATCAAACCAGAACAAATTTCATCCAGTAATAAGCTCTAAATCTGAAATAAGCTAAAAAGAGCTTATGTTGACCAACCGTTGACCAAAATTTGCAAAAAGCTCAAAATTTCAGAAATTAATTAGGAACACTTACTAACTGATTTTATGAAAGAAAATCACAAGTTTTGTGAAGTAGATATGAAGATCTAGGAAAACAGTAACAATTTTATATCAGAGAATGAGCTTTGCTCAGTCTTGGACCAAAAAGCTATTTCCCAGCTTATTAACTAATACTGTAGAAATTCCTTTTAGAAACTAAAACTATATGATATAAGCTAGGACTGGAAACAAATTTGGTTGAATTCCTTCAAGTATTGAATGAGAACTAAGCAATTGAAAATGGCAAGTTTTTAAGAACAAAGCTGAATAAAAGCTGACCCAAACTATTCAAGTACCATTTGCCTGTTTGACTTTGAACTTGACTTGTAAAAGACTTAAAACCACTTGTTATCACTTAAGAACTAGAAATGAACTCTAAAACACCAAATTTCAATGCTTGAAATCTATTATTGATCTATTACCAAACACTCCTTTACTGATTTTTAACAAACTTTTTCAAAGACTTATTAAGTATTGAGTTAAGCTGAACCAAATGATATAGCAAAACAGACTTGGTGAACACAATGAAAGACTTTAGAACTAAAAGCAATCAATTATCACAACTAAAACTCCAATTAAGCTATAAAGCTGAAAAGTACTAGACAAATGCAGAAAACTACTAATACTCTCAAATCAGTAAACAAGTAATCAGATATCAAGCTACAATCACACAAAATACAATCAAACAGTAACAACTAACAATTATATCATGCAGCCATCAGATTTAACTAGGAAAGTAAGCATAGCATTTGACTTGTTGAGAGGAACAAAAATGAGAACTATAGAACCTAATGTAGATATCCTTTGAGAAGAAGAGGAGCGCTGAGCTCTCTTGCCCTAGTGATAACCACCACCTATCACTAGAAATCAACAAGAATCAACCAACAAATCAACTAGAATCCATCAAACTGCTTGAAAACTCCATAGGAACTAGGCAATGACTGAATTGTGATCAAACAGCTAACAAACTTCACTAATGTCAGTTATGATCAATGGTTGATCATAACAAACACTCTACAACAACAATAACGTCCAAATGAAATAAGAATCTGTCTGGAATGAGAAGAACAGAATTGGCGGGAAAAAGTGAATTTGAATTTTATTGCTAGAAAACGGTTACAAATCTGTTACAAAGGTAGTAACTAACTAACTGACTCAAGAGTTTGTCAGACTCTTGAGTAGTTAGGGTAAGATTGAGGGAAAAGGGAAAGGAAAAGTTAACTAGGTGTTTTTTACAAAATTAAGCTACAAGTGAAAATGAAGTACAATCTAGCTATTTATAGGCAAGAAGGGAGAGTTTGTTGGAGTTGGTGACGTGTCAGAACCAATCATAGCTTGCCACGTGGAGAAATCTGCATTTAGCACTTTGAAGGTATGAACAATGATTTGGGGGTTCTTGATTGGATGAATGATATGTTAATTGAGTTGCACCATTGAATTCGTCTCTTCAAATCGATCAACTTTGGTGTTTATATCTTTCCATGAAATTGCTTCTATCTCAAACGCGATCCTGGGAAAATTTCTTATTCTTGAAGATGACACGTGTTGGCCTTTGATTGGTTTAAAATGTATCACACGGATCAAACTGTATAGATTTGGTAATAAATGTGAGGCGGCGGTAGTGGATAATAAATGTGCTTAAGTGGCAATCCGTGTGATTGACTTTCTCCTCTCCCATTGGTTGAACTAGTTATCACATGGATCAAACTCAATTAACTTTCCAATCTTGGCAGAACAAGCCCCTTGACTTGGCAGAATGTTGTTTTAAGCTACAATCTTCATTCTTTTGACATATTTGGTCCTTCAACTTCCATAACTTGTACAAAATGGTCCTTTGACTGAGTTGACTTGAGAGTTGACCAAGTTTGACTTGAATCTTGACTTTACAATATTTGCACTTTAAGTCCTTCAACTTTCATAACTTGTCAAGATAGGTCCTTATTCTTCAAAGTCTTGTCACTTTTGATCCTCTTTTGTCTTTTTCATCCATTTGAGCTTGATTTTTCCTTGTTTGCTTGAAAATGTATCTTCTTACCTACACAAGTGCACACAAACACAAACATACCACATAACACTGTTTTTGCCAAATAAATTGGTATTTTGCTTCATGTTTTAGGGTTATTTGTTGATAAAAGGATATGAGTTTAAGCTCATATCAAATTCCCCTACACTTGAACATTGCCATGTCCTCATGCAATATTATATTTCAAGGCTCAAAAATTTACATTTCCCTCATAATTAATCCACCTTGGCCATATGAGATGCATCTATGCTACTATAAACTAGATGATGCATGATTTTGACTTTTAATAATGCAATGAATCAAAATACAATTCTATCTATATCTTTTTGATTTTTCTTGAAATGGTTTTGATGGAAATAACTCATAAAGAATTCAATGACTTAGATTAGGGCTTGGGTACCATGGACATTAATCACCCTCAAGTTTCACTTTCCCCATACCAAGCTTAAAAATGGGATCATTGCATTCACAAGTAAAAAGTGCATCAACTTATTCATGACAATTAAATGTGGAACCGGTTATTATTTGAGCAAATTGCTTGTGGGCAAATTTGTCATTATTCAAGTGTGAAATATAAGAAGTGTAAAATCCAAAAATAAGGAAGCACGGTTTTAATCCTAAGTAATCTTCTCATCCATTACTTGAAAAACCGCTCACAGTTAATACAAGTCCGTATTAAGAGTAATAAGTCATTCGCCTTATGTGTAAAATCCTCATGTCATGCTTTCATAAGTAACTACACACTCGCTAAGGAAAGAAAAATAAAACTCACACAATAATTTACATCCGCATCTTTTTGAGATTTTGGATCTTCAACCCCGCAACCCGTCAAGGTAATATTGGATTGGAGCAATCTATTGAATCCCCGCAACCCGTCAAGGTAATATTGGAACCCAATAGTCACTATAGTTAACACCACACTGCCCCTCTTGGGAGTCTTGTATTATTATTTTTTTTTCTTTTTCTTTTTCTTTTTTTTTTCTAGCCACTCATTTTTTTCATAAGCCGCTCTTATTTTTCTTTATTCCTCACAAAGAAATTTGAAAAGAAGAAAAGGAAAAACACCCGCTAAATATGGAGCATGACATAAGTCTAGTACACATAAAACGTGCTAACTTAGAATCTTAAGACGTACTCATATCAAACATAAATGATTAGCCAAAAATGCATAAGAGATTACGAACCAATTAAAACCGTACTTGATTATTTATTAACAATTATATACATGCGAAGAAAATAGAGGCAAAGAAGAGAAGGGTTTAGCCACAAGTAATTGCCATGAAGTCTATCTAGCCCTTTTACACTTGCTTCAACTCTATCATTTCCCATTCTCCACAAATTTAAAATTTCAAATAATGAAATTGGTGGATGCTTAGCCTAATAGACCAATGAAGGACTACATGGTTAAGGATACTAGCTAGAGAATGCTAAAATAAGCAAACTCGGGTTGAGTCAAAATATCCATGGCGGGCCTAATATGTCAAAGAAATCTAAACTTGTTAAAACCATGTTTTATTATATTTTTCCTTTTTATATATTTTTGATGAAAAATAAAAGAAGACATATTTACAATGCAAGTATGTTATGCAAATGAGAAATGATTGATGCAAAAATTATGAATGCATATTTTTGTTGGCCAAAGTAGATCAAAAATTTGAAAAATGTTGAAAATTCATTTTTCCATGTTATCATTGTTGGGAATAAAATATAGGTCGGTTCACTAGACGCTGATAAGAAGAATGTCAACGCTGATAAGAAGACATTGGACGCTGACAGCCAAGCGTTGATATTGAAGAAGTCAACGCTGACAGCCTTGAAGATTGACACTGATGGAATATCTTCATACATATCTTTAGTTTATTTGTTTCTTTATTTTTGTATGGTAAAGATAAGCACAACATTGTATTTTCTATTATTATCTTTACCTAGAATAGTTGATTCGTAGCTTATTGTTCAAGACTTCTTGTTCTATAAAAGAAGGTCTTTTAGGTTAAAGTCATATATCAGTTTTCATAAGTTTTCGATAGTTAAGCTCTTTCATTGTAATCAACAAGAATCATTCTAATACAAGTGAAAGTTTGTTTAACATCATTGTGTTTTAGATCAAGTGTTAATTCCGCATAACACTTTGTTACTTTATTCACAAGCAAAGGTTTCTCTACGTGTAGTACTTGATCTAATCTCGTATACACAAAGCTTAATCGATCTAAGTTTGGGATCAACAAGTGGTATCAGAGCTTGTTGAGAAACTTTTGATCTTTAAGTAACGCAAGAACCCTAAAACACCAAACCCTAAAAACCCTAAATTCTCAAAACCCTAAAAACATCATGTCTGGCACAGATCAACCTGCTTCTTTGCTACAAAACAACTTCTCAAACCCTAGTATCAAAATTCCCATGTTTGATGCCAGGAACTTTGAGCTTTGGAAGTCCAATTTTGAGCAATACATAGCTATTCATGACTACACTCTTTGGGAGATCATCGAATATGGGAACACATTCAATAAAGAAACAAATAAACTAAAGATATGTATGAAGATATTCCATCAGTGTCAATCTTCAAGGCTGTCAGCGTTGACTTCTTCAATATCAACGCTTGGCTGTCAGCGTCCAATGTCTTCTTATCAGCGTTGACATTCTTCTTATCAGCGTCTAGTGAACCGACCTATATTTTATTCCCAACAATCCTCCCCTAAACTTGATATCCATTCCAATGATCAAGTTTCTGAATAAACATTTAAGACTTAGGAGGAATCTTGCAAAAACTTCTTATGTTGGTGATAAACATATCTGATCAAGTCCTTGGCCACGTCACTAGTATAATCAATCTCCAAGGGTGTCTCTAGCATCTTCTCCAACACTTCTTTGGACAAGAAATAGTCAGCATCCACAAGTAAATATTCTGAAAACTTTGTAGAGCTCATATGAAATACACCACAAGTAGAATACAGCCTCCAATGAAGATTACTGAGATCTTCTTCAAGATCCTTCCATATGGCAGGATCTGCTTCTTTTGGACCACACAAAGTCATAAATGTGTTCCAAAGTCTTATTCCATTTGCTGAAGTAGGTGCTTCAGCTGTATACTTGGCCTCTATTAATCTCCATAGATGCACCAAGTCTTCCCTGTCTATGCTTGCAAATATAGAAATAACTGAAGTGAAAGTATGTACCTCCTTTCCAAATCTGCCAATCTTCCAAAATCCACACTCATCTTCATCAAAACTGATGATTGGATTTCTGTCATCTAGAGGTACTACATTTACCAAATCTGAAGCTTCCAATGGAGAAAGCTTGAGATGCTTCCTTATAACACCTTCAGTTGGAAAACTTTTGAGAAACTTTTGATCTTTAAGTAACGCAAGAACCCTAAAACACCAAACCCTAAAAACCCTAAATTCTCAAAACCCTAAAAACATCATGTCTGGCACAGATCAACCTGCTTCTTTGCTACAAAACAACTTCTCAAACCCTAGTATCAAAATTCCCATGTTTGATGCCAGGAACTTTGAGCTTTGGAAGTCCAATTTTGAGCAATACATAGCTATTCATGACTACACTCTTTGGGAGATCATCGAATATGGGAACACATTCGATAAAGAAGCAAAGATTACTGCTGCAATTGCCACAAGGACAACTGTTCCTAATTGTCCTGAAGCTGATAAGGTAGAAAAGCCTGGAGATGGGAGAGCTGTAGCTGTTGAAGATATAGCCAAGAAGAGGGTGGACATGAAAATCTTGAACATCTTGAAACATGCCCTAGGTCATGAGAATCAGCACAAGTAAAAACGTTTTGAGTCTGCAAAAGAGCTTTGGGAAGCTCTTGAAGTAGCACATGGTGGCAATGCTGACACAAAAGAAGAAAAGAAGAAGCAACTATTGCATGAGTATGCTGTCTTTAAAGCTCAACCTAATGAGAATCTCAGCAGTGTGAGAAGTAGACTTCTTGACATCACAAGTCAACTTTCCTTCATGGGAAAACAGATTGATGACCCTGAATTGAATGCCACTTTTCTCAAAAGCCTTGGTGATGTATGGAAGATTGAGACAAGATCCATTCTTGTCAATAACACCCACAAGACATCCAGGTTTGATGACATCTTCAACAAACTAAGACTGTTGGAGAATGAATGGCAATTGGAGAGTGATAACAAATCTTCCAGCAGCAACATGGCCTTCTTTTCACAAAGTGAAGGCCAATTTGATTCCATGAACTTCTATGGACATCCAGCCACTGGATCTCAAGGTGTCAGCGCTGGATGTCAGTCTGTCAGCGCTGGATCATATCCTGTCAACGCTTTATACTCAAGCGCTGACACAAACAATCATGGCGCTGATAGAATTAAACCTGCTGGTTTTGATCTTGATACTGTGTGTGCATTCATTGCTTCTTTGCCCAGTGATTCAAGGATTACATATGAAGATCTTGAGCAGATAAGTGATGAACAATTGGAAGAGATGGATATCAAGTGGACTATGGCTCTTGTAAGTTTAAGAGCAAACAGGTTTAATAAAAGGTTCAAGAAGAAGATGACCTTTAATGCTAAGGATGTTGCTGGCTTTGACAAATCCAAGGTTGAGTGCTACAACTGTCATAGGATGGGGCACTTTATGAGGGAATGTAGATCTCCAAGAAGATCTGATGCTGGGAAGCCTTCAAGCCAAATGATTAAGAGCCCAGATCCCAAGGCCATGGTTGCTGTTCAACAAATTGATGGTGTTGGAGAATGGGATTGGAGCTGGATGGCTAAGAATGAGGAAGAGGACAGAGCTTTGGTTGCTGAAGTTAAAGAAGAGCATGCTGAATATGCTCTCATGGCACACTCCTCCTCTTCATCAGATAATGAGGTATATGATGATGCTTTCTGTTCTAAGGGTTGTCGTTTAAATACTGAAAAATTAAAACAAGAGATAGTTAAATTATTAGATGAGGCAAGTACTGAAAGATGCAAAGTATCTAATTATCAAATTGCTCTTACCCAAACAGAAAAGACAGTAGCTGAGTATAAGAAAATGGAGTTTGATTTAAAAGATAAAATAAATATCTTAAAACATGAGTTAAATCAAAGTAAGGATATCATAGATATCACGAATAGGGTCAATCTTGATTTGATAGCTCAGTTAGAGGAGGCTAACAAAAATAAAGATAATGTGAGTCTTAAAATCCAGAGATTTGATAAGGCCACACAAACCCTAGGAGAGTGTGTTAGTAAACAAAGAGACTCTAAGGATATGAGTGGGATTAGGATGAATAACTATACTGGTGTTCCACCACCAGCTGGGGATTTCTATGGTGTCCAATCAAAGGACTTATCTTGGACTGGCTTGCCAGAATGCCAAGAGGAGGAATTCATTCCTCCACCTAGAGTGACTGAAGCAGAATATGTAGCTGCTTGTTGTGGGCAAGTCTTATGGATTCAGAACCAGCTGTTGGATTATGGGTATAATTTTATGCATACCAAGATTTTTGTAGACAATAACAGTACTTTATGCATTATTAAAAATCCTGTACATCATTCTAAAACCAAACACATAGAAATTAGACATCATTTTATAAGAGATTGCTTTGAGAAAGGTTTAATACAACCAGATAGGGTAGATACAGAAGATAATGTAGCTGATTTATTAACTAAACCTTTTTGATGCTGGAAGATTTCAATATTTGGTAACAAATATTGGAATGGTTAATCTCACTTAATATGTGTTTTGGAACATTTTTGTAAAAGTACGTATAGGATAATGCATTGTTATTGGTCTTTGTGATGATTTAGATTTCCACATTATTTTTCTAACACTGACAAAGGTAAATGTAACGCTGTCAAGTGTTATTTTGCCGTTGTTGGAGATATTATTGTCTAACGCTGACAAGAGTTCCTTCAACGCTGATAAGTGTTGTCGGGACGCTGTCAGCAACATATGTTAGTTTTGTGGTTTTCATCTAAATGTGCAGGTAATGGTAGCTTTATGCCATTGGATACAGAGTTGCTTATGGATCTTTGAAAAGCTATTTTGGACATGTTTTGTTTATGGATGATGGTTGGAATATTTATATTCCTATCTTGACATAAATTTTTAATGTTCATATATATTTTGAGAACTCATGTATCATAGTTTAAGGGGAGGTTTAAGGAACCTTTAGGACTCTTGGGTATTCTTATAATACTCTCATCACAATTATAGATTGTGTCCACAGGTGAGTATGGGTTAGTTTTACTAAACCATGAGGCACTGTAGCATGCAAAGGTGACAATCTATGCATGCTGCCAAGACATTTTTGGCCTAGACTTGGTTGTGGTCTGATGGGAGACTTGGGAATACTTTGGATATGGGTTTACCTGGGAGTTACAAAGAATTTTGTGAAATAACTTTGTTGGTAAGTATTTTGGTTAGCAAGGGACTCTAGAGGACATTTGTGTCTATCTTGCTTATGCAAGTGTGCATAAATGGACAGTGCTTGCCGCCCAGTAATTATTATCAACTTGTAAGATATTTCCCTTAGGATAAATGATACATGCATTTTCAATGGGGTTCAATTTAGTCTCGATATCCTCTCGAATTGATCTAGGTCTTAAGTGGAATGATTGTTCTTGGTTACTAAATAAAGGGGTTGGGTTTTCTAGTCTAATAGAAAGTGGAAATGAAAGTTTAAATCAAAGGCAATTACTTTAATTAAGATTAATAAAAACTTGGTTGAAATTTTAAAGTTCAAATTAAAATTAAAGTTAAAATGTAAATAGTGAAATATGAGCAGAAAAATAGTAAAACATCAACAGTAAAACAGTAATCTTTAAAATACCCAAAAATTAACTGATTCGGAACTTTAATGCTTGATTCGGAACTAACTGATTCGGAAGATACTATTCATTCATCCGGAACTTAATGGTTGATTCGGAACTTCTCCTTGATTCGGAAGTCTGAGCTGATTCGGAACTTTTGCTTCGTCCGGAAGTCACTGGTTCGGAAGTTTTAAACTTCCGAATGAAGGGCTTGGTTCGGAACAGTTTGATTCGGAAATAACTGACTCGGAAGATACTGATCCGGAACTTAATGACTGATCCGGAACTTTCCGGATGAAAGCTTGATTCGGAAGTTTTCTCCTGATTCGGAAGTTTAGTGCTTGGTTCGGAAGATTCCGAATGAAGGACTCATTCGGAACTTTTTGTCTTGATTCGGAAGTTTGGAAACCAGATACAGTAACTGTATAGCGAAGAACACGGGACACAGATTTTAACCAAAATCAAATCAAATACTTAAAAAGATTTTACCAAATTAAACACAAATCATTTAGACACCATAAGCAACAAATCCCACTAATAAAAACACAAATCCAAACAACTTTTGAAGATCAAATCAAGAAAAATAAAACTTAAGAACTTGAAGATAAAAATGGAGATGAACAAGATGAAATGAAAGATTAAACAAGAACTTTGAATTGGATGATTAATGTTTTGACAAGATGAAACAAGGATTAAAATTACAAGATCAAAGAACTAACAATAAAATTCACCAATCACCCTAGTGGTGATGGTGTTCTACGAACCAGGAGGAAAGAAAAGGGAGGAAGAAAAAAACTAGCTCTCTAAAATGTGTGTGGGATGGCCTATTTATAGGTGTTTCCTTTGGTTGGTGAGTGGGCTTTCTCCCGTTCTTCGTGTCTTTTCGTCTTTTCAGAAAAGTTTCCGTTTTCGATTCTGATTCGGGATTTGTTGTCGATTAAATTCAACTCGTCTTTTAATTTCTTCGTTTAATAGACTTGAGTTTCTTCGACTTATATAAATCTTCCATCTTTGGTCCTTTTCTTCGATAAATCTTCGAATAGGCCCAGCGACTTCAAATCTTTTGCATCTCTTGGACAATAGACTTTATCTTGAGTCTTTTTCTTCAGTAAAACCCGTGCAATCCCATGTTTTCTTCAATATTTATCCGGTTGGCTCTGAAAACACATCAAACACAAAAACCACGCATAATTCCAAACAAATGATATTAAATACGTGTTTTGGTCTCGTTTTAGCCCGAATTAAGTGGTAAAAGGATGGGTGTTTACACACCTATCAAATCCCCTACACTTAACCATTGCCATGCCCTCATGCAATGCTTAGTGATAAAGCAAGCTTACACTTTTCTCATAATTAATCAACCTTGGCCTTATTTAAAATTCTACTAAACAAAAATTAAGGAAATAAATCTTCAAAGGTAACAAAAGGATAGAAAACCATTTTCACTTGAAAATAGCTACATGGAAATAACTTGCAAAGAGATCGATGACTTACATTAGGGCTTTGGTGCTGCGAAGATTTATCACCCTCAAGTTTCACGTTCCCCAAACTAAGCTTAAAAACGAGATCATTGTTATTATAAGTTAGCAATTCAAACACTTACACACATGGCTTAATTAAATGCTTAAACTCCCTTATTCCTAGGTGTATCTCTTATATTTTATTTTTGTCTTAGAATGATCATGAAGATGCATTTTTGGACTTATTTCGATAGTTTATTAGGGCTGAAAGCAAAGTAGGACGATTTGATCAATAGTTAGCTAAAGGACAAAATCTCTTAAAACTGCTTCTCGGGATATCAAAAAGTTCATATCTTGGCATAACTTGGTTCACGATTTGAGACCTTTCTCGGGCCGATATTTGGCATGTACTTCATACTTCATATCTTCGAGAGACGTTCTTGAGATAATGGTCTTCTCATCATAAAAGAGTTTCTTCACTTGGAGACTTTTGAGGGGTACTCCAACTTTGTTGACCACGACTTCATGATTATTTCTTCAATCTCTAATTGGGATTTTGAGATACAACGATCCGCTTCCTTTTCGGACTTGGATCTATTTATCCTCATACCTTGTTAGGGTCTTTTCGGATAGACTTCTCCATGATCTTTATGGGAGCTGATTGCTTTTCGTCGTGAGTCTTGATCCTTCATATTGACTTTGGGAATAATGCTTTTCACATCACTTTGGATCTTTAGCAATAAAATGGAATCCTCATGCCTTGTTAGGGCCTTTTCGGACTCGCCAATCTTCGCGCCCCGCTTCATAAGTTATGCCTTGGCTATGAACTCTTATCATTACCGAGCAACTTTTAAACGATCTTGGGCTAGAAGCTAAGTAACTTTTCAAATCGTAAGACCTTACTTATTGCAGATAAATTATTAGCAAGTGATGGGAGAATAGGCAAATAATTACACCAAGTGAGCTTGTGCAAGAATACCGACTTATAATTGACTCTATCATTTCTCGTCCTCCACAATTTAAAATCTCAAGTAATGAGACTCGTGGATACTTAGCCTAATAAACCAATTAAGGTCTACATGGTTAAGGATACTAGCTAGAATAAACTTAGATAAGTCTATTCGGGTTGAGTCAAAATAAACGCAACGGGCCTAATATGTCAAAGACTTCTAAACTAGCTACACCACTTTATTAATATTTTTGATTTTATTGCGGGATATATACATATGAAAGCAAAGATAAAAATTTAAAAATTACGACTAAGTGGCCAAAGTTAATAAAAAAAATTTGAAAAATGTTGAAAAATAGGATTTTCTGGTTAAATGAAGGCATTTTCATGGAAAAGTCCACTTAAAACTTCGATAGCAGTCCCCCCTACACTTAAGATAAACATTGTCCTCAATGTTTAAGCATGTGGGAAAAGTTTCCCTTACACTTATGACATTGTGGACGTTGGTTAACTCAAGTTAAGGAAGAGACGACTAAAGTGATCAATTTCAAATGAGAGTATGAAGAAAATTGAATCACGATAGTTGAGAGATAGAACCGGATTTCGGATAAACACGGGAACACGGTTCTTCAAAGATTCCAAGAGTGCACTTATCCCTGTAATCACATCACCACACAAAAGCAAACACATATAGAAGTCCCCCCCCTACACTTAGGGGATTAAACATACCAGGATAGATACTCGGGCTGCCTCCCGAGGAGCGCTTGTTTTTGATAACCGAGTCACGAGCCTGACTCGACCCAAAATTAGTTTATGGGGAACGTGGTGAGGGATAGAATCACCTCCTTAGAGGTGTCCTCACCAAAGTACAACTTCACTCGTTGGCCATTCACCTTAAAATTTGGTCCATCAGGTTGAGCGAGCTCGAGAGTACCATATGGAAAAATTTGGGCAATGGTGAATGGGCCGGACCAACGAGATTTGAGCTTTCCCGAGAAGATTTTCAACCGAGAGTTAAAAAGTAAGACTTTGTCTCCGACATGGAACTCTCGGTTTTTGATCTTAGAGTCGTGAATGAGCTTAGTTCTTTCCTTATAGATCAAAGAATTTTCATAAGCCTCATTACGGAGTTCATTCAGCTCATTGAGTTGGATCTTGCGTAGGTCACCGGCTTTGTTTATATCAAAATTGGCCCACTTCAAGGCCCAATAAGCCTTGTGCTCCAACTCAATGGGGAGGTGGCACGCTTTCCCGTACACAAGACGATAAGGCGTACAGCCGATCGGGGTCTTGTAAGCAGTACGGAAAGCCCACAAAGCATCATCCAATTTATCAGCCCATGAGGCACGATGCTCTCCCACAGTCCTTTCAAGAATTCGCTTCAGCCCTCGGTTGGATATTTCAGCCTGGCCATTAGTTTGTGGGTGGTAGGCTGTGGAAAGACGATGATTGACACCGTACTTAGCCATGACTCGAGCAAATTGGTCATTGCAGAAATGAGTCCCACGATCACTAATAATGGCGCGAGGCACACCGAATCTAGCGAATAGAGCTTTCAAAAAGTTACAAACCACCCTTGCGTCATTTGTAGGCAAAGCTTTGGCTTCAACCCACTTTGAAACGTAGTCGACGGCTACAAGGATGTATTTGTTTCCTTTAGACGACGGGAATGGCCCCATAAAGTCGATACCCCAAACATCAAAAATTTCACACTCTTGAATGAAATTCTGAGGCATCTCGTCTTTATGTGTGATTTTGCCTTGCTTTTGGCAAACATCACATCGCTTAACCATATCGTGAGCGTCACGGTATATGGAGGGCCAATAAAATCCCGAATCAAACACTTTCTTTGCGGTGTAGTTGGGACCAAAGTGACCACCGGTGGGTCCTTTGTGGCAAGCATCAAGGATGTCCGACGCTGCCGGTCCATCAACACATCGGCGAATTATCAAATCAGCACATTGTTTGAATAGGTAAGGGTCGTCCCAAAAGTAAGTCTTGATGTCGTTAAAGAACTTCTTCTTTTGCTGGGACGTCAACCCTTCCTTGAGAATTCCACCCGCCAAGTAGTTTGCAAAGTCCGCAAACCACGGGGTTTCATTCGGCTTCGAGTTTATAGACATTAAGGTCTCCAAGGGAAAAGAATCATTGATTTCTTTGGTCGGATGATCCCCTTGGTATGGATCCTCAAGTCTACTAAGATGGTCCGCGGCTAGGTTTTCTGCTCCTTTTTTATCGCGGATGTCGATTTTGAATTCCTGGAGCAGCAAAACCCAGCGAAGAAGTCTTGGTTTGGAATCTTGCTTTGTCAACAAGTACTTCAACGCGGAATGATCGGTGTACACAATGGTGGTGGAAAGGACAAGATAGGGGCGGAATTTTTCAAAAGCATAGACAACAGCTAAAAGCTCTTTTTCGGTTGTCGTATAATGCAATTGTGCCCCAGTCATTGTCTTGCTAGCGTAATGGATTGGTTGGAAGTGTTTGTTCACTCTTTGTCCAAGAACCGCTCCAATAGCAAAATCACTAGCATCGCACATCAACTCAAAAGGAAGCTCCCAATTAGGGGTGACCAAGACGGGTGCCTTAGTTAGCTTATCCTTAAGTGAGTTGAAGGCTTCAAGACACTCTTTGGAAAAGATAAAAGGAGTATCTTTTTCCAAGAGGTGGGTCATCGGGCGAGCGATTTGAGAAAAGTCTTTTATAAATCGGCGGTAGAAGCCCGCATGACCCAAGAAACTTCTCACACCCTTCACAGTGGAAGGTGGAGGCAACTTTGCTATAACATCAACTTTAGCACGGTCTACTTCAAGACCGGCTTTCGAAATCTTATGTCCAAGCACGACGCCTTCTTTTACCATAAAATGGCATTTTTCCCAATTTAGAACAAGGCGAGTGTCTTCGCACCGCTTTAGCATACGTTCTAAATTGGCAAGGCAAGCAGAGAAGGAATCCCCGAAGACCGAGAAATCATCCATGAAGACTTCCATGGTTTGTTCAACCATGTCATGGAAGATAGCTAACATACACCTTTGGAAAGTCCCGGGCGCATTACATAAGCCAAAAGGCATTCTTTTGTAAGCGAAAGTGCCGTAGGGACAAGTGAATGTAGTCTTCTCTTGATCTTGGGGATTGATGGGTATTTGAAAATAACCCGAGAAACCATCCAAAAAGCAGTAATATTCATTACCGGCTAATCGTTCAAGCATTTGGTCCATGAAAGGTATAGGGAAATGATCCTTTCTCGTGGCATCATTGAGTTTGCGGTAGTCTATACAAACTCTCCACCCAGTAACGAGACGAGTGGGAATCAACTCGTTGTGTTCATTGGGAACAACGGTTATTCCGCCCTTCTTGGGCACACAATGGATTGGACTAACCCACGGTGAATCCGAAATAGGGTAAATCATACCCGCATCAAGAAGTTTAATAACCTCTGTTTTGATGACTTCATGGATTTTTGGATTCACCCTTCGTTGGCTTTGAATAGTGGGCTTATAGTCGTCCTCCATGAGAATTTTGTGTGTGCAGAAGTGAGGATCAATTCCACGAATATCCGAGATTTTCCACGCAATAGCCTTCTTATGCTCCTTCAACACAGCAACTAGACGAGTCTTCTCTTCATCTTTCAAATCCTTCGCAATAATGACGGGCGATTTCTTGTTGTCGTCCAGGAACACGTACTCGAGATGAGGCGGCAACTCCTTAAGTTCCAAATCCGGGGGATTTTCGACGGGAGGCGTTTTCAAAGTCGGAGTATCGATAGCAATGACCGTGGGAGATGGAGGCGAAGGATTGTCTTCGGTGAGAAGATTGTCAAAGAAACTCATGTCTTCATCCCCCTCGGTGGGAGAATCATTAGTAGCTAAATTCGCATCTCCCATGGTAGCTTCAAGATTGTTCCAGAATAAATCACTATCTCCAAATAGAGACAACGATGAATCAATAGAGGACACGGTCTCAACAGTGGGAAGAGAGGTAGGAATACTTTTGCAAGCATCATTAAAGTGTTCTTCACAAGCCTCATCAAGAACGTCAATACAATTAACGCTCTCATATGAATAAGGCTGTTTAGACAACTTTCCCATGTTGAAGACTACTTTGTCGTCACCCACTCTCATGATAAGCTCTCCGGCTTCAACATCAATAAGAGTGCGACCGGTCCTCAAGAATGGACGACCAACAATAAGTGGCACACGGGGGTCCATCTCGTAGTCGACGACAACAAAATCAGCAGGGAATGTGAATTTGTCGACTCCTACGATGACATCTTCGGCTATCCCCACTGGATAAGCAACCGTACGGTTGGCCAATTCCAAAGTCATTTTAGTGGGGACTAGCTCTGGGAGAGATAATTGCTTCCAAACACTTAGAGGCATGAGATTTATACTGGCACCTAAATCGGCTAGGGCCATGCAATTCTCTACTCCCGGGAAATTGCAAGGGATAAGAAAACGACCCGGATCACCAAGCTTGGTTGGTAATTTCCTTAAGAGCACTGCAGAGCAGTTCTCATTAAGTTGGGTGTTGGCAATGTCGAGGAGCTTTCCCTTGTCGCTCAGAAGGTCTTTAAAAGTTTTAGCATACTTGGGCATGTGAGCGAGAGCCTCAGCGAAGGAGATATTGAAATTCAGTTGTTTAAACATTTTAAGAAAGTTAGAAACCTGAATATCATCCTTGCTCTTTTGCTTCTCTTTCCTCAACCTAGAAGGATAAGGTATATTGGAAGAAGAGGAAGGCTTTGGGAGTATAGGATCACTCACAACCACGGGTGGAGGAGGGGTAGAATGAAGAGGTGGAGAAATTGGGGAAGGAGGAGGGATAGGAGCAGGCGACTCGTTCTCCTTAGTCACAACCACCGGTGGAGGCATAGGAAGCTCGGGTTCCTTGGTACCTTTACCACTTCGAGTGGTGATTGCTTTCATCTCCCCTCTTGGGTTCGCAACGGTGTTACTCGGAAGAGTACCCGAAGAAGAGGGTTGACTACTTTGGAAAAAACTAGCCATCATGTTCCTCAGATCATTCGTCTGGCTATCCAACGTGTTTCTCATGTCAGCTCGCAAATCATTCCCTTGCTTGACCAGATCTGCCTTCAAGTTGCGCACTTCCTCTTGGAGATTTCCTACTATCACATCATTGGTCCTCATATAGGTGGCGACCTCTTGGTGTAGTGCAGTGTTGGTTTGGTTGGAAGGAGCATTGTATGCAGGTGGTTGGTAAGCGGGTTGTTGGTATACTTGATTGTTACGTTGAGGTGGTTGTTGCTGCTTGTGAGGTGGGATGTATGGTTGTCGAGGTTGTTGTTGTTGTTGAGTAGGGCGGTTAAGGTTTTGTTGTTGGTTTGGGTTGGTTGGAGGAAAGCCAGGTGGTGAAAGATAGTTGTTGCTGCGGTAGCTAAGCAAGTTACGGTCACCTTGAGGTCTAGCTTGATAAGCAGGTTGTTGGTAGGTGCCATATGCCGCATGCACATTCTCAGCAGGGTAATCTTGGGTGGCGGTACAAGTTGTGTAAGAATGGGGACCACCGCATATCTCACAAGGTTGGCTGACAGCATTCACTTGAGCGTTTTTGGCGTTGTTGCTGTTGTTGTTGCTGACGGTGTGGGTGACAAGCGATTCAAGAAGCGTAGTGATTTTGTCTAATCGCTTGTCGCTGTCATTAGTGCTAGCACTAGCAACATTGGTCCTAACGCTCTTGGTTTGCACACGAGACTTGTTCTCAATGATATCCCAAGCAGCATTGGAAGTCTTAGCCAATAAATTACCCCCTGAGGCACTATTCAGTGAATCTTGGTCACTCATGCTTAAACCATTGTAAAAAGTATTTATTTGATGTACTTTGGTAAAACCATGTTGTGGGCATTTTCTTAAAAGATCTTTAAAACGATCCCAAGATTCACTGAATGACTCATCGTACTTTTGTTCAAAGTTTATAATCTCATTCCGCAAAGCGGTAGTACGAGAGGGTGGAAAAAAGTAATTGATGAACTTTGTTTCCAAATCCGTCCACGAGAGAATACTCTGTGGCGGTTCCTTAGCAAGCCAATGCCGGGCTTGTCCCTCTAAAGAAAAGGGAAAAAGTTGTAACCTTATCACTTCTTGGGAAACTCCATTGAATTTGACCGTGTTAGTGAGTTGTAGAAATCTCTTGATATGGTCATGTGGGTCATCAATGTGGCGTCCCAAGAATGGCTGAGCGGAGACCATCTGGATAAAGCCTGACTTGAGCTCGAAATTGTTGGCGGCAATTGGTGGTATAACAATTGGATCCGTGTTGCCATCAACATGAGCTTGCAGCAGTTCAATCATTGGGCGATTATCCGGAAGATGCTCATGGTTGTTGTTATTCATGTTGTTGAAAGGCGGGTTGTTGTTGTTATTATTGTTGTTCGGAGGTGGTATGTTATTGTTGTTTTGTACACCAGCCATGTCTAGGTTATCGAGAGGCTCGGGCTCTTGATAAGACGTGGATCGAGTGCGCATACACCTGCAAAAGAACGAACAAGGAAAAACAAAGCAAAAATATTTTTGGTTTTTATTGTTTTTTACTTTTTAGGATTTTTGAAAATTATATATTTTTTTTAGTTGTTTTTGAAGATTTTTGAAAAAGTAACGTTCACGGGGAACGGATCCCAAAATCCAAGTTCTACAAAAAACTTTTGATCTTAACGAGAAGAGCCGGCAGCGGCGCCATTTGATACATGCATTTTCAATGGGGTTCAATTTAGTCTCGATATCCTCTCGAATTGATCTAGGTCTTAAGTGGAATGATTGTTCTTGGTTACTAAATAAAGGGGTTGGGTTTTCTAGTCTAATAGAAAGTGGAAATGAAAGTTTAAATCAAAGGCAATTACTTTAATTAAGATTAATAAAAACTTGGTTGAAATTTTAAAGTTCAAATTAAAATTAAAGTTAAAATGTAAATAGTGAAATATGAGCAGAAAAATAGTAAAACATCAACAGTAAAACAGTAATCTTTAAAATACCCAAAAATTAACTGATTCGGAACTTTAATGCTTGATTCGGAACTAACTGATTCGGAAGATACTATTCATTCATCCGGAACTTAATGGTTGATTCGGAACTTCTCCTTGATTCGGAAGTCTGAGCTGATTCGGAACTTTTGCTTCGTCCGGAAGTCACTGGTTCGGAAGTTTTAAACTTCCGAATGAAGGGCTTGGTTCGGAACAGTTTGATTCGGAAATAACTGACTCGGAAGATACTGATCCGGAACTTAATGACTGATCCGGAACTTTCCGGATGAAAGCTTGATTCGGAAGTTTTCTCCTGATTCGGAAGTTTAGTGCTTGGTTCGGAAGATTCCGAATGAAGGACTCATTCGGAACTTTTTGTCTTGATTCGGAAGTCTGGAAACCAGATACAGTAACTGTATAGCGAAGAACACGGGACACAGATTTTAACCAAAATCAAATCAAATACTTAAAAAGATTTTACCAAATTAAACACAAATCATTTAGACACCATAAGCAACAAATCCCACTAATAAAAACACAAATCCAAACAACTTTTGAAGATCAAATCAAGAAAAATAAAACTTAAGAACTTGAAGATAAAAATGGAGATGAACAAGATGAAATGAAAGATTAAACAAGAACTTTGAATTGGATGATTAATGTTTTGACAAGATGAAACAAGGATTAAAATTACAAGATCAAAGAACTAACAATAAAATTCACCAATCACCCTAGTGGTGATGGTGTTCTACGAACCAGGAGGAAAGAAAAGGGAGGAAGAAAAAAACTAGCTCTCTAAAATGTGTGTGGGATGGCCTATTTATAGGTGTTTCCTTTGGTTGGTGAGTGGGCTTTCTCCCGTTCTTCGTGTCTTTTCGTCTTTTCAGAAAAGTTTCCGTTTTCGATTCTGATTCGGGATTTGTTGTCGATTAAATTCAACTCGTCTTTTAATTTCTTCGTTTAATAGACTTGAGTTTCTTCGACTTATATAAATCTTCCATCTTTGGTCCTTTTCTTCGATAAATCTTCGAATAGGCCCAGCGACTTCAAATCTTTTGCATCTCTTGGACAATAGACTTTATCTTGAGTCTTTTTCTTCAGTAAAACCCGTGCAATCCCATGTTTTCTTCAATATTTATCCGGTTGGCTCTGAAAACACATCAAACACAAAAACCACGCATAATTCCAAACAAATGATATTAAATACGTGTTTTGGTCTCGTTTTAGCCCGAATTAAGTGGTAAAAGGATGGGTGTTTACACACCTATCAATAAATTACTTTGTTAAGGTCTTTTTCTTTTTCAATATTTTTATTTTTAGACGCTGACAAGTTTTTCTCCAAACGCTGTTACGTCCAATCGTGACGCTGACAAGGCTTTAGGCAAACGCTGACAAGAAAATATAGCCGTTGGGCGCTGATGGGCTACTTTTGACCGTTGACACCTAGTGGGCCCTACCCAGTTGTTATTTTTGACTAATCTTTGGCCGTAATTTTGGGGAGAAGTTACTTTTAATTAATGCATGAGATAAGTTATATTTGATTCAATATTTTCATGATTGCTCTTTGAATATAACCGCCTCATTTTTGACCAATCAAAATCATGTTTCTCTCCTATAAATTTGGCTAATCTTTTTATTCTGGGTATTCATATTTTCTTGTCTAACATTTTTCTCCTAGATTTTTCCCATCTCACATAACCTAAACAGCTTTCAAACATGGCACCCAAATTCAACTCAAAGAATTTAACATTGGAGTTCAAGAGCCAACACAATATGGTAGCTTACTTGACTGCTGATGATGATTTGTTTCCTCAGTATTCACAGATGGTGGCATTTTTAAATGCATCTTCATTGAGGTATGCACTTTCTCATACACCATTAGTCCCTGTCGCACACATTAGACAGTTTTGGAACAATGTTAGTTCCACAACAACTAATGGAGTGACCACATTAACATCTACTGTTCATGGAAGAACATGGGTGGTCACTGAAGCTTTGGTTCGCCAAGCTTTGCGTCTTGATGACGCTGATGGTGTGACTACTCTTGCCATTGCAACAATAGAACAAGGTCTTAGGGAATTGGGTTATCCTATTCCTGCTGATGTCACTTTAAATAAATATCATAAACAGGAATTTCCCTCTGACTGGAAATATTTGATACATGTCCTTTTACAATGCTTAAGTCCAAAATGTACCTCTTTTAATGAAATAAACAGGTCAATAGCAAGTGCTTTGGTTTGTATCACACGTGGGCTTAAGTATAATTTTTCAAAAATGATTTTTGAAGGGATGTGTAAAAACAAGGGAAGTAAAATGACTTTGGCTTACCCTAGATTTTTGCAAATGGTCTTTGATTTACAAGAATATTGTTCTAGGGATCATGACACTTTTTATGAGATCCCTAAACAACAGAAAACCATTTTTGCTAAAATGAGCTCCACAAATGACTCCATACCTCTTACCCAACCAATGCTTGAAGTAATTCAGGCTGCACAACCACAACCAGAACCTGAACCACAACTTGAGCCTATTCATGAACCATCACCTTCACCAGAAAACATGGACATTGACCAACCCAGCGCTGACACTCAAAATGTGAGCGCTGACACAGCCAATCCCAACACTGATACAATCCCTGAACAATCCCAAACACCCCTTAACCAACCAACACCCACACAATCTACATCATCTTCCACCCCCTTACAATCTAGGTTGAATAAACGCCAAAGGGTTACTGGAGTGTTCTCCTCTTGTGATCCTAGCCTTGTAGCAGAGAGAACCACCTCCACAAGTGTGGCTGGTGAAATGGGTGAGGCTGGGGCTATTGACACAGGCTTAGATGCTGGTCAAGACAGTCCCAACATCATTAAGACCTCATCCATGCCCTATGATTCTATTTTGGGAGGTCAAATCCCCATTCTAGCTGAGGGCAGATTGGAACCTATGACAATAATTTAATTGACGGCTGCTGTCATTAGCTTGCAAAAGCAAAATGTCAGCCTTGTACAAATTGTCAACACCCAGGGACGTGAACTCCAAGCTTTGAGGGAGCGTGTGACTGTTTTGGAGAATCCAAGTAGCAGGAGTGTAATGGAGGAATCTTCCAAAGGGGAGGATGAGGAGGATGAGGAGGATGAGCTGATTCATACAGCTAGTGAGAAGAGTTCAGAGAAGAGTTCACAAATTAGTGAGTCTTTACAGGTTGCTGAAGCTCTCACCAACTTGAAGAAGCACCCAGTTGTTGATATATCCAAGGTGACACCAAAGAACTTGGAAGGATCTTTCAAAGAAACATTGGGCGCTGATACAGGTTTGGACGCTGACACATCCAGCGCTGATAAAGGTAATCGTGGCGCTGATAGGAGCAACTTGAACGCTGACAAAGTTGCAGGTGGTGTTGATGTATTCCAGCCATCAACAATCATCAAAGATGTGTCCACACAGGTTTCTTCTTCTACTTTACCAATTATTGATCCAAAAGACAAAGGTAAAGGTATTTTGATTGAAGAAGATGTTCCAAAGAAAGATGCAGCACAAATAGCATTTGATGAACAGTTGGCTGCACAACTTGTGGAAAGAGATTTGAAGAGGAGTAGAAGATCACCATTTGTTGTTTCTGAGAGTGAGGAAGAAAGTGGTGATGATAAAGAAGGTGATAGCTCAGATTCAAGTATTCAAATTATTGAAGATCCAGAAAGGCTTGAATATGGGGATGAGCTAGCAAAGGAAAGGTTGAATGAGTTGAAGAATCAGATTGATTGGGACCTACCAGAAATCACCAGAATGTACCATGCTTGGGAAGACAAGGTAATGGACAACCCAGGTATGAGTTTATCAGATCAAATTTGGGGGTTGGAAGTTCTTCTTAGGGTACAAGATGACATAAAGGTGATTATGAGGTTTAATGCACAAGAGGTCAAGACCTGGCTCAAAAGAGATAGAAGGCAGTTGTACTATAAGTTGCTTAGATGTCATCAGCCTAATTGGACATCAAAGAAGTTGCTGGCCTTATCTTTTGAGGAGCTAGAGTATAGGGCACATCCTATTTGGAGGAAGGTGCAAGAACAGAATGTCTACAAGTTTCTTTCAGAAGAAAGGAAACAAGAGCTTGCTGAGGAAATGCAGATTCAGAAGGAAATGAGGATTGCTCAAAGACCAGTGAAGAAAGGAGATCCTTTCCAATTTCCTAAAGACATGGATGTGTATTTTCCAACTGAAGGTGTTATAAGGAAGCATCTCAAGCTTTCTCCATTGGAAGCTTCAGATTTGGTAAATGTAGTACCTCTAGATGACATAAATCCAATCATCAGTTTTGATGAAGATGAGTGTGGATTTTGGAAGATTGGCAGATTTGGAAAGGAGGTATATACTTTCACTTCAGTTATTTCTATATTTGCAAGCATAGACAGGGAAGACTTGGTGCATCTATGGAGATTAATAGAGGCCAAGTATACAGCTGAAGCACCTACTTCAGCAAATGGAATAAGACTTTGGAACACATTTATGACTTTGTGTGGTCCAAAAGAAGCAGATCCTGCCATATGGAAGGATCTTGAAGAAGATCTCAGTAATCTTCATTGGAGGCTGTATTCTACTTGTGGTGTATTTCATATGAGCTCTACAAAGTTTTCAGAATATTTACTTGTGGATGCTGACTATTTCTTGTCCAAAGAAGTGTTGGAGAAGATGCTAGAGACACCCTTGGAGATTGATTATACTAGTGACGTGGCCAAGGACTTGATCAGATATGTTTATCACCAACATAAGAAGTTTTTGCAAGATTCCTCCTAAGTCTTAAATGTTTATTCAGAAACTTGATCATTGGAATGGATATCAAGTTTAGGGGAGGATTGTTGGGAATAAAATATAGGTCGGTTCACTAGACGCTGATAAGAAGAATGTCAACGCTGATAAGAAGACATTGGACGCTGACAGCCAAGCGTTGATATTGAAGAAGTCAACGCTGACAGCCTTGAAGATTGACACTGATGGAATATCTTCATACATATCTTTAGTTTATTTGTTTCTTTATTTTTGTATGGTAAAGATAAGCACAACATTGTATTTTCTATTATTATCTTTACCTAGAATAGTTGATTCGTAGCTTATTGTTCAAGA
Organism: Glebionis coronaria; assembly: GCA_025667525.1. Taxonomy (NCBI): domain Eukaryota; kingdom Viridiplantae; phylum Streptophyta; class Magnoliopsida; order Asterales; family Asteraceae; genus Glebionis; species Glebionis coronaria. Next base: position 355,208,235 of record CM046881.1, on the reverse strand, counting down.
CTTCTTGTTCTATAAAAGAAGGTCTTTTAGGTTAAAGTCATATATCAGTTTTCATAAGTTTTCGATAGTTAAGCTCTTTCATTGTAATCAACAAGAATCATTCTAATACAAGTGAAAGTTTGTTTAACATCATTGTGTTTTAGATCAAGTGTTAATTCCGCATAACACTTTGTTACTTTATTCACAAGCAAAGGTTTCTCTACGTGTAGTACTTGATCTAATCTCGTATACACAAAGCTTAATCGATCTAAGTTTGGGATCAACAATCATGCAAGACAATGACAAGTTATAGGTAAGGTCACTTCGATAGAAGACCCCCCTACACTTAAGCTAAACATTGTCCTCAATGTTTAAGAGCATAGAAGTATAACAACTTCCCCTACACTTATGACAATGAATAGACTTTGCTTAACCCAAGTTAAGGAAAGGACAACTATTAGTGAAATCATGTTTAAGCACAAGGTGTCAATGAAAATTCACTAAAGTAACGAAGTGAACCGGATACAAGGGCCTCCTCCATAAGCTCCAAAGCATGAGATGAGTGAGCAACCCTACAAACAAGCATGAAGACAAAATAAGGTCTCTCCTACACTTATCTCCAAGTCTATGCCTTTATTTCTATCCTACAACACTCTAAACCTAGTTATACGAGGCTTGAGTTAATGAGTCTCTAGCTCGACTCGTCCCTCAATGAATTAATTCATGGGGAAAATGGGGACCTCTTGGACCATTTCAACGGAAATGTCCTCCCCAAAGTAATGTTTAACACGGTGACCATTCACTTTAAAATTTGGACCATCGGGTTGGGACAACTCAAGAGTTCCATATGGAAACACTTGAGCAATAGTGAATGGACCGGACCATCTCGACTTAAGCTTGCCCGCAAAAAGCTTCAATCTTGAGTTAAAGAGGAGAACCAGCTCTCCAACTTTGAACTCACGATTCTTGATCTTAGCATCATGCAATTTCTTAGTCTTTTCCTTGTAAAGCAAAGAATTCTCATAGGCATTGGCTCTCAACTCATCCATCTCATTGATTTGATCTTTCCTATGTGAACCGGCTTGGTTTAAATCAAAGTTAGCCCACTTAAGAGCCCAAGATGCCTTATGTTCTAACTCAAATGGGAGGTGGCACGCTTTTCCATAGACAAGCCTATAAGGCGTACAACCAATTGGTGTTTTAAAAGCCGTCCTAAACGCCCACAAAGCATCATCGAGCTTATCCGACCAAGAAGCTCTATGCTCTCCCACCGTTCTCTCTAAAATTCTCTTTAAACCACGATTTGTGACCTCGGTTTGACCATTTGTTTGAGGGTGATACGCGGTAGAAAGTCTATGATTCACTCCATATTTCTTCATAACTCTCGTGAATTGATCATTACAAAAGTGCGTACCACGATCACTTATGATGGCCCGAGGTACACCAAATCTAGCAAACAATTGTTTCAAGAACTTTACAACCACTCTAGCATCATTAGTAGGTAAGGCTTTAGCCTCCACCCACTTGGACACATAATCCACCGCCACAAGTATATACTTGTTTCCCTTAGAGGATGGAAAAGGTCCCATGAAATCTATTCCCCATACATCAAATATCTCACACTCTTGGATAAAATTTTGTGGCATCTCATCACGTTGTGTAATTTTTCCTTGTCTTTGACAAACATCACAAAATTTCACCATCTCTTGGGCATCCTTGTAAATGGAAGGCCAATAGTAACCCGAATCAAAGACTTTCTTGGCGGTGTAGTTAGGCCCAAAATGTCCACCCGTAGGTCCTTTATGACATGCCTCTAAGATTTTAAATGCCTCGGGCCCATCTACACACCGTCTAATGATTTGGTCCGCACATTGCCTAAAAAGATATGGATCATCCCAAAAGTAATACTTAACTTCCTTAAGAAACTTTTTCTTTTGTTGGTAAGTTAAACCCTCAATAAGCACATTGCCCACAAGATAGTTTGCAATATCCGCAAACCAAGGTGTGGCATCCTCTTGGGAAGAGATAGACATGAGCTCCTCTAGTGGAAAGGATTCATTGATTTCTTGATGTGGGAAATCTCCTTGAAAAGGATGCTCAAGTCTACTCAAATGATCCGCCGCTAAATTCTCGGCCCCTTTCTTATCACGAATCTCTATCTTAAACTCCTGAAGCAACAAAACCCATCTCAAAAGCCTAGGCTTAGCATCTTGTTTTGTCATAAGATACTTGAGAGCGGAATGATCCGTATACACTATGGTCTTGGAAAGCACAAGATATGGTCTAAACTTCTCAAAAGCATATACTATAGCAAGCAACTCTTTTTCCGTGGTATTGTAATGAAGTTGTGCACCGGTCATGGTTTTACTCGCATAGTGTATAGGTTGAAAATGCTTATTAACTCTTTGTCCTAAGACGGCCCCCACCGCATAATCACTAGCGTCACACATAAGCTCAAAAGGTAATTCCCAATTTGGAGAAACCAAAACGGGAGCCTTTGTTAATTTTTCCTTAAGGGTCTCAAAAGATTCTAAACAAGCTTGATCAAAAATAAAAGAAGCCTCTTTCTCCAAGAGATGAGTCATCGGTCTAGCTATCTTAGAAAAATCTTGTATAAAGCGCCTATAAAATCCCGCATGACCTAAGAAACTCCTCACACCTTTAACCGAGGTGGGTGGGGGAAGCTTAGCAATCACATCAATTTTGGCTCGATCAACTTCTAATCCCTTATTGGATATCTTGTGTCCTAAAACAATCCCCTCTTTCACCATAAAGTGACATTTCTCCCAATTAAGCACCAAACGTGTTTCCTCACAACGCTTAAGCATTCTCTCAAGATTGGTGAGACATGAGCTAAAGGAGTTTCCAAATACGGAAAAGTCATCCATAAAAACCTCCATGGTTTGCTCTATCATGTCGTGGAAAATCGCCATCATGCACCTTTGAAACGTCCCCGGTGCATTACATAGGCCAAAAGGCATCCTCTTGTAAGCAAATGTACCGTAAGGACAAGTGAATGTGGTATTTTCTTGATCCTTAGGGTCAATGGGTATTTGAAAATAACCCGAAAAACCATCAAGAAAACAATAGTACTCATTTCCCGCTAAGCGTTCAAGCATTTGATCCATAAAGGGAAGCGGGAAATGGTCTTTCCTAGTTGCCTCATTGAGTTTTATATAATCAATGCAAACTCTCCAACCGGTCACAAGTCTCGTGGGAATAAGCTCATTGTTCTCATTAGGCACCACGGTGATTCCACCCTTTTTTGGAACACAATGAACCGGGCTAACCCATGGAGAGTCGGAAATGGGGTAAATCATACCCGCATCTAAGAGTTTAATCACTTCCTTCTTGATAACCTCATGGATTTTTGGGTTAACTCTCCTTTGGTTTTGAATGGCGGGTTTATAGTCATCCTCCATGAGGATTTTGTGAGTACAAAAATGTGGATCAATTCCCCTTATGTCGGATATTTTCCATGCTAAGGCTTTCTTGTGTTTCTTAAGGACTTCAATAAGTTGCTCCTTCTCATCCTCTTTCAATTCTTTAGCAATAATCACCGGTAATTGGTCTTTTCCTTCTAAGAAAGCATATTCTAAGTGGGATGGAAGTTCCTTAAGTTCAATGGGAGGTGGACTCTCTATGGAAGGTTTTACTATGGAAGGTTCCTCAATGGTAATCTCTTGTGGAATAGGAGAAGGAATAGGGTCCTCATTGAGCAACTTTTGGATTGTAAGAATATCTTCTTCCCAATTAATGGGAGAATCATCATCACCAAGAAAGTTAGACTCAAATTCCTCCAAGAGGAAATCACTCTCTCCAAAAGGTGTTAAAGAGGGAGCAATTGAGGCCACGGTTTCAACATGGGGTATCTCATCACTAGCATTCTTACAAGCATCATGAAAGTGTTCATTACACACTTCATCTAGCACATCCACAATGTTAATAGTCTCACAAGGTCTAGACTCCTTAACCTCTTTCCTATCACAAACTTTCCCTAACTTAAACACCACTCTCTCATCTTCTACTCTCATAATTAATTCTCCTTCCGCCACATCTATCAAGGTACGACCCGTTCTCAAAAACGGTCTACCAACAATCAAAGGCACTCTAGGATCCATGTCATAATCGACCACTACAAAGTCGGCCGGAAAGGTAAACTTATCCACACCTACAAACACATCTTCCGCTATACCTACGGGGTGAGCTATGGTTCGGTTGGCTAGTTCGAGAGTCATCCTAGTGGGAGTGAGCTCGGGAAGAGATAGTTGTTTCCAAACCGATAAAGGCATGAGATTTATGCTCGCCCCTAAATCCGCCAAAGCCATGCAATTTTCAACACCGGGAAAATTACAAGGTATCAAGAAGCGCCCTGGATCTCCAAGTTTTGTTGGTAAGGTTTTAAGTAACACCGCGGAACAATTTTCATTAAGTGATGTGTTGGGCAAGTCAACCAATTTTTCTTTGTTTGAGAGCAAATCCTTGAACATCTTAGCAAACTTTGGCATATAAGCAAGAGCTTCCGCAAAGGATATGTTGATATTGAGTTGCTTGAACATCCTTAAGAAATTGGAGACTTGGATGTCATCTTTGTTCTTTAACTTGTCCTTTTTCAACCTTGAAGGGTATGGAAGAGTAGGTTTTGGTGTAGGTGGAATAGGTGTTGTGGTGGAAGATTTGTCTTTGTTAGCTTCTTCATTGGGAAGTGTGGAAGGTAAAGGAGAAGTATGAGGTGGTTGAGAAGGTATGTTTGAGTGAATAGGAGCACTTTGAGGAGGTGGAGTAGAAGTAGAAGGCTTGTCACAAGTAGGAGCACAAGTGGGTTGAACAAGAGTAGGTTTAGGAGGTGAAGGATCCTTTGTTGTTGTTCCACTCCTTGTTGTAATAGCATTGACATTGGCCCTAGGGTTTGTTTGTGTGTTGGAAGGTAAAGCCCCTTGTGGTCTTTGAGTTACCGCCACTAAAACCCTATTGATTTGTTCCTCCATTGTACGTTTCAATTGGTCATTCATTCTCTTCTCAATTTCACGCATTTTCTTGTCAACATACTCTTGAGTCTCTTGCATCCCATATCCTTGATTTGGATTTTGAGGGTAAGCTTGACTTGGTATTGGAGCATATGCTTGATTGGGAATAAATGGAAGTGGTTGATTAAATCCTTGTTGTGGTGGATAAAAGGTATTTGCTTGAGGTTGAAATTGATTGGGTGCCTTGTAGTTATTTCCTTGGTATGGTTGTCTTTGCCCTTGATTCCTTACTAAAATTTGAGGAGGATTTTGTGGAATTTGGGTGGGTGGTTGGGGTGGGAAGCCGGGTGGAGTAAGGTAATTTTGGGATTTGTAAGAAAGGTTATTTGGATTGATATTAGGTTTGAAGTGTTCACGATGTTCCTCTTGGTAAGCATAGCATTCCCCTTGATACCCTTACACCTTATCACATTGTTCATAAGAGTGGGGACCTCCACAAGTAACACAAGAAATGGTGATGGCATTCACATTATTTGAGGAATTGTTCAATGTCATGCTCTTAAAATTTTGAAACATTTCTTGTTGTCTTTGCAAATTCCTTTCACTATCTCTATCCATCCTTTGAAAAATCGCTTCTTGAAACTTGAGGAGTTGGTTGTCACAAGGAGTTTGAGAAGTGTTTTGGATAACATGAACCCTTTCTTCAAATGGATTATTTGTTTGAACCATTGCCTTAGTCTTAATAATGTCCAAAGCCTCTTGGTAGGTCTTAAGAAGAATACTCCCTCCCGCGGAAGCATTGAGTGAATCTTGGTGGTGAGGTTTAAGGCCATTATAGAAGGTATTGATTTGGTGAACATCATCCAATCCATGGTTAGGGCATCGCCTCAACAACTCACTATACTCTTCCCAAGCATCACTAAAGGATTGACTAGGTTTTTGTGTAAAGCCCATAATTAAATTCCTCAAAGCCATAGTCTTTTGTGGAGGAAAGAATTTGTTCAAAAACTTAGTGGTAAAACCGTCCCATGTGGTGATACTATCTGGTGGTTGGGTGTCTAACCAATGCTTAGCACTCCCATCTAAGGAAAATGACACTAACATCAATCTAATGACCTCATGTGGAACCCCATTATGCTTAATGGTATTGCAAAGTGAAAGGAATCTCTTTAGGTGAGCATGAGGATCCTCATTTTGTTTTCCCAAGAAAGGTGATAAAGCAACCATATTGATCATAGATGTATGTAGCTCAAATGTGTTAGCGGGAAAGTCGGGAATCTTAATGGCACTAGAATATCCATGAATGTTGGATTGCATACGTTCATACAAAGTACGATTATCAATAGCCATGGCTTCTTGTGGTGGTGACAAAGCACGATTCTCGTGATCGGCTTGGTGGACGGTGGTGGTCTTACTCTTTCTCTTTTTCTTCCTTTTCGGAGGAAGAGGTTGTACACCAATCGGTATTTGTGCACGCCCGCGAGTGAGCATGCAACTCAATACGAGGAATGAGAGAGAAGCTCTCGTGTGACTTTGAAGAGAAATGGATTATCCTCTTCGAGTTTCAATATTAAATATCCACAAGAAAATAACAATATATGTATTTACTACTTGGGTGCAAGACCCTCAATTAAGCCTTCCTTCTTAGAATACTCCCAAGTGAACGGGGGGTTAGGTGGCGCGAAGCACTTAAGTACCTATTGACCCTTAGATGGCATTTTATAGCACATCGCCTTTCTATTCACTTAAATGTTCGTATTCTTCGAATTGTTGCTTATTGAGAGTATTTATCTATTCTTGCTTTATTTTGTTTGATCGATACACGTGTCAAGGACCGGAGCGCCCCTCAACACGGTGTATTGCCTCGGCAATACTTATGGAAGATATGTAGATTGATTGTTCTTATACGTATACGTATTTACTTATAATAATATATGGAAAATATTTTTGTATTTATGAGTTTTTTAAAGGAAAATACTATATGTACATAAAAACCGAGAGAATCCAATAATATATATTTTTGGTTGCAATCTCTTAGGAAAAAGATTGCTTTTTGGATTTTTTAATTTTTTTTTGGTCAATTCTTTAGAAAAAGAATTGTTTTGTTATTTTTTTAGTTTTTATATATTTTTATATTTTTGATTTTTTATTTGTTTTTGATTTATGATACGTAAAAAAAACGTTCACAAAGTGAACGGATCCCAAAAGCCAATGAAAACCGTCAATCGATAGTCTCTCGTGTAGTCAAAGAACCGGCAGCGGCGCCATTTAATATGTAGTATAATGTAGTTCGTTTTCTCAGTTCTTAACCAATAGAAAGTCCAACCAATATCAGATTTTTAATTGTTCTTGGTTGTTAAGCTTGCTTGGTAATCTATTGCTAATTCAACAAATGCTTGCCAAAAGGAAAAATAATACCGACGTATATGTAAAACAAATTGCAAATACCACGTTTTTATTCAAGTAAAAACTCAAAATGCCAACTATGAAACTAAAGGGACTGTAATTGTAAATTCTATGAAAAGTAAATGCTTGAAATATAAACTCTAACAACTATAGGGACTAAAAATGTAAATCTGTTAACTAAAAGGATCAAAAATGCAAAAACTATAACAAACTAACTAAAAATGTAACAATCTAACAAACTACTAACTGAATTTTAACAAATTCCAAATTCCAGGGACCTAAACAATGCAAACCCTAAATTCTTGGAAGTTTAGCCAAAAATTAAACACTGTTAGAAATGGAAGGACCAAAGTGCAATTTTTGAAAGTTTATAAGCAAAAACGGGACACAAGAAAGAATAAGCCCGTTCTGGCTTATTTCTCAACCAAAATCAATGAAACAACTTGCAAAATGCTTAAAATCTCATTTAAGCTACGTGTGTCCAAGGAATTTAGCTAAAGATCAAAAATAAGCAAAAGAGTGCTTATTGATAAGCTCAAAATAAGCTCTAGCCAAATCTAGTCAACCACAACTTGATTTTTCTCTTGAAACTGATTAAGCAACTTATTTAAAGATTGGGAAATCAAACCAGAACAAATTTCATCCAGTAATAAGCTCTAAATCTGAAATAAGCTAAAAAGAGCTTATGTTGACCAACCGTTGACCAAAATTTGCAAAAAGCTCAAACTTTCAGAAATTAATTAGGAACACTTACTAACTGATTTTATGAAAGAAAATCACAAGTTTTGTGAAGTAGATATGAAGATCTAGGAAAACAGTAACAATTATATATCAGAGAATGAGCTTTGCTCAGTCTTGGACCAAAAAGCTATTTCCCAGCTTATTAACTAATACTGTAGAAATTCCTTTTAGAAACTAAAACTATATGATATAAGCTAGGACTGGAAACAAATTTGGTTGAATTCCTTCAAGTATTGAATGAGAACTAAGCAATTGAAAATGGCAAGTTTTTAAGAACAAAGCTGAATAAAAGCTGACCCAAACTATTCAAGTACCATTTGCCTGTTTGACTTTGAACTTGACTTGTAAAAGACTTAAAACCACTTGTTATCACTTAAGAACTAGAAATGAACTCTAAAACACCAAATTTCAATGCTTGAAATCTATTATTGATCTATTACCAAACACTCCTTTACTGATTTTTAACAAACTTTTTCAAAGACTTATTAAGTATTGAGTTAAGCTGAACCAAATGATATAGCAAAACAGACTTGGTGAACACAATGAAAGACATTAGAACTAAAAGCAATCAATTATCACAACTAAAACTCCAATTAAGCTATAAAGCTGAAAAGTACTAGACAAATGCAGAAAACTACTAATACTCTCAAATCAGTAAACAAGTAATCAGATATCAAGCTACAATCACACAAAATACAATCAAACAGTAACAACTAACAATTATATCATGCAGCCATCAGATTTAACTAGGAAAGTAAGCATAGCATTTGACTTGTTGAGAGGAACAAAAATGAGAACTATAGAACCTAATGTAGATATCCTTTGAGAAGAAGAGGAGCGCTGAGCTCTCTTGCCCTAGTGATAACCACCACCTATCACTAGAAATCAACAAGAATCAACCAACAAATCAACTAGAATCCATCAAACTGCTTGAAAACTCCATAGGAACTAGGCAATGACTGAATTGTGATCAAACAGCTAACAAACTTCACCAATGTCAGTTATGATCAATGGTTGATCATAACAAACACTCTACAGCAACAATAACGTCCAAATGAAACAAGAATCTGACTGGAATGAGAAGAACAGAATTGGCGGGAAAAAGTGAATTTGAATTTTATTGCTAGAAAACGGTTACAAATCTGTTACAAAGGTAGTAACTAACTAACTGACTCAAGAGTTTGTCAGACTCTTGAGTAGTTAGGGTAAGATTGAGGGAAAAGGGAAAGGAAAAGTTAACTAGGTGTTTTTTACAAAATTAAGCTACAAGTGAAAATGAAGTACAATCTAGCTATTTATAGGCAAGAAGGGAGAGTTTGTTGGAGTTGGTGACGTGTCAGAACCAATCATAGCTTGCCACGTGGAGAAATCTGCATTTAGCACTTTGAAGGTATGAACAATGATTTGGGGGTTCTTGATTGGATGAATGATATGTTAATTGAGTTGCACCATTGAATTCGTCTCTTCAAATCGATCAACTTTGGTGTTTATATCTTTCCATGAAATTGCTTCTATCTCAAACGCGATCCTGGGAAAATTTCTTATTCTTGAAGATGACACGTGTTGGCCTTTGATTGGTTTAAAATGTATCACACGGATCAAACTGTATAGATTTGGTAATAAATGTGAGGCGGCGGTAGTGGATAATAAATGTGCTTAAGTGGCAATCCGTGTGATTGACTTTCTCCTCTCCCATTGGTTGAACTAGTTATCACATGGATCAAACTCAATTAACTTTCCAATCTTGGCAGAACAAGCCCCTTGACTTGGTAGAATGTTGTTTTAAGCTACAATCTTCATTCTTTTGACATATTTGGTCCTTCAACTTCCATAACTTGTACAAAATGGTCCTTTGACTGAGTTGACTTGAGAGTTGACCAAGTTTGACTTGAATCTTGACTTTACAATATTTGTACTTTAAGTCCTTCAACTTTCATAACTTGTCAAGATAGGTCCTTATTCTTCAAAGTCTTGTCACTTTTGATCCTCTTTTGTCTTTTTCATCCATTTGAGCTTGATTTTTCCTTGTTTGCTTGAAAATGTATCTTCTTACCTACACAAGTGCACACAAACACAAACATACCACATAACACTGTTTTTGCCAAATAAATTGGTATTTTGCTTCATGTTTTAGGGTTATTTGTTGATAAAAGGATATGAGTTTAAGCTCATATCATTAGAATATAATACTTTCAGGGCCAAAACATCTGAAACACTTCCTCAGACTTACACCAGGTATAAAACCTTGCTCAATGAGCTAACGAATGACAGGGTGAAACTGTCTAAGCATGAAATCAATGTTGGTTTTGTGAACAGTCTCCCTGAAAAATGGCTTGGTTTTTCTCAAGGACTGAGAAATGCTAATCACATACAGACTCAGGATCTTGCAGATATTTATGGGAGATTCATCTATGAAGATAATCTGATAAATAGAAGATATCCCGAGTCCAAGAAGGCCTTAATAACAGACACCTCAGCCAAACCCACTCAAATTGATAATGGCCCCATTTCAACTGCCTTTTACTCAAATGCAATTGTTCAAAATTTTCAGGAAACCTCAGATGATGAGGTGGATGAAAGATCTAGTACTGAATACATAAGAGATTTGAACAGGGAATATCATGAAAGGGCCATGTTGGCAAATACCAAACATTATATCAAAAGAACTAGATTTGCTGGTAACCAATCCACTGAGGGAGTGGATTGCTATCGATGTGGTAAAACTGGGCATTTTGCTAAATATTGTCTTTCAAAAACCCCTTTGGCCTCTTACAAAAATGAAAGTTTTTCATCAGGGAATGACAATTTTCAACCCAAGTTTACACCAAAACTAATTCAGGCTTCTCCAATTAATCAATGTTTTCAGAATAGTAAGAAAATTGAGAAGGACTATAGGTCTGAGTATAAAAAGGTAAAAGCTAAACTTGCACTCTTGGAAGCTGAACCTACCATTGCTCAGACTCAAAAGCCTGCTCAAAACAAGGCCAAAGGTCTAGTAGCTGAAACTTTTGAGTGGGATGATGAAGATTTGTCCTCAGAAGAGGAGGAAGTCAGGTATCAAGTGTTAATGGCTCTAGCTGATGATGAATTATCAGTTGGAAGAATCATGCTCGAAATAGAGAATGGGTTGACATCACCATGAGAAAGGTAAACATGCTTCTCTCTATGGACGAAGAATCTGATTGGCAAAAATTCCTTAAGTATATTAACATTGACCTATCGTTTGTTGAAGAGCAAAGATTGAATCTTTTGTCAAAATATAATAAACTTGTTTTTGAATTAAACAAATGTAGAGATGATTTATTAGTTCTAAAACAAGCTAAACTTGAAGCAGTAAGCTGTCAACTTCAGAACACTGAACTCACCAAAATCAATCATGCTCTTCAAGAACAACTTAAGGAAGAAAAACGAATTAATGAGAAATGGACAAATAGCTCTACCTTAGCTTCTCAGTGTATAGACAGTCAAATACCTGCCCAAAAGAAGAAAATTCTTGGGGCAAGACAACTCACTGAAAAGGCACCAACTAAGGAAATGAGTGAAAAGGCATTTCTCCCTGCTTTAGTTGGGTTTGATCATGAAATGATTCCTAAGTCAAAAGACTGGGTTGAGAGATCAAATCTTGAGAGTGTTTTGCCTAACTTTGACACTGGAAAAATATTAATTCCTGAATCTCAGGCTATTAATGAAAAACTTGGTCTGAATGAAGAGACTGATAAAGTCAGTAACACTGAAACATCTAGTGTCGCTGAAAACATTCAGACTCCTCTACCTCTTTTGAAAAACCTTCAAGGAGCAAGTCCATGTTCTGAATTAATTCCATTGTCTTATCAAGAACACTCACCTAGAGGAAGAGCTGGGTTAGGTTGTATTGAACAAACAAAGCCTGACTAAAAAATGATACCAGATCACACTGAGTCAGGAACTGTCACTGAAAAGATAACCAAACCCATATCTCCCTCAGGGTCTCCTAAACATTCAGTTAACTCTACTCCTATTGTAAATCAAGAGGAGTTAAGTAGATTATTCCAACTTTTCATGGAAGAGAAGCTGAACTCGGCCTCTAAATCTCAGGTTGAAACATCTGTGTCCTCACATTCTGAATCATCAAAAAGTAACAAAACTGAACCTGAGTCTTCCAAGAAAGTTAAAACAAAGAAACCTACCTATGAGCTATGCCACTATACAAATCACACCACTGATGACTGCTATAGAGTTCTCTATTGCATGAAATGTAAAAGTGAAGATCACAGGACAGCAGATCATGAGATGCACATTGCTTCTATTAAAAATGCTAAAAGATACAATGCTCAGCCTTACAACTATGGGCCCACCTCAGAACAAACCAGAAAATCCAAGGCTAAGCCTTACCCACCTTGTACACATTGTGGGATTCCCGATCACAGACCTGATGATTGTGTGTACTACCCTGAGTGTGAGATTTGTGGAAGCAATGATCACACTACCTCAGGACACAATAGAATCATCATGGTCAGAAGAGGAATGATAGCTGAGTCATCTCAAAGTACTGAATCCTCAGTCGGACTAAGCTGCAAAACATGTGGAAGCAATGTTCAATCTACCTCAGACCACACTGAGTTTGAGTATTTCAAACGAGGTGAAAGACGTCAGGCTCTTCGAGCCAAAGGGCCTACTAAGAAGTGGGCTCACAAGAGAAACTAATCCACCTCGTTATCTGTGCAGAAACACTTCAAGGAGCACGTCTGGTACTTAGACAGTGGGTGTTCAAGAAGTATGGCAGGGGTCAAAAGTTATCTGCACAAATACGTGGAGCAACCAGGTCCTAAGGTAGTATTCGATGATAATTCATCCTGTGTTACTGAGGGATATGGTTCAATCAAATGTGGTGGAATAATTTTCTCAAAAGTGGCGTTTGTAACGATCTGAAGTACAATCTCATCAGTATCAGTCAACTATGTGATGCTAAGTACATCGTTCAGTTTGATGATAAGCAAGGTACAATCTTCAATGCTAACAAAGAAATTGTGTTGACTGCTCCAAGAAGAAATGATGTATATGTCCTAGACATGTCATCTGTAACAAACTTAGGAGCATGTTTCTTTGCTAAAGCCTCAGACTTTGTCAATTGGCTTTGGCATAAGAGACTGTCACATCTAAATTTCAAAGATATGAACAAACTTGCAAAACAAAATAAAGTTCTTGGCTTACCTTCTCTTGTGTATGAAAAAGACAAACTTTGTTCAACCTGTGAAAAAGGTAAACACAAGAGAGCTTCTTTTAAGCCAAAAATGAATTTTTCTATCAGGAAGTGTCTTCATCTTCTTTATATGGATTTGTTTGGACCAGTCAGTCCCATGTCTATAAATCATGAGAAATACACTCTTGTGATTGTTGATGAATATTCTAGATACACTTGGGTATACTTCCTGAAAAAGAAAAGCCAAGCTCCTGAATTCATAATGTCTTTTATCAGGCAAGTAGAAAATCAAAATGATACTAAAGTTAAACAAATACGAACTGATAATGGAACAGAATTCAGGAACCAAGAGCTTGAGAGTTTTTGTGATGAGAAAGGAATTTCTCAGAACTTCTCTTCTCCTTACACACCTGAACAAAATGGTGTGGCTGAAAGGAAGAATAGAACTCTAATCGAAGCTGCTCGAACCATGCTTAATGGATCCAATATTTCAAAACACTTCTGGACTGAGGCCGTAAAAATAGCTTGCTATACTCAGAACAAATGTATCATTGTCAAAAGACATGATAAGACTCTTTATGAAATATTCAGGGAAAGGATTCCAGATATCAGCTACTTTCATGTGTTTGGTTGTCCTGTGTTCATTCACAATCAAAAGGACCATCTTGGTAAATTTGATGCCAAAGCTGATGATGGATACTTTCTTGGATACTCCTTTGTCTCCAAAGCCTTCAGGGTCTTTAACACAAGGAGACAACAGATTGAGGAATCATTTCATGTCACCTGTGATGAAAGTATGGATGCCATTAACTTCACAAATCAATCAATGGAAGAAATAGGGATCAATGACTCATCAAGATATCCTCTTGATGAGTATGAACACTGTCCCTCAAAACAGTAACAAACTGATGCTGATATTTTCTTCCATATATCACCTCATAATAGGTCAATTGATAATTTAATCACGTCCCAACATGTCCATGAAGTTATCACTTCTCAAGCTAATGAATCAAACAGTTCACCCATCTATGAGAACACTGAAGGGACAAGTGATGAAATTTGAATACCCTATTACTGAAAATCCTTCAGAAGGAGGTGATGTCTCAGTACAATGTACTGAATCTCTGGTCCCTGATAATAACCAACCATCAACAAGCTCTAATCCAAGTCCTCAGGACAGATGGTCAAGACAACAACACATAGAGCTTGTAAACATAATTGGTGATGTATCTGAGGGGATGCTCACACGCAGTCAGGCTGCTAAACTCTCTGCTGCCTCAGCCCATGAATGTCTGTTTGCAGACTTTCTCTCTGAAATTGAACCAAAGAAGGTTTCAGAGGCCCTGACACATCCAGGATGGGTTGAGGCCATGCAAGAAGAGCTCAACCAATTCCTCATGAACAAAGTGTGGAAACTAGTTCCTCTCCCTAAAGGGAAATCAGCTCTTGGTACAAAATGGGTATTTAAAAACAAGACTGATGAAGATGGAATTGTCATAAAAAACAAAGCTAGGCTGGTTGTTCAGGGGTGTGGTCAACTTGAAGGGATCGACTATGAGGAAACCTTCGCCCCTGTAGCAAGAATGGAAGCCATCAGGATCTTCCTGGACTATGCCACCTACATGAACTTCAAAGTTTTCCAAATGGATGTAAAAAGTGCCTTCCTGAATGGAAATATCACTGAAGAAGTTTATGTTGCTCAGCCCCCTGGTTTTGAGAGTTCTGAGTTCCCGAACCATGTTTGTAAACTTGACAAAGCCCTTTATGGACTGAAACAAGCACCAAGGGCATGGTATGAAACTCTCTCTACATTCCTGATAATGAACAAATTTGTCAGGGGAAAGATAGACAACACATTGTTTATCTTCAGAACCAAGGAGGATGTTCTACTAGTTCAGATATATGTTGATGACATCATATTCAGATCTACTAACTATGATCTTTGTAGAAAGTTTGAAAAACTTATGACAAAGAAATTCGAAATGAGTATGATGGTTGAATTAACATATTTTCTTGGACTACAAATCAAACAAGGGGACAAGGGGATCTCAGTCTGTCAAGAAAAATACACCATAGAAATACTTAAGAAATATGATATCTCTGAGTGTGCTTCAGTAAAGACTCCCATGGTTCCCCCCAACTACTTAGGTCCTGATCTTGCTGGTAAACCAGTCAATCAAACCTTATTTAGGGGAATGATTGGATCATTAATGTACCTAACTACAACCAGGCCTGATATTCAGTTCTCAACAATCTTATGTGCAAGATATCAGGCTAATCCCAAAGAATCACATCTTACTGCTGTTAAACGAATCTTCAGGTACCTGAAGGGTACTCCCTCACTGGGTCTATGGTATCCTCGTTGTTCAGGTTTCAATCTTAAAGGATACTCAGACTCAGACTATGCTAGCTGCAACATGGATAGAAAAAGTACCTCAGGTGCATGTCAATTCCTTGGTGGAAAGCTAGTATGTTAGAGTGCAAAGAAACAGCAGTCAGTCGCAATGTCCTCTGCTGAGGCTGAATACGTGGCAGCTGCTGGTTGTTGTGCAAACATCCTTTGGATGAAAAGTCAACTCAGGGACTATAACGTGAAATACAAAGTAGTCCCTATCTTTTGTGACAACACTAGTGCAATTTCCATTTCAAATAATCCAGTCCTATATTCAAGGACTAAACACATTGACATAAGATATCACTTCCTCAGGGATCACATCTTAAAATGAGATATTGAATTACACTTCATCCCCACTGAATATCAGCTAGCTGATATTTTCACCAAACCTTTGGATGAACCAACGTTCACTAGACTAAAAGCTGAACTTGGTATGCTGAATATTGATTAATCAGTCTCCCTGACGACATTGGAATCAGTATAATGTATATTCTTTATCTTCACTCTGAGTAAATATATCTTATTGTTCACCCTTTGACACTGAGGTACATTAAATGATGTAACTAAATGCTCTAAGGATTTAGTTACTTAATGTCCTAGGTTGGTGAGTCACAATATTAAATAAGGAACATATATTCCTTCAATAAATTGTCATAAACCAGTCAAAGGGTCACTCATGACAAGTATCCCACTAAGCATTAAATGCTTACCCTTTTTTCTAGCAAAATCCATTGTAAAAACGTCATTTCAAATGTACGTGACCCCACGTCATCTCTGGAAAAAGCGTTATCTTTGCAGTAATGGAACAGTTGCCAAGAAAATAGGGGGACCACTTGTATGCTTTCATTAAATGCGGATGTGAAAAGAAATTATAGCAAATACAAATCTCCTTCACATCCGAGCCTATAAATACCCCACTACCACAAACAAACACACACACACAAAGAACTTGCAATTTTATTCTGCCAAAATTTTCTCTCAAAGAAAAAGTGTGTGTGTTCAAACTAATTTCCAGAAAAGATTTCTTGTACACAAGGCGATCACATTGATTACTCGTTTTATTGTTATATAGCACGAGCAATCGAAGTTACCTATTGTTTCTAACTCTTGATCCTTTTACAAGGCAAAAGTTCTCATTAGGTCACTTGGGGAATCTTGTTGTATTATAACAAGAAACAAGTCTTGATTTGATTTCCACAAATTTCCATTGTCCTTTTTCAAATCTTTAAAAAGATATCTTTAATGGCAATGTCCAAGGCTATCAAATATGCCCCTCAGGCTGAACATCTCACCAATAAGGGTGTCCATTTTGCTGGAAACAACTATGAGGGAAATTTCAATTACCCTAGTAGTGTATCAGCCTACAAACCAATTTGCAAATTTTTGAAAAACTGTGATTGGGCTGATGCTTTTACAAAAACCCCCTCAGTCTTCTACCATGAATATCTCAGGGAGTTCTGGTATACGGCTGTGGTTGTAACCCCTACCCAAGGGCCTGAAGGATCCCAGGGGTCTGAGATTAAGTCACATAAGAACTGTGTCATCATGTTCACTGCAAACAATGTGAAGACACCATTGATTTTAGACTTCAAAACATTTTGTCAAAGTAGTGGACTTGATTATAACAATGGAAAGTATGTTGCACATCCTGACATGGAGTCAGTTAAAAAAGGACTAAAAGAAATCGGGGTCCCTGAGTTACTTGTGACCAAAACCCCATTGATAAAAACTGCTTTCCCCATGGCTTGGAGGATCCTGGTCACTTTTGTGATTTAGGTAATCGGTGGGAACTACTCATCTACTGAGCAAGTTAATTCTACTCAGCAGATGCTAATCTACAGTCTTATTAATGGACTGAAGATTGACATAGGAGGGATTGTTTATAATGATCTCGTAACCAGGCTCCTGAAGGAGTCAAGGCAAAAATATGTTTATTACCCAAGATTCATATCATGCGCCTTAGAACGGTTACTGGGTTCTCTTTACACTCAGGAAAAATTCAATGTTTTTTTACTCTAATCCTGAGTTCCACAAACTTTTCAAAGAACCCATCTGAAGTCAACCCCATTGCATTGACGGCTCACATGACTGAGGTGATCAGTCGTGAATCATCCGTGTCTCCCATTCCCTTCTTACCAAAGAAGGGGAACAAGAAGCCTCAGACTGTGCCAAAGACCAAACCAACAAAGGCACAGGGCCCTGAGGCTTCCGAGGCACGACCCAAAAAGGCCAAGGCTAAAAAGACTACCCTTGTTCAGACCAAGCTTCAAATACCCCAAGGGAAAGAGCTTACGGGAGGCCCTGATACATCACAATCAGGGTCGACGGGCCAACCTACTGGTCCTCTTGATGGGGAAGGAAACATACAACCTTCTTCTACGGGACTGCCTTCCACTCAGACAGATGAGGGCATTCGTAAATCACAACCTTTGCCTAAGGTCAAAACTAAGGCCAAAGACTCAGGGAGACGCCTACAGGTAACACACCTCGCTGATAGGCCTATAACTTCTACCAAGTCCAATGAAGGCACACTAGCTCACAAGTCTTTGCCTGAGGACCCAAAACTTGATTCCTTAGACTCAGAGGGACGCCCACGGGTAAAACACCCCGCTGATAGGAATCTTACTTCCA
This sequence comes from Glebionis coronaria, assembly GCA_025667525.1. Taxonomy (NCBI): domain Eukaryota; kingdom Viridiplantae; phylum Streptophyta; class Magnoliopsida; order Asterales; family Asteraceae; genus Glebionis; species Glebionis coronaria. The sequence goes on along the minus strand of CM046881.1, from coordinate 355,189,937 downwards.
CAACTCCCGATGAAGGCACACTAAAACAAAAGTCTTTTCCCTGAGGGAACCACTCTTGATCCCAAAGACCCAGAGGGACGCCCACGGGTAAAACAACCCGCTGATAGGGATCCTACCTTCACACCTGATCAATCACAAACTGCCCCTGAGTATCAGTCGGCTAAATCCCAAGCCTCAGGATTTGGGGCAGGGAGTGACGACAACAAAGGCAAACCTTCTTCTGAAGGGGAGATGGATAAACCTAAGGGGTCACTGAACTTTGGAGATTTTATAAGTTTACTTGAGAAGCCTGATGAGTTACTCCAAGGGTTTAGTGACGACGAAGAAATGATTGAGGCTGGGGAGGAACCTGACACTCAGGCCCCTCCTCAATCAAACCAGAAGCCACATTCCCCTCCCTTGTTCACAGACATACAGCCCTCCCCTGAGGCTCAACAAAAGCCCTCCGCTGAGGTATCCGAACAAAAGGAGCCCTCCCCTGAGGCACCAAACAAGCCCTCCCATGAGGCAAAACTTGACACCTCTACATTGGGGACTCAAACTGTAGTTCTGGATGAGGTAGCTTTGAAAGCCTTACAGGTTGAGGTAACTCAGGCTCATGAAGATTTGGCTTCAAAGGCTGATGAACTCCTTGATGAGTTCAGGACATATGGTGATAGGTTTGATGTGGCTGAGGAGAAGATGGGAATTCAGGTAGATAATCAAATGGAATTCATCAGCTCTGTTAACAACAGTCATGAGAATCAGGAAAAGAAGCTCATCAACTTCCTTAACCATGCTCTTCCAACGGTTGAGGCAAATGTGTCCTTAAAGACAACTCTGGATGGAATGATAACTAGCACCACTGAGTCCAATTCCAAAGTTGGTCAATTACTTGAGTTCCTAAAGGTGGACAGGCTCACTGAGGTTTTCACTAGGTTAGACTCTCTCAAGTCTGACTTGGATGTGGTGAAAGGGAAATGCGATGCCATCTATGAGGATGTTCATATGGATGCAGACGCAGAGTTCAGATTGTCAAAAGCTGCACAAGGATACATGGCTAATGCCACCAATCTCTCTGACATCTCCAAATCCCTGAAAGAAGCTGATATTCCTAGGCTCAGGACAAGGATCACCACCATTGAAAACACTCAATCCCTTATTCAGTTAGATGTTCGCACTATCAAAGCAGACACTCAGTCTATGAAGGAGATGGTGACTGAGATGTTTCAGGCTTTTAAGGGATCCTCCCCCACCTCAGGATCCTCACAACGGACAAAAGTTGGGATTAGTCAGGCTGATCCTTTAACTTTTGAGGGGGAGAATGTGCCACCTATGATGTTAACATGGAATGAACCTCCTTCTCACACTGAGGGGGAGCAGGAAAGACTAGCACAACCCCAACCCTTAAACTCAATTCCCCCCAACCCTAAGCCCTCAGTATCTAAGTCAGATAGGGGCAAAGGTATAGCTGATGAAACCCTTACACCTCCAAAGAAACTTGTAAAGGCTTAAAGGGAAGTAAGGCCCGATCCTGATGCTTTGGTCTTGGTACCATATGAGATAAATGGAATAATGTACCAAATGACTCCTGATCAAATCCAAGTGTATGTAGATAGAATGGAGTCGGCTAAGGCTAATGAAGCAACAAAGGCTGAGATCTTGAAGGTGTCCACTGAGTTTGTAAAAGAAGTAGGTGGTAACCCTGAGGTCTTGCTGAGCAAGAAAGGGGGAGAGGAGTTCATTCAGAAGCAAGAGGAGGAACTCAAGGCCATTCAGGATGAAATGTTCTTGAAGCAAAAACAAAGAACCACACAACTCAAGAAGTTGTATGACCAATACACCAAAGTAGTCACCCAAAGAAGAAAGCCTGAGCCAATCACTAATCTTCAGATCATTCCTCATACCACACCAGTCTCAGTATCTGTTTACAGAAATAATGATGAGAGGAACTTTGAAGTCATGAAGAAATTTTCATTTGGTGATTTCGGTCTCAGTGAGTGGGACGAAATGGGAAGGATTTTTAGGACTAAAACAAACAAGTGTGTCCCTGAGATACTCAACTCTCTCAGTAAGAGATATGAGAGGTTGAATCAAATGAAGGAACAATTGGGAATCACTGAAGATCTTCCTCTATCTGAACAGGATCCTACCAAAGCCCAAGGAAGAAAGAGAAAAAGAGTTGAGCTTGAAGCTGAGACTAAGATCTCTGGGTTAGAATGCAATCGTACTCTCCCTGAAAATGTCCCCTTTGTGAACAACATGGTTATAGAGGAACCTGAGTGGGGTATCTTCTTCATTGATGTATTTGGGGATCAAGCATTTCAAAGAATGAGTGACATAGAGAAATGCACCACTAAGAGTGTTCTCATCTTTCTTGTGATGGCTGGACAAATTCAGACTGATGAGAATAAAAGATTTGGTGAGAAGCTTAGGGAGATAATTGCTAGGAGGCCTGACAAAGAAAAGGTGTTAAAGTCATCAAGGGTGAAGAGGGAAGCAATGGATTCCTGAATAAATGTAATCTTTTGTTTTTTTATGTTTCTTGTATCAGACTATTCAGTCTTATGTAATGATGAATGAAAATGAAGTACTTTGTTATATTAAGTTTTTTCATCAGGTAGAATAGTTTGTAATAAGAAGAAGCCTCTTTGCTCACTTATAACAATTTCACTTAGGCAAATTTTATATCCAAATAGGGGGAGATTGTTAGGTCGATTCAGTACCTAATGACCTCCCTGAAGGATTTGAATAACAATCAACCTAAGTGAATAATTAACCTTGAACATAACAAGGTCACTGAGTGAACAGTCACTCAGTGAGTTGCCTTCGAGTTCCTAGACTGAGTCTAAAAGGAAGACTCAAGCATTCAGAGAGGCGAAGCTCAACGAATGTCTTCTATGACAAAGAAGAAGGTGATGGGTTCAGTGAGTTGTGGCAATAGACTCACTGAACCCCATACGATCTCCCTGAAGAAAACAAGCATTCTCCAAGACTGAAGAAAAGGCGGGATAAGTTGAATTGTGACAAGATGAAGTACATCACACAATTAGCGTGACTTACCCTTTTGGGATAGATGGGGTACTGACATGTGTAAAGGACTTACGTCTTACTACTTAGAATAGGTTAAGACAAGATACTACACTATACCAATAAGACAAGAATTGCACATGGGCAATTATTGTCTTCTACCCACTTTCCTTCTATAAATAGGATGCTTGTAAAGGAGAGAGAAATAAGTTTGTGCAGTAAATGCTTTAGACATTCACAAACAAGTTTTTCTCTCCTCCAAACACGATCACACACTTGAGTTATAAACTCCTGTTGATAGAATCGTCAACCTTAGCAATCGTTAGGATTGGACTAGCTTGTTAGTGAGGAGATCACAAAACCACACGTTGTCTATTCAATCCCAATTGTAGCTTTGAATACAATAGGGTATAATTCTTTAATAAAGCTAAGAGTTAAACGTTGAAAACATTGTGTTGTTTACTTACTTGTATTAAGTTTATTGCATTACTTAACCATGGGTTAGTACTATACTTAGTTTACTTAAGTATAGTACTAATTACAAGGGACCAACACATAGGTACCCTCATCGGAGGTGTTTGTTTGGTAAAGTTGTGGTCGGTCTCGCTCGGAGACAACAGCTTCGTTCGGACGTGTCATTTGGGGAGAAGTCTCGTCCGGCGTGTGTTTATCATTCAGAGAGAGGTCTCGTCCGACGGTGGGTTCGTCCGGAGGGGATTCAATCGAAGGTAGGTTCGTTCGAGAGTGGGTTCATCGGAGGTGGGTTCGTCTGGAGGGAGTTCATCCGGAGGTGGGTTCGTCTGGAAGGGGTTCGGCCAGAGGTGGGTTCGTCCGGATGTGGGTTCGGTCGGAGGTGGGTTTTGTTCGGAGGTTAGACTAATCCAAACCTTGGTCGAGCGTAACCTCATCCGGAGGTAGAAGATCTGTAAAACCCGCCTACTTTTACCCATGAACAGTACACTTAGTAAACATACGAACCAATTTAAACTTTCCTTTTATAGCACGAACACGTGTCACGAATATTAATTACAGAAATTATGTACGTATTATTGCACGATAAGTATTAAGTACGTGATATTATACGATAGTTATTAACCATAATAATTATAATCGCGAACATGAAATCATGAACGTTAAATCACGAACATGTAATTACGTACGCATTTATTATAAAACGATAAATATCGTTTACGCTCAAGTATTAGTTACTACACGAATAATTAATCACGACATAACACGAAAACGCTAACGTATGAACAAATAAAATATTAGACACGGAAAACATACGGGTTTCCCTTGTGGGCCCCTTATAGCCGCGGGCACCAAAGACAAGGGAGGGCCCAAGCCCAGTTTGGTTTTAGCTAAATTAAACAAAAAGGGAATACATGGTTTCATTCTATAGAGATTTTTTAAAAAATACCCTAGCCTCCCTTGCCTCTCTCTTTGCCGCCGGATATAACACACCACAAGGAGTGGTTGTTTGATCTTGGTGATTGGAAAATAAGTGTTAGTGTTCGTGTTTTGTTCTTATTTGATTCACGCATTCGGTAAATCCTTTATTCCTTTTCTTTTATTCTTTTTATTTAAATCAAGAACACATGAACATGGGGATCATAAAAACAAGTAAATAACATGTTAGAAATCATGGGGTAAATAAAAAGAATGGAATTGGTTCGGGTTTTGGTTTGGCCGACGCAAGAACCGAGAGCCGAAGCTCTCGGTGGTCGTTGTATCACCACCAACCGAGACCCTATGGTCTCGGTGTGGGGCTGTGGTGTCTCGGCAGTAAAGATCAAGGACCCCGACGCAATTCGGGGTGGCCTTGTGGTCTTGTTGGTCTCGGCGCAGCAGCAAGAAACACCACCGGCTTAAGCCGGTGGCTGTTTTGGTCAAGCGGGGGAACGACAGCAGCAGGGGTACCACCGGCTAACTGCCGGTGGGAACCTTGTTGTTGTGGTTGTGGCTAGCCGAGGCAGGCCAAGGGCAACCACCGGCTAATAGCCGGTGGCGTTTTTGCACCAGCAGTGGCAACCGGCTGAGCGGTTAGCCACTGCTAAGGGGGTGTTTGTTTTGGTCCGGTTGATGGGGAATTCGGTCCGGTTCACGATAGGTCTAAATTAAAAACACGGGTCCGGTTCACGACTAGTTTTTACAAGTTGTTATTTTTACAAGTTATATTATTTTAGCAAGAAAATTAAATTAATTAATACATTACTAATAATTAATTTAATTTAACATGGACTTAGGTTATTATTATTTAGACAATAATACATGTTTTAACCTAAGGGGCCGTTTGGTTCAAGATTTTAAAATTCTGGAATTCTAATATCTAGTAAATTAGAATTCCCAAGAATTTAAAATTCTAGAATTTAAAATGCCTAATCCTGTTTGGTTGACAAATTTGTAATAGTTTTAACGAATAAATTTTTTTCAGACAAATTTTTTAATTTAAAAGAGTAAAAATAAAATGTTCACTTTTTATATAAATTTTATAAAAAAAATTATAGAATGGTTTTATAAAATTTATATAAATTGTAAAAAACATTCTATAAATTTTATAAAAAGAGTTATAAATTTTTTATATAAATCTTATAAAATTTTATCAAAAGATAATTAAATTTTATAAAAAATTTATATAAATTTTATAAATAATATTCATTAAAGTTTATAAAAAGTTTATATAACCTTTTATTAAAAATTTATAAAAAATTTATATAAGTTTTATAAAAATATTTATATATATCTTATAAAAATTTCTTAAGAATTAAAAATCGAATTTTAACTTTTTATATATATTTTATAAAAGAATTTATATAGTTTTTTTTTAAAAATTTATAAATTTTTTTTATAAGTTTTATAAAAATTTATTTAAAGTTTATAAAAAATTTATAAAAAGTTTATATAAAGTTTATAAAAATTTTATATAAATTTAAAAAAAAATTAAATAAACTTTATAAAACTTATATAAATTTTTTTCTTAAAAAAATTATAATTTTATAAAAAAATTTCAATAATTTTTTTATAGAATTTATACTAATTTTGTAAAAAAATCCTATAAATTTTATTTTTTCTATTTAAAAGAGTAAAAACCGAAAGAATAATTTTTATATAAATTTTTTAAATTTTATAGTTTTCTATATAAACATAAAAACCCGAATAAAAATTATTAGAAAAAAAGTTTATAAAATAAAATTTCCAAGTAAATTAAAATTCCTCACTTTTTGGTGTAATTTCAATATCCTTCATTTTAGGAATTCGGGGAATTTAAAATTCTTTCGTTAGTCATACCAAACACAATATTTGGAAGAAATTAAAATGTCAAAATTTTGAATATCCCCCAATATCCTCCAATATGCCCCAACCAAACGACACCTAAGTATTTTTATGATTTAATTTAGACTATAGTATTAATTAATTATCTAAAGGATGGATTATAATTAATTAATAAACATGAGTTAGGTTATACATAATAAAATATTAATACATATTTAACCTAAGTATTTTATACACCTTAATTTATTTAAATCATACTTATATTTAATTAAATCGTATAAACTATAGTTTATTTGATTAACATGATATTATTAATAAACTATACAAATAATTACATGACTTATGATATTTTAACCAGTAAACTTAACCTTATATTATTAGCTTATTAATCCAGCTTATTTCTATTTTTGGAAATTTTCTATTTTAGAAAACCTGCTATTTTTAGAAAGTTACTTATTATTACACAACAAGTATAATAATACAAGAATACAAGTAATACTTAACCAGAATACATAGAATACATGATAAACACAATATAACATTAAAATAAGTAAAACAAGACAAGAACATATAAAACAAGCTAAGACATGATATAATCAGTTACGTACTCAGTAAACAGAATACTTATACATGTCCTCTATTTATGTAGCATTAGTGATATCGGAGTAGGATTTCATCCTTTCGTCTTTCTTCGTTCACTGGACACAAGGTACGGATTGTCCGTCCTTTAGTATGGACATTCTTTCCTTATTAGGGATCCCCGTTTGCAGCCAACTGTTTTCCTAGTATTGTTTTATATGTTTGATTACTTATGTTAGATTAGTTGCCTAAGCCATATACATGCATGACTAGTGTCACCTAGTTATGGAGGTACCATAACCATAACACTGGAGGCACCAATGTTATGACTTCCCCACGACGGAGTGATTGCTCGTGGCGTCTGATAGGTGTGTAAACACCCATCTTTTCTACCACTTAATTACAATAATAACCGACCAAAACGTATATTTTATGTCTTTTATGTCGGAATTATGCGTGGTTTGTGTTTTTATTGTGATTTAGGACGAAAAGGTGAAAAGTGGAGAAAACACGGGAATTCACGGGCATTTACGGACTTTTATTGAAGGAAAAGATGAAAGACGAAGTCAAGAAGTCAAGAGTTCAAAAAGAACGGAAGTCCACGACCAATTCTGAAGATTTATCGAAGAAAAAGTCAAAAGACGGAAGTTTATCAAAAGCCGAAGAATTCAAGTCTATTTTATTGAAGAATTTAAAGACGAGTTCAAAGAAATCCCGAAGCCAAAAGTCCCTTAAGTCCAAGTTTAAAGAAGATTAGAAGAAAAGGACTAAGTATGCAATTAATGAAGATTAAAAGAAGGAGGGACTTAATGACGCAATTAAGAGAAAAGGAAAGAGGGGAGGAAGCTTCCTTAATCCTCCCCTATAAATAGTCATTAGTTGTAATCTTTTCATGTTGTTGGCTAAGTGTGACAATTAGCTCTTCCACCATTTACTTACCTTGTCATTTACTTTTCTTGTCAAATTTAAATACCTTGTCTTGCACCTTAAATTCATTTAATTTCAAGTAAGTTTTCATTTAATCTTTGTCAATCTTTACTTTATCTTGTCAATCTCTTATCTACCTTTCTTAATCTTTGATTTATGTGTTTATGTTTATGTTCATGTTCATGCTTTTATTTTGATCCAAATGATTTTTAATTATTGTGGTTAAAGTTGTTTGTTTTATTGATTTTAACTGTTCGTTTATGTTTACTGTTGTTTCATTGATAGTTTCATTAATTCGTGTGTTTGATTTTAGTGAAATCTGTGTTTAGATCTGCTGTTTTCTTTGATCCCTTGTTCTTCGGGATAGTTTGTTGTGTTTCTGATCTTTCCAGGAAAACTTCCGAACCAAGAAGGAAAGAGAGCTTTCATTCGGAACTTCAAAGTTCCGAGTCAAGGGTTTCATCCGGAAGATTTTAGGATCAGCAAAACTTCCGAGTCAATCTTTGTTCATCCGGAACATTTAAAGTTCCGGACGAAGGGAAACTTCTGACTCAAGAATCATTCATTCGGAACCCAAAAGTTCCGAACCAGAAGAACTTCATTCGGAACTCAAAAGTTCCGGATCAGGCAATTCATTCGGAACTCCAAAAGTTTCGGATCAGTGAGTGTTCATTCGGAAGTCTCCAAAGTTCCGGATCAAGAGCTTCATTCGGAACTTCTTAGAAGTTCCGAACCAACTTCCGGATCAAGATCAAGTTCCGAATCAGAAGGCTTCATTCGGAAGTCTGAAACTTCCGAATCAAGGAGGGTTCATTCGGAATCTTCCGAATCAAGGGTAGATCAAAAGTTCCGAATCAAGGCAAGATTGAGAAGTTCCGAATCAGTAAAGTTCCGAACGAAGGATTGTTTTGGATAAGTGACATATTCAGATCAATTTGTTCCGGATCAAGGATTTTGGTAATATTCCGAGCGAAGAAGAATCATTCCAACCGAAGGTGACATTCCGGACGAGTGATTGTTCCAAACGAAGGATTATTCCAAATGAGCTGTATTCAGGTTCTTATTAGTTTTTGTCTTTGATTTTTATTTTCAAGCTTTATTTTTCCTGCCTTTATTTTAATTGCACTTTGAGTTTATTTGCCTTAGCTTAATTTTAGTTTTGCCTTAGTTTAAGTTTTAGTTGCGTTTTAAGGTTTGCCTTAGTTAGATTTAAGTTTACGTCATTTACTTTAGTGCCTTTTAATTTCAGTCACGCTTTTAAATACCTACACCTTTACTTTAATTAGACTTAGATTTACTTTAAGAGCACCTTTACTTTAATTGTTTTGCACCTTTTATTTTAAACACTACAACGACACATCTTTGTTTCACCAAAATAAAACTGAGTCACACATAGAGAACGTAGATCAATTCGATTAGACATACTTATACGAACTAATTTTTATACGGGGTGTCAAAAGCCTTGTATCAAATGGCGCCGCTGCCGGCTCTTTTCGTTAAGATTGACGGTTTTCTGTGAGAGACACGTTGCTTTTTGGGATCCGTTCACTTGTGAACGTTATTTTTCTTGCATAAAAAATTCAAAAAATCATAAAAATTAAAAATTGATAAAAATCCATAAAAATTAAAAATTTCAAAAATCCAAAAAGATTTTATCTTTCTTGTGTATTTTTATTGTCTTTGTGTTTGGTTTTGTTTTCTTGTGCATTTTCAGGAGTATGCGTACTAGATCTTCTAATTATCAAGAGCCCGAGCCTCAAGAAGATTTAGATATGGCAGGTGTTAACAACAACAACATTCCACCGCACCTCAATAATAATAATAATAACAACAATGTTCTTCTACAGCCCGATCTTCGGACCATGGAGGAACTTTGTCAACCAACAATGTTTGGACGAGGAGGACCGATTGCGCCGATGCAAATCAACGCTCCTGAGTTTTCGTTGAAGCACCACATGATTCAGCAAGTGTAAACCAACCCATTCCGTGGATTGCCTGATGATGATGCCAACAAACACCTCGACAAGTTCATTACAATCACTCAAAGCATGAAGTTGCATGGGGCCACAATGGATGTTCTTCGCCTACAACTCTTTCCACATACTTTATCGCATCATGCCGAGAAATGGTTTGATCGTCTCCCGAAGAATTCTATTCACACTTGGGATGATATGACTCAACGCTTTTTGTCGCGCTACTTTCCACCATCCATGGTCACGAGCCTTCGCAATCAGATCAACGGTTTCATGCAAGATCCCGATGAATCTCTTTTTGACGCTTGGGAGAGATATAATGTCTTGATCGACAGATGTCCAAACACAACATGCTCCCTGTGACCTTAATAGATACTTTCTACAACGGTTTGACTTTTCGAGATCGTGATACGATCAATGCAGCCGCCGGTGGCACATTCATGAAAAGGAGACCCGAGGAGTGTAGAGAGCTTATTGAGAACATGACTACTCACCACAAAACTGGGATTCCTCTGCTTCTTCAAGGAACAACCCGAGAGTCAATGTTTCCTCCACCTCAGCAAACCCTGAGATGACCAAACTCACCCGCATGATGGCCGAAATGAGTAAAAGTATTACGCTTCTCGCTTCAAACCAACAACAACAACAAGTTAAAGCGGTTGCTAATCCTTGTGAAACATGTGGCGGTCCTCACTCATACACCGATTGTCCTTCGACACAAGGAAATCCGGAAAATATGTATGCAGCTTATGGTAATTATTCACCGGAAAATTACCAAGCTAGACAACAAGGGGATAGAAATCTGCTGAGCTACCGATCCAACAATTACCTTTCACCCGGTTTTTCTCCTCAAAACCAAAACTCCGCCAACAACTACAATAGAAGCAACCAAATCCTACCAAGAGCTTCTAACCCTTATCAACCACCCACCCAACAAACCCCACCCATTAATCCCGATGTTGATGCCATCATGAGAACTCAAGGTGAGCAAATCAAGAATCTACAGAGCCAAATAATCAATTTGAAAGGAGATATCTTGAAGCAAGGAAATGACATTAGAACCGAGGTTCGTGATAATATTCAATCCTCCTTCAGCAATCAAACGACTGAATTAAAGAATCTATTGGCTAGTTTCTTGCCCGAAGCTCAACCTTCTTCTTCGGGGTTCTCTACCTTCAAATACCGTCACTAACCCGCGAGCCAATGTAAGTGCTATTACTACTCGTAGTGGAGTCACCATCGTAGGACCACCAATCCCACCACCATCATCTACACCTCCTCCACCACCATGTATCCCTACTACTCCTACACCTAGTATTAGTGCACCATTACCGCCTCCGCCTCGTCATGACGATGTATCTCGGAAGGACCCTTCAACATCACAACCTTCTCCAACTACACCTTCACCGTCTCCCTATCAACCTAGAATCCCATACCCTTCTCGCATAGGCAAGACCAACGAGCTAACCAAGAATGACTGTCAAGTATCGAAATATGTGGAAATGCTATCTAAAATGACCATCAACATTAGCCTTGTTGAATCACTTTGCCACATGCCGAAATTTGTCAAAGCATTCAAGGAATTGCTTAGCAAGAAGGAGAAGCTAATTGAACTCGCCAACACACGCTTAAATGAAAACTGCTCAGCAGTTATTCTTAAAGAATTACCGGAAAAGCTTGGAGATCCTGGTCGTTTTGTGTTGCCTTGCGTGTTCAACAAAACTGAAGAATTTACTGCCCTTGCTGATCTCGGGGCTAGTATTAATCTTATGCCTTTGAGTTTTTGGAAAACACTATCATTACCCGACCTCACTCCAACAAAGATGACTCTTGAACTTGCAAACCGCACTCTCGCTTACCCCGTTGGTATAGCCGAAGACGTGTTCATCAAAGTTGGCACATTTACTTTCCCGGTCGATTTTGTCGTAGTTGATTATGAAATGGACCCTCGTATTCCTTTAATAATTGGTCGGCCATTCTTGAGAACCGGACGAGCTTTAGTGGATGTGGCCGAAGGTGAGTTAATCTTACGGGTCGGGGATGATTCAAAAGTTTTTAAAATGGGGAAGCTTACAGGCAAATCTTTTGGACGAGAATCAGTGAATATGATCAATGTGCTCGATGATTTATTCGTCTACGACAATCCTCTATTCGATTCTTCCACTGATAATCCACTCTTTGAAGATAATGTGGATGATTCTCTCCCTACTTTGGAAGCTTCTGCCATTTCTGATTCCTACCGGTCTTTGATGCTTATGATGATAATGATTCTAGCTCAGATTCGGATGATTTTGATGATTGTACTTCTGAGTATCCCGAGCGGCCCACTTTCGATGATTTTGATGAGGCCGATACTCTTTCGAGCGATTCTTCACACGATGAAGATCCTCCGCCATCACTCGATCCTACTTTGGACGATTACTCATTTGAGGAAGACTTCTCTGAATTTCTCAACACTTACTTCCCTCATGAGAGTGATGCTCCTCCTTATGACTTTGAAGATTATCGTCTTGATCCTACTTTGGATTTGAAGAGCATTCTGTCAAAGGAGAAGAAACCGGTCGACACCGAAATCCGTTGCACATATAATTTGACACCTCTTTGTCCCCCTTCTGAGGACGAGGTTGTGCTTCTTTGCGGATCTTCTTCACACTCGGCTGAGCCTGAGTGCTATTTTCCCTTAAAGGAAAAGGTGTTCGACCCCGGTATTGAAGTCTTTAAGCCATCTCAGTATCCACCTGATGAAATAAAAGGAAAAATCTTTGGAACTATTGAAGACATGCTTGCACCTCACCATACTTGCTCCCACCATGCTCCATCACTGCTTAAGGGAACCCTGCCACTTCTTCTCTGGCTTGCCTTGTTCGCCTTAAGCTTGTGTTATTTGCTCGATGAAAACTATGTCTTTGATCCTGGTGGATATGTTTTATGTTTCTTCCGTTGATGATCAAGGTCGAGTCAGGCTCACGACTCGGTAAACAAAAATCAAGCGCTTCTTGGGAGGCAACCCATGCATCTATCTTTTCGCTTTCTTTACCATAAGTGTAGGGGGGACCCTTTGGTTTGCTTTCCTCTCCTCACTTCTTAATCAGGGATTCGAGCTTCAATGATCCACTCTTGATGATTCTTGACAACCCGTGATTCTGTGTTCTACTTCTTCCCGGTTCTATCCTAAACTCTTTTCGATTCACTATTTTATATTTTCTCAATATTAAAATAGGAATCTCTTTAGTTGTCTTTTCCTTAGCGAAATTTAAACAACGTGCACAATGTCCTAAGTGTAGGGGAGTTTACTCCGACATGCTTAAACATTGAGGACAATGTTTATCTTAAGTGTAGGGGGGACTTCTATCGAAGTTAAGTGATCTTTTCCTTGTATTTGTCCTCATTTTAACCGGAAAATCAATTTTTCGACATTTTTCAAAATTTTTGATTTATTTTGGCCTATTAGTTTTTCCCTTTGTATAGTTATTTTCTTTCCTTATTAGAATAAATGTTTAATAAGTGGTTTTAATTTCAAACGTTGTGAATCGTTTGACTCAATCCGAGTTTACTCTAGCTAGTATGCTTAACGTGTTTAAGTCAAGTTTTGCTAGGCTATTATGTAGGGAGCTATAAAACGCGAAAGTCTTAACTCTCACGGGTTAAGAACAAGAACTTTTCGCAAGTTCCTATAATTGATCCTAGAGAGTCGTTTATCAAGGGAACTTTAAAATGCGATTTCTAAACTTGAAAGAGTCTAAGAATTTGCAAGATCATATAGGCGACTCGAAAACCCAAAACTTTGATTTAATAGGCTAAGTATCCACGAGTCTCATTCCTTGAGATTTTAAACTGTGGAGAACGAGAGATGATAGAGCCAATTATAAGTTCGGTATTCTTTCGTGAATTCATGTGAGTTAATTATAAGCCTATTCTCCCATCACTTGCTAATAAATTTATCTGCTAATAAATAAGGTTGAACGATTTGAAAAGTTACTTAGCTTCTAGCCCAAGATCGTTTAAAAGTTGCTCGGTATGGATTAGAGTTCATAGCCAAGGCATAACTTATTGAAGCGGGATGCGAAGATTGGCGAGTCCGAAAAGGCCCTAACAAGGCATGAGGGCTATATTTTGTTGCTAAAGATCCAAAGTGATGTGAAGAATCATTTATCGAAAATCAATATGAAGGATCGAGACACACGACGTAAAGCAAAACTCCCCAAAAGTCATGGAGAAGTGTATCCGAGAAGACCCTAACAAGGTATGAGGATAAATAGATCCAAGTCATAAAAGGAGGCGTATCGTTGTATATCAAAGTCCAAAATAAAGATTGGAGAAAAATGAAGAAGTCGTGGTCCAAGTATGAATCTCTCAAAACTTCAAGTGAAGAAATTCCCATATGAAGAGAAGACCATAATTTCATGAACGTCTCTCAAGGTTTGAAGTATGAAGTCGCTGCCAAATATCGGTCCGAGAAAGGTCTCAAATCGCGAAACGAGTTATGCCAAGATATGAACTTTATGAGGTCCCGAGAAGCAGTTTTAAAAGATTTTATCCTTTAGCTAACTATTGATTAAATCGTTCACTTTATTTTCAGACTTAATAACTATCGAAATAAGTCAAAAATGCATCCTCGTGATCATTCAAGACAAAAATAAAATATAAGAGATACCCCTAGGAATAAGGGAGTCTAAGTGAGTAATTGGCCCACATGAGTTCGTGTTAGTCTATTAACTTATAATAACAATGATCTCGTTTTTAAGCTTGGTTTGGAGAAAGTGAAAACTTGAGGATGATGATTGTTCATAACATTTTCAAAACCCAAGGTATGCTTTTGATTTCTTTATTTTGTATATTTTATTTTTCTATTTCTTTAATAAAGGCCAACGTGGATTGATTATGACGAAAAGTGTAATCTTGCTTTGTAACTAATGCATTGCATGAGGACATTGCAATGGTCAAGTGTAGGGGATTTTATAGGTGTGTAAACACCCATCTTTTCTACCACTTAATTACAATAATAACCAGACCAAAACGTATATTTTATGTCTTTTATGTCGGAATTATACGTGGTTTGTGTTTTTATTGTGATTTAGGACGAAAAGGTGAAAAGTGGAGAAAACACGGGAATTCACGGGCATTTACGGACTTTTATTGAAGGAAAAGATGAAAGACGAAGTCAAGAAGTCAAGAGTGCAAAAAGAACGGAAGTCCACGACCAATTCTGAAGATTTATCGAAGAAAAAGTCAAAAGACGGAAGTTTATCAAAAGCCGAAGAATTCAAGTCTATTTTATTGAAGAATTTAAAGACGAGTTCAAAGAAATCCCGAAGCCAAAAGTCCCTTAAGTCCAAGTTTAAAGAAGATTAGAAGAAAAGGACTAAGTATGCAATTAATGAAGATTAAAAGAAGGAGGGACTTAATGACGCAATTAAGAGAAAAGGAAAGAGGGGAGGAAGCTTCCTTAATCCTCCCCTATAAATAGTCATTAGTTGTAATCTTTTCATGTTGTTGGCTAAGTGTGACAATTAGCTCTTCCACCATTTACTTACCTTGTCATTTACTTTTCTTGTCAAATTTAAATACCTTGTCTTTCACCTTAAATTCATTTAATTTCAAGTAAGTTTTCATTTAATCTTTGTCAATCGTTACTTTATCTTGTCAATCTCTTATCTACCTTTCTTAATCTTTGATTTATGTGTTTATGTTTATGTTCATGTTCATGCTTTTATTTTGATCCAAATGATTTTTAATTATTGTGGTTAAAGTTGTTTGTTTTATTGATTTTAACTGTTCGTTTATGTTTACTGTTGTTTCATTGATAGTTTCATTAATTCGTGTGTTTGATTTTAGTGAAATCTGTGTTTAGATCTGCTGTTTTCTTTGATCCCTTGTTCTTCGGGATAGTTTGTTGTGTTTCTGATCTTTCCAGGAAAACTTCCGAACCAAGAAGGAAAGAGAGCTTTCATTCGGAACTTCAAAGTTCCGAGTCAAGGGTTTCATCCGGAAGATTTTAGGATCAGCAAAACTTCCGAGTCAAGCTTTGTTCATCCGGAACATTTAAAGTTCCGGACGAAGGGAAACTTCCGACTCAAGAATCATTCATTCGGAACCCAAAAGTTCCGAACCAGAAGAACTTCATTCGGAACTCAAAAGTTCCGGATCAGGCAATTCATTCGGAACTCCAAAAGTTCCGGATCAGTGAGTGTTCATTCGGAAGTCTCCAAAGTTCCGGATCAAGAGCTTCATTCGGAACTTCTTAGAAGTTCCGAACCAACTTCCGGATCAAGAGCAAGTTCCGAATCAGAAGGCTTCATTCGGAAGTCTGAAACTTCCGAATCAAGGAGGCTTCATTCGGAATCTTCCGAATCAAGGGTAGATCAAAAGTTCCGAATCAAGGCAAGATTGAGAAGTTCCGAATCAGTAAAGTTCCGAACGAAGGATTGTTTTGGATAAGTGACATATTCAGATCAATTTGTTCCGGATCAAGGATTTTGGTAATATTCCGAGCGAAGAAGAATCATTCCAACCGAAGGTGACATTCCGGACGAGTGATTGTTCCAAACAAAGGTGTTGTCCCTTATATGTGATGTTATAATCACACGATATTTATTAAAGAAAGGTAGAAATGAGAAGAATTCTAGAGAGAGAAAGTAGTGAGAGAAAGTAGAGAGAAAATGGTTGGAACTTGTAGAATATTAGATTAAGGAATGAGAAAATGAACCACCAACCACCCTCCTAACATGCTAGGAGGGTAGTATATATAGTCCACCCACATGCGGGCTTTAATGGACTATATATTGGGCCGGGCTTGTATTTTGGACTTTAATTAGTTTAAATCCAAGCCCGTGAATCACGACTAAATAACTACTTATTACAACGTTCTAATAAATAATACAATAGAAACCTATGACCGAACATTCTTGTTTGACTCAATATTTTGAGGCTAACAATCTCCCCTAATGTGAGGTCATTCCTCTTTGATATTTGGATTCCAATGGAGATTTATGAATTTCGTCATAAATGAGTCTTGAACGTGTAACAGTAGTTTTGTTCCTTCATGCTGTGATCTTTGAGCCTTTGTCGTTGTCTTTCGACTTTGTCTTTAAGTCTTGAGATCTTCAAATCATCCTTGACTTGTCATTGCCATCTTGCGATCTTGTGTCTTTATCTACATGCTCACCCTATCAATTGTTGGATAAGTCTTTGGGCATGAATATGTGGTTGTGAATCTTTGATTTTGCTGAGTACACCGTGACGCCACCTTCTCGAGACAAAACATAGACACGGACTGAATGGCTTTGACATTCGTCCTAAATCGGTAGCGTTTTACCTCCGGTCGGTGAAGACCGTTATACGATATTAAATATCGTACCTGTGATCAGGTAGATTCAATTAAGAATCTCCTTGACAGGGTTTCGCGGCAGTACTAGCCGCTCTCTTTACTCGACCGTCTCAAAGCAAGACTGCGAACATAAAGAGTGAATCAATTGGATAAATATCCGCTTGATTAAAGTCGTCAATTCAAATTCCTGGAACAAGTTTGATTCTTAACGAATCTTACCATTGTTGCTTTCCAGTTGACACAAGTTTGATTCATAAGAATCTCACAAGTCACCTACCGTAGCGCTGTTTGAGGTTGACGCTAGAAGGATTTCCATTCGTCACTGTGAATATTAATGAATATCACTCTGAATGTTCTGGCAAGACCATGAAGATATTGCGTAGAAACCTGAAACGAGTTTGAATCAATTCAGAATCAAACCACTGTTGCTTTTCAGTTTTGCACATGTTCAATTCATAAAGAATCTTGCATATGACCTACCGCAGTGCTGTTTGATGTTAACACTGGAAGGATTTCCACTCATCATTGTGAATACTAAGTAGTATCACTCTGAGTGTTCTAGCAATATCACAAGGATATAGCGTAGGACTCTCTTGATCTTCATCCGTGTGTCCTAACGAGATTTGATTGATCTCTTGGCTCTAGACTCGATTTGTGCACTTTTAGTGGTCGGAGGCTGGAGCAGATGCCACCTATTCAATATCAACTATCTCTGAGTGAGAAAGTCAATAGAAGTCATGTTGATCTCCGTGACAATAAAACAAACTTCTTTTGAGAGAAGCCTGAGTAGCTAGGAAAGGGTTGTGCTTCACATCACTGGGTCCATGATGAGTTTGTCTTCATGATGAGTTGACCCGGTTTCTGCCTAAGTTGTATGGAGGGCTTCTTTCTTTACACCCTTTATCCTTACATTTCTTTTTCATTCTTCAACCCCTTCAATGCTTACCAAGACATCATTAATAGCACCTTGTTGTGATTGTTCCAGTGCTATCATCAGTACTTAGTCGGCATTCAGCTACGTTCACATTCTACTCCATCTTTCCTAAGGACTTCTAATAATCTATTGGATTGTCCCTGGGAAGATCCCTCCGGTTCTGGTTGGATCATAGGACTTAAACCTAACCACCCTTTTGACACCAATAACGTCGTGAATTAAAGATGTTGTGGGTATTTGATCGTAACCATGAAAACCACTTTAAATTCTAACAAAGTGTTTGAAAACCATTTAACACCTTGCTAGTTTTGTCGTTT
The DNA here is from genome assembly GCA_025667525.1 of Glebionis coronaria. Lineage (NCBI taxonomy): Eukaryota > Viridiplantae > Streptophyta > Magnoliopsida > Asterales > Asteraceae > Glebionis > Glebionis coronaria. The sequence continues at coordinate 355,171,598 of CM046881.1, read as the reverse complement.
TAGAAATGCTCCCCCTTCACACGTGCATCGATAATCGAAAGTGTTTTCGCACATGTAGGTAGGAGTGAAAGTGCTTGAGTGTTATATTAGATCACATTTTAATCACATTTTCTCCCCCTATCTCTAATATATAAAATCTTTTGATATTAGAGATACCAAATTTGATTAAAATATATTTTGAAAAATAGTCTTGAAATCTCCAGGAGAGAGATGTGTTAATCTTTTGCATGAAGTTAAAATGCTCCCCCTCAAAAATTGATCCAATTGAATTGTCATTGTGAGGATATGATCCACATTTCGCTTTTTGAGGATGGGAGTTGTTGAACACACAATTTTTGAAAGATTTTGAATAATCATTGAGAAATTCTTGAAAAAATTGTGTTCAACGCTTTTTGAAAAATCCTATTTCTTTTTGTCGAAGAGGTTTTTCTAAAGCATAAACTTGAGTTCATAGACTTTGAATGTCTTGACGAATCCACTCAAGTGTAAGAAGATTTCTCTTCTTTTGCTGAGGGTAAGGGTACTAAGTCGTACACTCCCCCGTGAATTTCGATCCGGGTTGTAATCTGAAAGTGATTACAAGCCATTGTGTTGAGTTCAAAACGTTGAATGTTTTGTGAAAAGCTCAACCCGAGATAGATTGCTCTACCCGTTGTTGGAAATATTGTCCAAAATAGACAATTTCCTTTTGAAAAGATAGAAATGACATGTTTTGAAAAATATTTACAACTTTCATTCGAGCTTTATGTACACACCCGTGTCGTTATTGAGCGACATTTCTAGGCACGTCCATATTATCGATACTGAAAGACATGTCGAGAAGAATATTTTTGGATTTTGAAAGATTTTTTAATTTTGTGTTTTGCTTTTATGGGTTTTATATTTTTGTATTTTGCTTTTTCAAAGATATTTACAAGTTGATGTTTGATAGATAAATCAAGCAGTCACCTTTGCCAGAATCTCCAGGTCTGCTGGAGTCAAACATCTCATACCAATTTGCCTAACGAGGTACTCAAACCTATCTTTCGACAGAGCTTTCGTAAACAAGTCGGCTAATTGGTAATCCGTTCCAACAAAGTATAATTCAACGATACCTCTTTCAACTTGTTCCTTTATGAAGTGGTATCTGACATCGATGTGCTTCGTGCGGGAATGCTGTACCGGATTGCAGGAGATGGCTATGGCCGACTTAGAGTCACAGTACATAGGTACTTTATCAAAGTGGAAGCCATAATCCGTGAGTTGTGTTCTCATCCAAAGAACTTGAGCACAACACGCAGATAGAGACACATACTTCGCTTCGGCTGATGAGAGTGACGTGCAATTCTGCTTCTTGGAAGACCATCCCACAAGCTTATCTTGTCCTAGAAATTGTGCACCACCAGAAGTACTTTTACGTGTATCAAGACACCCTGCATGATCAGAATCTGAATAGGCCGTTAGAAAGAAACCGGTTTCCCTCGGATACCAGAGTCCCATGTGAATGGTATTCTTAAGGTACCGAAAGATCCGTTTAACCTCCTTGAGGTGCTTTTCAGTGGGTCGTGCTTGATATCGTGCACAATAGCATGTAGCATGATGTATATCAGGTCTGCTCGCTGTCAAGTACATGAGGGACCCGATCATGGAACGATATCTCGTTTGATCTATGGGTAATCCCTCCAAGTCAGCATCTAGGGATGTGTTTGATAATGGTGTCCCAACGGGGTCACATGAAGTCATACCATGCTTTTTGATTATCTCTTGACAATACTTAGCTTGGTTAATGAAGATACCACTTGGGGATTGGTGAACTTGAATTCCTAGAAAGAATTTTAGTTCTCCCATCATAGACATTTCAAATCTGCTGTGCATTACTTTTTCAAACCATTTTGAAAGTTTTGGGTTTGTAGACCCGAAAATAATGTCATCAACATAAATTTGCACAAGCAGAATGTCATCCCCATATTTATAAGTGAACAAAGTTAAATCAATGGAACCTTTTGAGAAACCTTTGGAGACCAGAAATTTCGAGAGCTCGTCGTACCACGCCCTTGGAGCTTGCTTGAGTCCATAAAGTGCTTTGTGGAGACGATACACCTTGTCAGGATAATGAGGATCGACGAATCCTTCCAGCTGCGTTACATAGACTTCTTCCTTCAAAGGACCGTTAAGAAACGCCGTCTTTACGTCCATTTGATATACGATGAATCCCTTATGTGCAGCATAGGCAAGGAAAATCCTGACCGCTTCCATTCGAGCTACTGGTGCAAATGATTCTTCAAAATCAATACCCTCTTTTTGTCCATACCCTTTAGCCACTAGCCTAGATTTATTCTTGATGATCGTGTTCTCTTCATCCATCTTGTTTTTCCAGATCCATCGAAGATTTAATGGTGTTACATCGTATGGTCTGTCAACAAGTTCCCAGACTTTAAGTCTTTCAAACTGTTGAAGTTCATCCGTCATCGATTCAATCCAAGCATGATCAGCCATGGCTTCTTTGATGTTTTTCGGTTTGACAGTACTCACGGCGAGTGCGAACATACAAACATCGCCATCAGTGGCTAGTTGTCGTCTTGTACGAACAGGCTGTGAAGGGTTTCCAATTACGTGAACCAAAGGATGATCTCGGGTCCAATGATGTGTTGAAGGATGTCGTTGATAAAACGTATGCATATTTGACGGATCAACATGGCGAGTAGAAGACTCTCCAGTTTCGTGTACCGGTGTACCGAATGGGTTGATAAATTCGTCATCGTCAGATAATGCACCGTCTGCTTGATTTGTGTTCTCTGGAGCAATGACAGTAGTTGTGGATGTTGTAGGATCGATTGTTGAAGTGATATTCTGAGGAGGTAAATCTGCAACAACCCGTGTTGAAGTAGATGAAGTTGTATCCTTTTGTTGATGATGAACAGTATCATCATTCTTATCATGAGTGACAGCGGAAGACTTCGATGCAACTTGTTTCTCCCCCGTGAAATATTCATCATACATTGGTCCATATAACATTTCCAACTCTTCAAGTGTCGTGTCCACTGTCATATCTTCTCTAGGAACATGTTCAGGAACCAGCTTTGAACTTGACGGTTCATTGCTGTGGCCTTGAGTTCCGAGTTCCGTGCGGTTGTGAACGGAAGTCGTTTGTCGTTGTGGATCGGGACTTAAACTGTTTTGTTCAAGTTCCATTTCTTGAGATTCATCAAATCGGATGTGAATTGTCTCGACAATCAATTTTGTTCTTTTGTTGAACACTCTATATCCTTTTGACTGAGTTACATATCCCACAAGAATACATGCATCACCTTTCTCTTTCATCTTATCCAAATTTTCACCATCTCGAATAATGTAGCAAGTACATCCAAAAACATGAAGGTGTTTGAGTGAAGGTTTTCGATCATGAATTATGTGATATGGTGTCTTTTCATGTCTTGGGATAATTAAGGAACGGTTTTGTGTATAGCATGCGGTTGACACAGCTTCGGCCCAAAAGTACAGTGGAAGTTTTGAAGCGGATAATAATGTTCGAGCAGCTTCAACCAAAGTACGGTTTCGTCTTTCAACAACGCCGTTTTGTTCGGGTGTTCGATCAATGGATGTTTCATGTTCAATCCCTTCGGCTTCAAAATACTTTCTCAGATTTGAATTCAAAAATTCTGTACCTCTGTCAGTACGAACCACTTTAACTTGAGCCTGAAGACCACGTTGTATCAATTTAAGGAAGTTGATGAGAACGTCGGGTGTTTCATCCTTGGACCTCAAGAAGTGAGTCCATGTGTACCTTGAGTAATCATCTACAATTACTAGAATATATTTCTTTCCATTGATACTCTGAACACGCATGGGACCACACAGATCCATGTGAAGAAGATCTAACCGTCCTTTAGAGCTTGGTGTGGTCTTTGTTTTGAAGCTACTTCGTTTAGCTTTACAAAGTTCACAGGAAGAACAAAGATGATCTTTGATGAATTTCAAGCTTGGAAGGCCTCTCACAATATCTTTCTTGGAAAGCAAGTTAATGGTATCAAAGTTAAGATGAGAAAGACGTTGATGCCATAACCATGCCTGAGTCGATGAAGCTTTAGCCATGAAGCAAATTGGAGTTGATGAAGTTGTGTCTTGAAGTGAAATTGTGTAAAGATCAGTACCCCGTGTACCGGTAAGTAAGTCATTCCCATCATAATCACGAACAAAACATGTCTTCTTTCTGAAAGCAACTTCCAAATCCGCATCACAGAATTGACCAACCGAGAAAAGATTGTGATTGAGCCCTTCGACGTAGTATACCCTTTTAATCGTGATATTCCCCTGAACCAAATCTCCATATCCTAGGATCGGTGCAAATTGATCATTTCCGAATCGGACCGTACCCAGGAACTTCTCCACGAAGTTAATTAGAAGCTTGAGATTCCCCGTCATGTGCTTCGTGCATCCGGAGTCCATTATGAAGAGAATTATTTGTATCACCTGCAGAAGAGTTAGAACACGATGGAGCATTTGCTAAATTGGATACCACAGTAGTTGTGATAGTAGAATCATTAGTGTCCTTATCAACATTTAAAGGCAAACTAACACTCGTTTTCACATTTTCTGTCCTAACTTTAGGCATCCATTTATATCCGGGAGGACATTGATTAGCAAACCACCATTTCCAAGACTTACTGGCAGACTCATATAATTCCTTAATTTTGCTTCTAGGATTCTTAGTGGTGAAGTCTGATGCATTACTTTTCTTAGTGGGGGTAGCACCAGAATGGTTCACTTTGCGTTTGGGTTTACTAGCACTAATAGGCATCACAGTTTGCTTCTTAGTTCTAGTTTCTACGCCTTTGACATTATTCATAGCACACATAGAATGATTAGCATTAGCACACTTGCCACATTTGACACAAACAAATTTCACATTCATAGCATTCAAAGTCGAATCACTCAAATCGTCATGACACGCGATTACAGACGTTTTATTCTTAGAAACATTGAAAGTCCTAGGGTGTTCTTCTACTTGCTTCATCTTCCTTGATTCTTGTGTTTCCAGACCTTATCATTCACTTGAGTGCTCTTAAGCTGAGGCCGGCTAACACTAGTAGTGGAGACTATTCCTGTAGTAGAAGACACATGAATATTAGTGTTTCTAGAAGTCTGAGGCGAGTGAGTATCTTTGTTTGTGGGCTTAGTGGACATTCTATACATCCCTGGTTTAATGACATTATTGTGCCTAACGCTTGGTGCTATAGGATTCCTTATGGGTTGAGCTTGTGGTAACCTTTCCTTTCCATCCATCTTGGGGGCAAACACAGGTTTTGCAAACGAGGAATTAGATAGAGCAGATGGTTTTCCCAAGATAGAGGATCTATTCTCTTTAGAGGCATTGGGTTGTCTAACCACATTTTTCTTAATGCTGGGTTCCACAATTTTCCCACCCCATTTTAGCAATGAGTTTCTGCAACTCAGCTATTGCTCTGTCCCTGTCTTGTAATTGAGCTTTCAACCCTTTAATTTCCAAATTCTGTTCATTCATTTCTCGAAATGTTTGGGAAAGTTTTTCTTGCAATTTATTATCATGTGGAAAACGACCAACATCTTTTTGTAAAGCAAGTTCAAGTGAATGACAATGTTTTTGAAGGAAATCAGTTTTGTGTTGAAGTAACTCAAAAGCCTTTTTGTCAACATTTTCTTTACGTTTCGAAAGCTCAATTTCAAGACGTTCACATTCTTTGATCTTATCAAGATATTGGCATGCAACTTCAGAATATTCATCAATATCAGCACAAGATGTAAAATAAGCACACATAACATCTTTAGAAACGCATTCTTGCAAGAGTAAATCATATTCATCTGAGAAATCAGACTTCTCCATTTGAAGATCATCAATGTGTTTCTCAATAGATTCAACATATTTTAAATCATCAAACATTTCAGTCCGAATGAACTCTTCAAGTTGAAGAACAGTTTCTTTAATCAACGCCGTGTTTGGAATTAAGAGTTCTTTGACAAGCAAGGTAATATCTTGAGGAATCGGACGTGTCCATTCAGCATTTTCACGTTTTGCCCAGTCTCGTTCAACAATAGATTTAACATTATCTATGTGATGTTTAAGAATACCTAATGTTTTCCTACTCTTGCTTTTAGATTCATCTAGAGGGAGGTAGTTGATGTATTTGTAAACATTAGATTTCTTAGGGGCAAATGCTTTCTTCCATTGAATTCTCTTTTGTTTGCATTCTAAGAACACTTCCTCACGAGTTTTCTGAGTTTGTTTGTTGAACAGGCCATAAAGACTATTCTCATAAGCATAATTATAAGGTTTCACAAACTCCTTATTAACAAGTGGTTGACTATCATCGTCCCAAAGGGCAGTCTCTTCACTATCGGCACTAACAGGCATGCAATCAAGATCTGTCCTTTCAGTCTCATCAAGATAAAGACACGGGTTCGCAGCTTGAGCTTTGGCAAGGTACTCAGGACTTGCAAAGCTAGCTTGACCCTTAAACATCGATGGAGGTGCTAGCATTCTTACGGATTGAATAGAATCATGCGTTTTATAAACAACGTTCTTCAAAAAGTCGACTTGTGCTTCTAGTTTTGTAACTTTTTCGGTTTCTTTATCATATCTACTTTTGAAGTCTTGTTTTAACGCATCTACCTCTTTTTTCTTATCCTCTAGAATTTTAGCAGAATCGGTAGTGGTCATAGAGAGCTTTTGTTCAAGTTCATTAACTTTGGTATTGGCAAGGTACGTTTTTTGACGTTCATCCATTAAGAAAACATTATATTGACGCTTCTCTTTAGCTAATAACTCAAGAGTTGTATTATATTTGTTTTCAAAATCGTCCTTTTGACTTTTTAACGCACTTCCCTTGTACCCCTCAAGCTCTTTGGTTTTCTGAAGGAGCTCATCTCTATAGGTTTCAGTCATCTCAGTAGATTTGATAAGAGCAGCTTTGCATTCTTCAAAGCTTTGAGTGAGCGTAGCGTTTGCCTTCTTTAATTGCTTTTGACTCTTTTTATTTTCAGTGACATCTTTTTGTAAAGTAGCAATTAAATTAGCAAGCGCAATACGTTCCTCTTCATCATATTCATTTGCATGTTGATCATCCTCAGACTCATTATTGCACATGTCTGATGAATCAGGTGTGGTATTGCTATCAACCGTTTCCATCATACACGTATCATTAATGGCATTGGGTAGATCACTATGCTCTGGAATATCACCAAACACATTATATTCATCAGTAGTGTGTACCTTATCGATTGGCTCAGTGTCAAAGATAGGACCATTGTCATCTTCAGTGACTTTGAGAACTTCTTCAACCTTTGCCATGTACGAGTAATGTGCATCAAGCTCTTGATCAGAATCTTCATCATCAGTATCATCAAGCATGGCTCCTTCCTCAGCTGACAATTTAACCCCTGCTTCCATTTTCTTGCATAGCAGCATCTTTTCCTTGTGATAGCTGGAGTCTCTAACCCTTTTCGGCTTCCTGCATTCCTTTGCCATATGCCCATAACCTTGGCAATTAAAACATTGAATCCCACTCTGCTGAACCACTTGACTTCCAACCGTTTCCCTATTCCCAGTAGCAGCAGCAATCCTCTGAGCATCATACTTAGCAGTTTGTCGATCATATCTTGCAGAACCCTCAACATGTGTTGGATTATGTCGATCATACCTAGAAGGACTTTCACCACGTCGACGTGTGTCATACCTTGGAGGACTCTCAACATATCGGTTCTTTGTGTTAGATGATGTGCGAAGATTGTTGTTGGTGGGTTTGTAGATTTTCTTGTAAGTCTTCATTATGTAAGCAATTTGTTGTTTCATCTCTCGGTTCTTTTGAGCTTGGTCTTCATCACTATCTTCTTCAGATGAGGACTCAGATGGTGGTGATGGTGCTCTTGGCGCTTTACCTCGAGATTTTGTGGAAGATGAAGACTTAGATGATGTGGAATATCGTGGTGAAGATGATGTATTGGAGTATGGCTTAGGAGCACGAGAGTGAGGATCTTGAACATGTTGAGTGGTAGTCACTAAAGCAAGTGGATTAGCCGTCTTGGCAACACGTTCAGCTCGAATTTCATTTGCTTCATTCTGAAATTGCTTCAAGATGTCAAAGAGTCGATGATATGAGACCTCGTCTAACTTTTCTTGTTGTTTCACCAAAGTGACAAACCGTGTCCACTCAGGTTGAAGTTGTTGAAGAAATTGGACATTGACTTGCATGGTGGATACTTGCAGGTTATTTCTTGTCATGTCATTCATCATTTTATAAAACCTGGAGTAGTATGAATCAATTGATTCTCCATCCCTTGAAGTAAACTTGCCAAAATTCCAAAACAAGTTTGTTTTGACATCTTGTTTGTTGAGTGATTCTCCTTGTTGCAAGCGTTCAATAGCAGTCCACATTTCATGTGCTGTCGGGCATGCATCAACCGTGGAGTAAATATCATCTCCAATCCCACTTAAAACCATATAGATGGCTTCCTTCTCCGCATCATGCCAAGCACAATTTTCAGGTGTGAGATCAGCTCTTGTCTCATCACGTTCACTTGCAGGTATTGGATCAGTAGTATCTGTGGCTGCTCTTGGAGGAACTGAGATCTTCTTAAATATATATGGTCCATGAGTAATACATTTCCTCAAGGCATCACCATTAGGTCTTGTATCAAGATATCGTATGAAACGTGATTGCCATTGAGCATACCGACCAGATACAAGCATTGGTGGTCTCTCTTTGTTACCTGCCACCATTATGTTGTTGTTCGTCACACGATATTCGGCAGTAGAATCCATCTCAATATTCTCTGAAATGATGAAGTGAATATGGATCTTAAGTAGATTTGTTGTGATTGTTGTTGTGGTTTAGATTCCGAAAATTGCAATTTTTTTTCTCCAGGCCGACAATTAATTCTCCAGTCCGACTAAAACGGTAGTCCAAAAATTTTGTAATCGCCAAAATTTGAAATCGAGCTAGAAATGTCCTAAAACTAGTATGGAAAAAATTTGAATTTACTTGACGAAAAAATTTTAACTTTTTTTTTTTTTTTTTTTTTTTTTTTTTTTGATCTTCGTGTAAACTACGTTCCGAAACTAGTCTAGATGGTGGCTAAATCTAAAAAATACTCAAACAAAATTTAGCGAAACATGTCATCGGAATGTCCATCGGAATGTGCCATCGGAATACCCATCGGAATGTTTCTTAGATCGGAATGCCCTTTAGATCGCAATGTGCACCTGTCGGAATCCTCCAGATCGGAATGTTCAGATCGCAATGTGTTCCTATCGAAATCCCAGATCGGAATGTTCAGATCGCAATGTGTACCTATCGAAATCCCAGATCGGAATGTGGCTGTCGCAATGTGGGCAGAGTAACGTTTCAAGATTTGCCTTAAATCCGTCGCAATCCAGATCGCAAGAACGATCGGAATGTTCAGATCGGAATAAGGGGCTATCGCAATACTGATCGCAAAGTAAAACCCTAGGGTTATTGCGATCGAAACCGTACTTACCTTTCCGAAATTCTAGCTGTCGCAATAAGGGACTTTTTTCCAACTTTTTAGGCAACGATTTTAGCAACTTTTAGGCAACAAATTCGTGATTTTTACCAAACCAAAACAACCAAATCTCTACAACAAGTATATAGAAGATTTGTAGCAAGATGAAGAACACGAAAAACACAAAAAAAATTTGAATTCGTGATGATTTAGATTAAATCATACGAGTCAAATATAAAAACAACAATCAATCACAAATCTACCCCGTGGCGATTGATACCAATTGTTGTCCCTTATATGTGATGTTATAATCACACGATATTTATTAAAGAAAGGTAGAAATGAGAAGAATTCTAGAGAGAGAAAGTAGTGAGAGAAAGTAGAGAGAAAATGGTTGGAACTTGTAGAATATTAGATTAAGGAATGAGAAAATGAACCACCAACCACCCTCCTAACATGCTAGGAGGGTAGTATATATAGTCCACCCACATGCGGGCTTTAATGGACTATATATTGGGCCGGGCTTGTATTTTGGACTTTAATTAGTTTAAATCCAAGCCCGTGAATCACGACTAAATAACTACTTATTACAACGTTCTAATAAATAATACAATAGAAACCTATGACCGAACATTCTTGTTTGACTCAATATTTTGAGGCTAACAAAAGGATTATTCCAAATGAGCTGTATTCAGGTTCTTATTAGTTTTTGTCTTTGATTTTTATTTTCAAGCTTTATTTTTCCTGCCTTTATTTTAATTGCACTTTGAGTTTATTTGCCTTAGCTTAATTTTATTTTTGCCTTAGTTTAAGTTTTAGTTGCGTTTTAAGGTTTGCCTTAGTTAGGTTTAAGTTTACGTCATTTACTTTAGTGCCTTTTAATTTCACTCACGCTTTTAAATACCTACACCTTTACTTTAATTAGACTTAGATTTACTTTAAGAGCACCTTTACTTTAATTGTTTTGCACCTTTTATTTTAAACACTACAACGACACATCTTTGTTTCACCAAAATAAAACTGAGTCACACATAGAGAACGTAGATCAATTCGATTAGACATACTTATACGAACTAATTTTTATACGGGGTGTCAAAAGCCTTGTATCAGCGTACCTTTCAGTTATTTGGCCATTATTATTATATTATCATGTGGGGCGTATGGGTGCAACCTAGTTATATGTTTTACAAGCTTTTTATAGTGAATGCGATGTGTGCCTTGCATCCTTCACAATGAGTTGATCTCTCCTACTCAGACTATTTAATTAGAGGCAACCCCTCTAATTGCATGACGAGGTCTCCCCTCCAAGTATACATGCACGGTGGAACCTCATGATCTATATGGGCTATTGGCTAATTCATACAGATTTTACATAAAAACATAAGTCTTTTCAAACTATAAAACTAGTTTTATGAACATGTTTCTAGGTTTTCCAGGACTTATACATTTCCGTTGCTTTTCATTCTTTACTTTTATTTTATCCATTCATACCGTGTTATATATCCGTTCACTGAGCGTATTGCTCAGCCGTTACTTTCCTTTCCATGTCCCAAAACGACAGGTACCCATGGACAGACTCGAGCATTTGGAGGACGTGCATAGGATGGAAGCTGCCTTAGACTTCTTCTCCTTTTTGCCTTTATATACTTATGCTTGTTTGGACACTTGTCTTGTCCTCCTAGTTCATTTACTTTATTTATGTTTTGGTCTTATGTTTGGGAACCGATGTTTGATTCCGGTTATCCTTATGGTCATGTATGTTTTAGTACATATTACCTTGCATGCTTTGATGACACGCCATAAATACGCGTAACGGTCCACTTATCAAAATGGGGTGTTACAATTATGGTATCAGAGCCCAAGGTTTCGACTTGTAGGCTCTAAAACTCGACCTGTGACTAGTGGGTAGTCACTAGAAGTTTCCTAAGTCAACGCTCGTTATTCCACGTATTGATGTTTTCAGCACCTTGTTGTTTTAACCATGATGTTTTTATCGGTATTGTTTTACTAATATGGATGAACAGCCGTCATCCATACTTAGTTATGTGTCAATGTTTCATGCATGACGTTCCTTGTGAACTGTGGCTAATATGGACTGAACCCCAGTAGTTCATAATTTGTCACATAAAATGTTTCTTTTAAGTTTTGACAACTGATTTTCACTCATTTATTCCATGTATTATTGTTGCAGGTATTTTGACTATGTAATGGTTGGTACAGGACTGGACATATTTAGTCTCATGTGCTTTTAATCGAATCATTTTGTTTAGGTGAACCGACCCATAGGCGTTCACCCAAACCTATGTCATTTTCATTATCATGCATCCATACACTGTTTTCATGCATAAAGTTTTCATGCTTAGCTGCATAATTTTTTTTTCATGATTATGTATTACGTCCTAATCAAATGAATCATGTCAAATTTTATTTTATGAAACAACCCATGGTCGTCCACACCAGCGAATTTTGGATTCACTACGGTCATAAATATTTTTCATGTCCCCTCATTAGTTGCTATGTCTCTTTATGTCAAGTATGTTTTCATACTATCATGGTTAACTTTGTTTTCATGCTGATTATGTTGTATACTCCTTCATGTTAAGTTTGTTTCATGTTTCTTCATGTTGAATTCGTCTTCATGCTGATTATGTCTTATGTTTCTTATGTAGATTATGCTTTAATCATGTTGACTATGCTTTCATGCTAGACATCGATGGATTTCATGTAATCCTACTTTCATGATAGTCATGGTTTGTTTTCATTAATTATGCTTTCATGCAGATCATCGTTGAATTTCGTTTAACCATACTTTTTGCGTTTCTCTATGCAACTAGAATGATGTCTATACTGGCATTGCCAGGTTATCATGATGGTCTTCTAACCGTTTAACAAATTATTTTTCCTTTCAAATCATGTCAGATGATCGACCCCATACCGATCATTTCACGTGCATTCCATGTGTACTCCATGTACCGTATTCCATGTGTATTATACATACTGTAATCCATGTGTATTTCACTTGCAATACTTCACGAGTATTCGCTAGTCGATTATAAATCATCTCAGGCGTATTCCACTTGCTGATATTCTACAAGCTTGCTGATGCCGCTCATAACTTGGAGATGTTACTAAAGGTTGATGCTGCTGATTTTTAGAGACGCTACGAGATGCTGATGCTGTTCACAACCTGGAGATTTTACAAGACGAAGACAAATGCGTTAGATCAAAGCAATCAGACGAGGAGGTGCTTCACCATCAGACGATTTTCATCACAATCCATGTCCCTAATTCTTAGTTACATGTCACACGTCATCCCGTTATCTTTTCAGTCATATGAGTATGAACCGGCACCAGCCGGCCACTAAGCTGAATAGTTACATGAATCACCGTCAGAAGAATGACCATCATGGAATTGACAGACAAGACGATAGTAACTTCTAATGTGACAGCAACTATCCTAGCAATCACAACAAAATACCGGTCACGGACATGATCAGAAATTCAAGTGTCAGCAGTCCAACCGATCCGCCCATTCTGGCATAATAACCTAAGATTTGCAGTTTTATTTGTTTCACACCTCGAGACACATGTCAAGACACCAGTCAAGATACATGTCATGCATATATTTCCCAAGACACGAGTCAGGACACATGACTCACGTCCATTTCTGGAACATCCCTACGAAATTCAGGGTACCCTCCAAGGGGTATATCCATTTTGTTGTGCCATGTACTAATCTGGCCACAAGGATTTCAGTACCATCACCGGCGTATTATTCGCGTTTGGACACGCAAGGTTCATTCTACGTGAGACAGGCAAAACACATCCAGTGAGATCTGTCATGTTTGCTCCATGACACTTTCATTTCTTGAACCCATATTTCATATATTTATGACCATAAAGAACGCCATTCGTATCACCCATGTAAACGAAGGTTTTCCTTCAGTCTAATGATAAGATCCAATCTGCTAACGCACTACCTCGGACAGATGTGAGTTAAATATGATTTTGATTATGGACTAAGAACAACACCCCATGCTACGGTTAGTCGCCATTCATATCAGATTTGTGCAGTGATGTTCAGGCTCCTGAATACATTCAGCATGATTTTCCATAAGGAAGATCTGTATAAATGATTATGCTTTACAAGCACGTGTTTGTTTTCCCATGGCTGCAAATATTCCAACTATTATTAATGACACGATTTTTGAAGTCCCTTACTCATAACCAGCCGATTATTTCAGAATCTTACCACATGTATTCCAGAGTAACCTTCTAGGAGAGGGACGGTAACATGAGATTATGTGTCGACTACCGTCGATTTAAACAAATCACCATTCATGAGAGTTATCCTCCTCCACGTACTGATGACGTGTTCCAATAGACTTTAGGGTGTTGAGCACTTTTCCAGGGTCGGATTCACGATCATGATGCCAACAGTGACGAGGGAAATATCAAGACATTCCATGACTGTTATTCGTACACGATTTGGTCATGCTAAATTCATGATTTTGCTTTTAAGTCTTATGGATGCTCCAGTAGTATTATGGGTTTAATAAATCCAGTTTCTAGTAACTCATAAACAAATTCGTTATCATTTTCTTCTATGAAAATCTAATCTTCTTTAAGTCTAGAGAAGAGAAAGAAGACCATCTTCACATTACGACAGAAGAAATTTCACCCTGAACTTTTTCGGTGTGAATTATGGTTGATTACAGTGACACGCTGAATCACATTGGATCTCACGGTTAATCTTGCCATGACTCAGCTTATGCGAAAAGGTGAGAACCCTACACTACATTTAGGTGTTCTAGAAAATCATACGCTAAGAGAAGTCTAATTTTGGAGACTCGTAGTTTCGCAAACTCCTATGTATCAAGTTTCTATGAAGCAAGATATAGTTACGTTCATATCTAAGTACCTGTCATACCAATAGGCTAAGATAGAACACCAACAGACTAGGATGTTTTTTTTCCACCTTCAGAAATTGTGATCAGAAATGGGACAAGATCTCCATGGATTTTGGTTACCAGATTACCGCAAACTCAGAAGAAGCATGATGCTATCTGGGTTAATGTCAACGGTTCGACCAAGTCTGCGGAATCCTTTTATCTGCAAGGATTTCAGAGTCAGCAGATTGATCGGACCTGTTCCATCCAAGGCTCATTCGATCACTTGGTAATCCATCAGCTATCGGGCCAGACAAGGTTCACACTTGTGTTCCTTATTTACGTTCACGTCCTTGTTCAAATTTAACGACTTGCTTTAGCACTCACGTTCATGACACTGCCACGTTCATGATCGTATCCTGGTTTATGATTTACGTTTCATGTTCGTTCTAGAAGTTTTGCAGAAGCTTGAGAGACCAGACTTAAGCCTAATAAACTATCCATCACCTTATATCGTTTGGCATTACCTCCTCAGTTATCTCACGTTCACGATATGTTTCACATGTCATGTTCATTCCACGTTTCTCATATCACGTTCTCGATATGTTGCACGTATCATTGTCCACCATATGTCCTTATATTACACTCACCATATCTCCAATTATCACGTTCACAATTTTTCACGTATCACGTTCACAATTGTTCACGTACTACGTTTCAGTATGTCTCGGGCATCAATGCTCAGGCGTACTTATGTCATTTGCTTCAGATTATTTTGCATCATAACGTTTCAATTACCCTTGCACGTTAATTCTCATCCACTCGATCAGATTCATGCAATCTGCCTTACGTTGATGAACCAGAAACTTTTGTATCGTCAAGACAAAGTCATGAAGACTAATATTGTTATTTCCGCCAAGATTTTTTAGAGGACCGTTCTAGGCGGGAAGCCACTTCGAACGGAGGAGTCCATCCAGACTTCTTATCAGTTTTCTCTCTTAGATACGTTCTTTCAGTCACATCATGTTCCATGTCCTCTTTAGCCACGTCAGGTTCCACGTTCCTTTCTAGCATATCAACTTCATTTCCTTTTTATCTTGCATGCCTTTCCAGTTTTGATTCGGGTGTGTTCCTCTTTTAGTTTGCATTATCTATAATTCGGGGACTAATTATTATTATTAGGGGAAAGAGTTATAAAACCCGCATACTTTTACCATGAATAGTACACTTAGTAAACATACGAACCAATTTAAACTTTCCTTTTATAGCACGAACACGTGTCACGAATATTAATTACAGAAATTATTTACGTGTTATTGCACGATGAGTATTAAGTACGTGATATTACACGATAATTATTAACCATAATAACTATAATCACGAACATGAAATCATGAACGTTAAATCACGAACATGTAATTACGTACGTATTTATTATAATACGATAAATATCGTTTACGCTCAAGTATTAGTTACTACACAAATAATTAATTACGACATAACACGAAAACGCTAACGTATGAATACATACAATATTAGACACGTAAAACATACGGGTTTCCCTTGTGGACCCCTTATAGCCGCGGACACCAAAGACAAGGGAGGGCCCAAGCCCAATTTGGTTTTAGCTAAATTAAACAAGAAGGGAAAACATGGTTTCATTCTAAAGAGTTTTTTTTTTAAAAATAACCTAGCCTCCCTTGCCTCTCTCTTTGTCGCCGGCTACAACACACCACAAGGAGTGGTTGTTTGATCTTGGTGATTGGAAAATAAGTGTTAGTGTTCGTGTTTTGTTCTCATTTGATTCACGCATTCAATAAATCCTTTATTCCTTTTCTTTTATTCTTTTTATTTAAATCAAGAACACATGAACATGGGGATCATAAAAACAAGTAAATAACATGTTAGAAATCACGGGGTAGATAAAAAGAATGGAATTGGTTCGGGTTTTGGTTTGGCCGACGCAAGAATCGAGAGCGAAGCTCTCAGTGGTCGTTGTATCACCACCAACCGAGACCCTATGGTCTCGGTGTGGGGCTGTGGTGTCTCGGCAGCAAAGATCAAGGACCCCGACGCAAGTCGAGGTGGCCTTGTGGTCTTCTTGGTCTCGGCGCAGCAGCAAGAAACACCACCTGCTTAAGCCGGTGGCCGTTTTGGTCAAGCGGGGGAAACGACAGTAGTAGGGGTATCACCAGCTAACTGCCGATGGGAACCTTGTTATTGTGGCAGTGGCTAGCCAAGGAAGGCCAGGGGCAACCACCGGCTAACAGCCGGTGGTGTTTTTTCACCAGTAGTGGCAACTGGCTGAGCCGGTTAGCCACTGCTATGGGGGTGTTTGTTTTGGTCCGGTTCGTGGGAAATTCGGTCCGGTTCACGATAGGTCTAAATTAAAAATACGGGTCCGGTTCACGACTAATTTTTACAAGTTGTTATTTTTACAAGTTATATTATTTTAGCAAGAAAATTAAATTAATTGAAACATGACTAATAATTAATTTAATTTAACATGGACATAGGTTAGTATTATTTAGACAATAATACATGTTTTAACCTAAGTATTTTTATGATTTAATTTAGACTATAGTATTAATTAATTATCTAAAGCATGGACTATAATTAATTAATAAACATGACTTAGGTTATAATTAATAAAATATTAATACATGTTTAACCTAAGTATTTTATACACCTTTATTTAATGAAATCATGCTTATATTTAATTAAATCGTATAACCTATAGTTTATTTAATTAACATGATATTATTAATAAACTATACAAATAATTACATGACTTATGATATTTAACCAGTAAACTTAAGCTTATATTATTAGCTTATTAATCCAGCTTATTTCTATTTTTAGAAACTTTCTATTTTAGGAAACCTGCTATTTTTAGAAAGTTAGTTATTATTACACAACAAGTATAATAATACAAGAATACAAATAATACTTAACCAGAATACATAGAATACATGATAAACACAACATAACATTAAAATCAGTAAAACAAAACAAAAACATATATAACAAGCTAAGACATGATATAATCAGTTACGTACTCAGTAAATAGAATACTTATACATGTCCCCTATTTATGTAGCATTAGTGAGATCGGAGTAGGCTTTCATCCTTTCGTCTTCCTTCGTTCACTGGATACAAGGTACGAATTGTCCGTCCTTTAGTATGGACATTTTTTCCTTATTAGGATTCCCCGTTTGCAGCCATTTGTTTTCCTAGTATTGTTTTATATGTTTGATTACTTATGTTAGAATAGTTGCCTAAGCCATATACATGCATAATTAATGTCACCTAGTTATGGAGGTACCATAACCATAACACTAGATGCACCAGTGTTATGACTTCCCCACGGCGGAGTGATTGCTCATAGCTTCCCTTTGAGTTATTTTGCCATTATTATAATATTATCATGTGGGGCGTATAGGTGCATCCTAGTTACATGTTTTACAGGATTTTCATGGTGAATGAGATGTGTGCCTTGCATCCTTCACAAGGAGTTGATCCCTCCTACCCAAACGATTTAATTAGAGGCAACCCCTCTAATTGCATGACGAGGACTCCCCTCCAAGTCTTCATGCACGGTGGAACCTCATGACCTATATGGGCTATTGGCTAATTAATACATATTTTACATAAAAACATAAGTATTTTCAAACTATAAAACCAGTTTTATGAACATGTTTCCAGGTTTTCCAGGACTTATACATTTCCGCTGCTTTTCAGTCTTTACTTATATTTTAGCCATTCATACCATGTTATATATCTGTTCACTGAGCGTATTGCTCAGCCGTTAATTTCCTTTCCATGTCCCAAAACGGCAGGTACCCATGGACATACTCGAGCATTTAGAGGACGCGCATAGGATGGAAGCTGCCTTAGACTTCTTCTCCTTTTTTCCTTCATATACTTATGCTTGTTTGGACACTTGTCTTGTCCTCCTAGTTCATTTACTTTATTTATGTTTTGGGCTTATGTTTGGGAACCGATGTTTGATTCCGATTTTCCTTATGGTCGTGTATGTTTTAGTACATATTACCTTACATTCTTTGATGACACGCCATAAATACACGTAACAGTCCACTTATCAAAGTGGGGTGTTACGAGATCGGAGGGCATCGTCCGGAGGTAGAACCTGGTCCGGAGGCAGTGCTTGGTTTTTGTCGAGTTAGTTCGACATTTTGCAAGACCGGCGTTTCTGCCAACAATTAAACTTTTCATAGGTACCTCCATTGTTTCTCCAATTCTTTAATTATGGCTAAAAAGGATAGGCATATTTATACCTCCGAGTTAGGTAGTAGCGAGCTTAAGGATTTAATTGCAAAGTATAAGATTCCTTCGAGCTTGCGACCTCGTTTGTCTGATCCCAACTTTCGGATGATAAACCTTCCCACGGGAGATACCTCAATTGGCATTTACCATAGGATTTTTTATTCTTCCGGCGTTAGAATCCCTTTTTCTACATTCCTACTAGATATTGTTAGGCACTATCAGGTTCATATATCCCAGCTAGTTCCCTTGGGTTTATGCAAGGTGACTACCTTTGAGATCCTTTGTCGAAGCCTAGATATAGAGCCGACAGTTACCTTTTTTGGGTATTTTTGACACTTTCCAAGCAAGGGGATTGGTTTTCTTTTGCCAAGCGTAGGGGGATGCACCTGTGTGTATGGAGGATCCTAAATTTGCTTTGAAGGATTGGAAGAAAAAAATCTTCTTGATAGACCGTAGAGCTATTCCATTTCATATGCCTTGGAGGCATCCATATTCTTGTATTACAGATGAGGTTCCCATAGAGTTTAACCAGGATCATGTGAACCGACTGAGTTCTCGTATCATTAGGCTACGTGACATTCCCGAGGGAGTGTTGGTCCATTTTGGCATTAGTAGGGTATGGAGAAACTCTTTATGTGATCTGATCATAAGATGTTGTGACGGCATTGGTATGGGGGGGGGGGGCTTCCTTTATTTCTTTTGACATGTTGCATTGTTTCTTAGCTTTCTTTTTTTTCTTTTTTTAACACTCATCTTTTCTTTGTAGCTATGAGTATCTTTGATTTTCTCCGTATGCCTACTTTGGATGGAGCTGTAGTTAGGGAGGAGCCAGATGGGTAGGATACGTCTATCTTAGAGTGGGTTGACGCTCATACCACGATGCTAGCACCTAGGGATGTTAGCATTACTCCAGCTACTGATGGACAGATTGATGCTGCTCGTCCGGATCCTAAGGTGCTTACAAAGGCTGAGTGCTGCGAGCGAAAGGTCTCTACTTCAACATATGTCTCTACTGGTGTAGCTAAGAAGACCAAGACGAGTAAGAAGAAATCTGGGACAAGTGTTGGGAATAAAATGACAAGTAAGATCTTAGCCGATGACAAGTAAGATTCTAGCCGCTGACATGACTATTGTAGCCAATGACACGAAGCCGCTGACAAGAAGAATCTTAGCCACTGAAAGATTGCACGAGCTGTGAAGATCAACACATTTTGTTTAAATTAGGAAGACAAGGACTAAATTTTCCAATGATGAATTCTTTAAGCTAATGGACAAAATATGAAGATAAGAATATATTCTTAATGCTTAAAAGATTTAGTCAATAAGTTATTGTCTATGTTTATCTTGTATATCTTCCTAAAATAGTTGATTCTATCTTTTTGTACAAGGCTCCTTAGTGTATAAAAGGAGGCCTTAGGGTTAGACATAAGATATAGTTATCACATACTTTTCATACACTTTCTGTTCACTTTTGATATATCAATTTTTTGAAAGTTTGATAATCACCTTGTTATTTTGTTCTTTCATCTAAGTATTAGTTTCCACATTATACTTAGATTATCGAATACACTAAGTTTCTCTACCTATTATTCTTGATCTAATCTCGATAATACAAAGCTAATCGATCTAAGTTTGGGATCAAAAAGTGGTATTAGAGCTTGTTGAGGAACTTTGATCAAAAGAACAAAACCCTTTATCGTGTGGTGAACCAAGCTTAGGAATAAGTTGAAGAAGAATTTGATAATATTTTCAGTTAAGGCCAAGTCTACTTCAAGTTCCACAAGTTCAAAGTCTTCTTTAAGTTCTAATAATGAGGTATGTGATGACTCTTATTGTAGGATAAACACTGAAAAACTTAATAAAGAAGTTTTAAAACTAAAATCAGATGTTTTTAACATAGAAATCAAGCTAGCAAACTACAAAAGAGGGCTTGCATAATCAGATGGGATGGTGCAAGAATATATAAAATTGGAATTTGATCTTAAAGATAAAATTAAAATTCTAGAAAGAGACTTAAGACTTATTAATGAGTGTAATGCTAGTTTACTGAAGTATACTGCTGAATTAAGAGCTAAAGTAGACGAGGTCGTTAAGTCTAAAGAGGATATGGGTTTTATAATTGACAAGTTCGAGAAGGCTAGTCAAACCATAGAAAAGTGTGTTAGTGAGCAAAGAAACCTTAACGACATGACAAGGGTTGGCATGAATACTAAGGAGTATGCTGCTATTCTACCTCCTCCTGGTGATTTTTATGGGGTGTCTAGGGGAAAAGACTTGTCATGGACTGGTATTCTAGAATTCCAAGAAAAGATCTTTATCCCTCCACCACGTGTGGTTAACCCCATTGAGGAATATGGGAGGAAGAAGATAGATTTGGAACAGTGAAAGGCTGCTAATCCCTTCCTCTTTGTTAAAGGAGGTCTATTAAGTGAAGAGTCTAGTGATGCCAAGCCTATTAAAGTGACTAATCCTATAAATGGCAAAACTGTTGACCTTGGTTCTATTGCTAAAAGAAAAACTAGTGTTAAATATACAGAAATGTATAGAAAACCTAGTTCACCTAGAGAAAGCCAAGGGAGTGTGAATGGGTTAGGATATGATCAGTTTAGACCTAGGTTTGTGTCTAAAAAGGCTTGTTATACATGTGGGAGCTTTTCTCATTTGGCCTATAACTGTGTCAGTGGATACAAACAAGTCGCTGACAATAGGCCACCCACTATCAATCACAAACCTTTTGTCCACACAAGGCCACAAGCTGCTAGACCTGCTCCTTACTTTTTAAAAGCAGCTACTTCTCATGGCCAAAGACCCTTTCAAAAGACCAACACTTGGTCTAACAAACAGTGGGTTCCTGTAGAAAACTCTAATTTAGCCGCTAATAGGAACAATCTATCCACTGACAGGGCAAGACAAGCTACTGACAACCCTAGATTTGGTACTTCTATGTCAAAACTAGATGTTGTCAGACCTTATGTTAGACCATATAAACAAAGATACTTGGTTAATAAGGGACAAGGGTCTAAGGGATCATCTAATTTATCTTGGAAACCTAAACAAGAGGAAAACTCTAATTTTAATGGTGTTTCAGTGACCTATAATAGATTTAAATATCTTGAGAAGATCACCACTAGACCCATTAGAACTAATTGGGTGTTTAGGTCACAAAGGGATGAACATGGATTTGTGGTAAAGAATAAGACCACTCTAGTTGAACAACTAGATATATCCAAGTCTGACAAGGCTTGGATCTCCAAAGAAAACTAATTTATTTTCTTTATGAGCAGACGATCTAAAAGCAAGTTAATAATCAAGGATATTGGGATAGTGGATGCTCAAGGAACATGCATTATTGGTCTTTCCACTGTTATTATTTTTATCCACTGACATGTTATCTCTACCCATTGTCATGGGAAAAGTAGCCTCTATCGGTGTGTTTTTGTGGTATTCTGTCTAACTATGCAGGAAAGTGGAGCTACATTAGGATGGATGCAGAGTTGCAAACTTTTATTTATGATGGTTGGAGTGTTTACATTCCTATCTTGAGATAAAATTTTGCTTCTTCACATGTAATGATTTGTATGCTTTGGTTAAGGGGAGGTAAACCTTTAGGTTTTTGGGTACTCTTAGAGCACTCTTATCACAATTCTAGATTGTGTCCACTGGTGAGTGGGGGTTAGAAATAGTGAAGACTTTTTCTTATGGAATTGTTGGAATTTCTAATCCTCGAGGCACTGTAGCATGCACGTTTTTATTTAAACATGCATGCTGCTAAGACATTTGACCTAGATTTGGGATTGGTCGGTTGGGAGACTTTGGGTATATACTTGGGTTATCTGGGGAGTTGCAAAGGTTTTATATGAATTAACTTTCTCTTTGTGGAGTTTGTGAACAAAGGACTCTAGAGTTCATGTGTGTCTATCATACTTTTACATGTGTGTATGCATGAAAAGTGTTTTTCACTCTTGCTTATTAGAGTTTAGTTAATTTCCTTAGGATTATTACCTTTGTTTGTGTTTTAACTAAGGTTTTCTACATTCTCAAATCCATTTTATGCTATGACATCCCAGCTGTTGTCATTTATAAACTGCTTTATAGACCTAAAACATTTCATCAACCTTTCACTTTTCAAATTTTGGGATATTTGGAAGGCTTAAGATCATTGAGATGTTTTTCCATGGCGATTCGCATCTAGTAGCAGTAGATATTACTTTCACAAGGGTGGATAGTGTTATGGAGATGGATGGGACTTTGAGTGACAAAAGTTATAAAGAAGACTCCAAAGACTCTACATGATGTTATTAAGAATTAGATAGACTGGATGGACATGGAAGAAGTTTACTGCTATGGCATAAGATGTATTGTAGAAGATGATTAAGCACAAAGTTGAAGGTCGTCTACACCAGTGATATGAGTGTTGACTTTTCGCGTTTCATTCACACTTAAATTTAGGGATAGAGCATGTTTGTAAGAATCCTCTCTATATGTTTTGTTTTATTCAGAAACTTGATGTTTGGGGTAAATATCAAGTTTAGGGGAGGATTGTTGGGAATAAAATGACAAGTAAGATCCTAGCCGCTGACAAGTAAGATTCTAGCCGCTGGCATGACTATTGTAGCCGCTGACACAAAGCCACTTACAAGAAGAATCTTAGCCACTGAAAGATTGCATGAGCTATGAAGATCAACACATTTTATTTAAATTAGGAAGACAAGGACTAAATCCGCCAATGATGAATTCTTCAAGCTGATGGACAAAATATGAAGATAAGAATTCAGAATATATTCTTAATGTTTAAAAGATTTAGTCAATAAGTTATTTTCTATTATCTTGTATATCTTCCTAAAATAGTTGATTCTAGCTTTTTGTACAAGGATCCCTAGTGTATTATAGGAGGCCTTAGGGTTAGACATAAGATATACTTTTCACATACTTTTCATACACTTTCTGTTCACTTTTGATATATCAATTTATTGAAAGTTTGATAATCACCTTGTTATTTTGTTCTTTCTTCTAAGTATTAGTTTCCGCATAATACTTAGATTGTCGAATACACAAAGTTTCTCTACTTATTATTCTTGATCTAATCTTGATAATACAAAGCTAATCGATCTAAGTTTGGGATCAACAACAGTATCTAGTGACTAAGGATCTAAGGGTAAGTCTAAGCTAGCTGGCGGTGCGATGATGATGCTGATTATGGTGACATGGCTGGTGGTTTTAGAGATGGTATTGAGAATTCAGATAGCCGTTCCCATGGTGAGTACCTAAATATTATACCCCCGTCGATCTTTTGGCTCAAGGACTGGACTAGACGTGACTTATCCTCCTATTGTTCTTCCCGATAGAGAGGTCTCTGCTACCATTGGTGCTGAGGTTTCAGAGGATCATGAGAGGACAAATATGGCTAGCTCTCATGTGTCCCATGGTAAGTTTCCCTTATTAGCCTTTTTGTTTGTGTATACAGCCTTTATTTGACCTTATCCTGTTTTCTCTGGATCTTGTAGGTAATGTTGAGGATACTCGCCCTCTTGCTGAGGAGGATGCTCAAGTGTTTCCTACTGGTGTGGTTGATGTTGCTCCTCATGTTACTGCGTGTGAGAGTGTTAACATTGATGGGATGACTATCAGGATGATACTGTTTGTCGTGGTGACATGGTTCAGGATGGGGATACTGCTGGGGATGAGTTTCATAAGGAGACTTTTCCTTTGCAAGTTGGGCCTTATTGTGTGAATTATCCTTTTGACGAGGGGGCTAGCGACCCTGCTCCTGCCCGAGAGGAGTGGGAGGATAGGCATATAGTTGACTTTGGTATTTTGGAGAATGAGTTACTCAAAGACCCAATGATTTGTAGGAGTATGCATGATCATTTTGCCACATCAGCCGAGACTCATTTGTTGTAAGAGATTTCTCCGGATCAACTGACTGGTCAGATGAGCGTGCTGCAGTGTTAGATGATGTCGTATGGGAACGAGTTTTTTTAACCGATATGATATTCTTAGGAGGAATCACGGTAACCTTATTCATAAGTATGCACATGTCATGGATACTCTTACAGAGAGAACTAATGCCCTTAGATATCAGACTGGGCGTACTAAGTGTGCAAAGGCGAGGGCTAATGGTAGCAGTCTCGAAGTAATGTCCTTGGTGAAGAAGTGTGATAGATACAAGTCTGAGATGCACTTAGGGTCTAGAATAGAGAGCTTGAGGATGAGCTTTCTGCTGTCAAGTCGTAGCATGCTGCCCAGATGACAGACTTGGAGCATCAGTTGACTTTAAGTACCTCTGACATCCTTTCGAGGAATGTCACTATTTCCGATTTCGATCAGCGGCTTTCTAGGACGAATGGGGAGATTACTCAGGTGTTGGATTTAGCTGTCAGTACTAGTGTTGAGCAGGGTTTGTGTATGGGGAGGACCGAGGATCAGTTCCAGGCTTTTCTCATAGGGTAACCCGCTTCATCCCTGATGTTGAGGCGCAGTTTGCTGCTGCTTCATCTGTGTTGAGTCTTCTTTTCGAGAGATTGCTCAGATTAGGCCTGATCCGGTGGCTCCTCCTAGTCAGACTTCTGCTGGTCAGCCTGCTCAGAATTTTGGTCATACTGTTACTCATCGTTCGAAGAAGAAAGGACCATCGGGGCTAGGATCTTCCTCACCTGTCTAATGTATTTTATGCTTTGTACTTGTCTTACTTTATTTATGTATCTTGCCCTCTTTGTTTTCGGTTTTAAGCATTTTACTTTTCCTTATATGCTACTATGACTTTATTGTCAATTTTCCATCGTATGTATGATGGCCTCTTGTACGCATGTATGCTTAATTATTACATGATGTGTTATGGAAGTATATTTTATGACAACTTGCGCTTTACTTACGTATTATTTATCTGGATAGTGTTTAGGCCTTTATGTTTGTTACCAACACATGTTTGTGCTAAATCCAATCATTTGTACCTAGCCATCAATGTACAAAACTTATTAAATCAAGGTTTGGGATGTGTCGTGCGTGACTCATATTTTATTGCTTAGCATGATCACAAGTGCCTATGATGATGTTTTAGCCTTATCAATGAGTCTAGCGTGCTACCTTCCATTTTTTCCTTATTCACTTAATTTGGATTTTCATTCGTATGATGTAGGCGTAACATTTGACTTGTAGGTTCATGCTACCCCTATTCCTAGGTGTAGCTATTCACCAGAGGGTAATTTTACGTGAGGAAGATAGGAAGGTATGTTCTTATCCTTCTGCTACGGAGTCAATTTGCAAAGGTTGCTCAGCCTAACCGCCATGGTACTAGTTTCACCATGGGAGACTTAATTAGTGGGCGTCACCCTCTTCGACCGGAGGTAGAAACCATCCGGTTGTCGTGTGTTTTATGTCATGATATAATATTTTAAGCATATAGTCTTAACAGAAAATACGAGGAAAATTTCGTTTCATTCATACCACGAGAGAAGAAACAATACATTAGTTGCAGCTAGGATCATCTCCGGAGCAAGGCTTATACTTTGAAAGTTGCCCCTCCGGAGGAAATACGCAATAGTTGTGATAAACATAATCCGGTGCTTTACATGTAGCACTTACGGAGGTCGCTAGCGTGCCAAGTCCTGGGTATCTCCTTTCCTTCCACGATGTTAAGTTTATAGGATTCGATTGGAAGGCTTTGATGACTTTGTAAGGTCCTTCCCAGTTGGGTCCAAGCTTGCTCGTGTTTTCTGCCCATGAGGCTTCATTCTTCCTGAGGACAAACTCTCCTACCTTGAATTGCACATGTCGCACTTTCTTATTGTAGTACTTTTCCACTTACTACTTATATCTAGCCTCCCTGATACCTGCTATCTCCGTTCGCTCCTCTAGCAAGTCCAGGTTCAAGCGAATCTCTTGATCATTAGTCTCTTCATTAATGCTAGAGATTCTATGTGTCGGCATGCCGATTTCTGCAGGGATAACTGCTTTAGTGCCATAAGTCAAGCTGAAAGGTGTCTCTCCATTGCTAGTCTTCTTCATTGTTTGATGTGCCCATAACACGTTAGGGACTTCTTCAACCCAGGCTGACTTTCCTTTTTCAAATCTTTTCTTTATTACTTCTAGCATGCTCCGGTTTGCTCTTTCCATTGATCCATTCCTTTGTGGGTGATACACTGACGTGGAGATCAACTTTATCTGGTGTTTCTATGCCCAATTTTTGAAAGGATCATTTACAAACTGAGTTCCATTGTCTGGTACGATGGTAGTTGGAATCCCAAACCTACATATAATGTTGTCCCAAGTAAAGTTCAACACTTGCTTTCCGGTGATAGTCTCCACTGGCTTTGCCTCCATCCACTTTGTGAACTAGTCAATTGCTACTATCAGATACTTCACTTTTCCTAGTCCTTCTGGTAGAGGCCCAACTATATCCATGCCTCATTTCATGAATGGCCAAGCTGATGTTACTGAGATCAGATCTACCTTGGGTAGCTTGGGTACAGAGGCGTGTGCCTGACAGTTGTCACATGCCCAGATGAGCTCTCTAGCGTCTCTATGCATTGACGGCCAGTAGTACCCTAAGTTCATAGCCTTAGCCACTACTTGTTTGGTCCCGTCGTGCATTCCACACGAACCCATGTGCACTTCCAGCATGATGTAATTGGCTTGTAAAGGACCAACTGACATCATCAACGGAACTAGGTAAGACTAATTGGCTTGTAAAGGACCAACCCATGTGCACCACTGAAATAGAGTATTTTGAAGTTCGTTTTTTCTCAATTCTTGACAAACTGAAAGTCCTAAAAATCTCAAGTCTTTAATTGTTCTTGGTTGTTAAGGGTATTTGGATGTCTATGTCTAATTCAATCAACACGTAAAAAAATGAAAATAATAGGCTACGTATCCGTAAAACACCTTGCAAATACCAAGTACTATTCACAAAGTTCAAAATGTAAATGCATAAAAGTAAAAGTGCTTGAAATGTAAGATAAATGAAAGTACAAGGGCTAAAATGTAAATTTCAGAAACTAAAAGGACCAAAAATGTAAAATTCAACAAACTAGTAACAACTTTCTACCAAACTAACAAACTTGCTAATTGAATTTAACAAAAAACTGGAACTACAAGGACTGTTACTTGCAAACCCTAAAAACAAGTAAGATTAGCACCTAATGAAAGCAGTTTAAAACATCAAGGACCAAAGTGCAATTAACAAGAGTTGTTTATCAAAAACGGGTTTAACCACTTCAATAAGCTGGTATGAACTTATTACTGGACCAAATTAAGTCTAGTTTGTTTCAAAATGCTTAAAATGGAAATTTAACTAGACTTGTCCAAGGAATCTGCTTAAAAGCTTGTAAAACAAAAGATAGCTTATTCTAATAAGCCAAGAATAAGCAAATATGAAACTGAGAATTCCACAACTTGATTTCTATGAACAATCTAATTAATAAGCTGACAAGGAGTATGGAATGTCTTTCTAAATTGAAAATGATTCATTGGTAAAGTCAGAAACTGAAATTAAGCTCAAATGAGCTTATTTGACCAAGCGTTGACCAACTTTTTGAAAAAGCTGAAAATCTCAAAACTTACTCAAGACATGTTGGTAACAAGATTTGTGAAAGAAAAATGGCTAGTTTATGAAGAGGAAATTGAGATATGAGAAAACAGTATTGACTTGTTTATAGAAACTTGCAATTGCTCATTGGTTTTTTAAAAAGCTTATTTCTTACTGAAAATGAATACTGTATAATTTCCTTGTAAACACTGATACTTTGGATGTTAGACTACAAGTAGGAACTGGTTTCAAGCAAAATGATCAAGAAATGAATCAATGCCATTAGATTGAATTTGGCAAGTTTTCTGATTAACTAGAAAACAGGTTTTGACCCAAACTATTTTTAGACCAATTACTTTTTTGACTAACAAATGGACCACAAACCTGAACCAAAATGACGACACAAGTATACCAAGTGTGAATGAGTAATTAAAACAAAATTTAACAAATTTGAATCACTAATGCTATTCAAATCCAAACACCACTTTAAATAGCTATGAAAGACTTTTACAAAGGAATTGTGAGCACAAGTTGGAAGCAGGTATTTACTCCTATCAAGACATGTCTATTATGTGAAATGAAAGGTATTTAAGCTGAAATCAAGTAAGTAAACAGACTTACACACAAAATGACACCTAATGACAAAAAACTGATGTAACTCAAAGCTGAAAACTAGTAAGCTAAGATTTAAGGCTACAAATCACTCAACTGCTATTAATCTAACATAATTACTCTAAAAACAAGCTAAACACATGATCATTTCAGCAGGTAAGCTTTACACTAGGAAAGTAGCATGCAATTCATTTTAGGGAAACCAAAAACAGAATTTTAGACACCTTTTAGCTTGAAGCCTCCTCTGATGGAGTAGAGGAGCGTTGAGCTCTCTATATAACACTTATTTTAACCCAATTCAACTATAATCATCAAACAATTCACCTACAAAAGCCATTTCTGAATCAAATCAACAAAATCTGCTTCAAACTACTTCAACAGGTACTGGAATTGAACTGATATTGCTGAATCAAACTGAATAAGCTCTAAAACAACTCAAACACACTTCATTGATCAGTTATGATCAATGAAATCACAAGATATCAACAGAAATGCAGGATTGAGTAAAGTGAGATAGAGATAAGAACTAATTTTTTTGTGTTTTATTGATTTAGGAGGGAAAGTTTGTGACAAGATCTAACTGCCTAACTAACAAGCTCTTAAGTGTGTGTCAAACACTTAAGAGCTGCTAACTAACTGAAATGAAAGCAAGAATTGAGAGGAAAATTACAAGTGTGTGTTTTTCACACTTTAACTACTTGATTACAAATGAGCTAGTCTACCCCTATTTATAGAGCTAAAATGATGAGTTTTTGGGGAGTATCACGGGTCTCATTCAATTAGAGAGTGCCAGGTGGCTTCTTCTTCTTGATTGCAGATTTGTCTTCAAGAACACCAAAGGGGGTTTTTGATTCCTCCAATTTCAATGTAATTGGCCATGATAATTAAATTCCTTGTTGAAATGCGAGTAAGTTTCATGTAGAAAACATTTCTTGAAATGCAGTGTAGCTAAATCCACTTTCCGGGCTCGTTCTTGATGAAGATGACACGTGTCTTCTTTTTATTGGATCTTAGCTTAGCACACGGATCATTATCCGTTTTTGGATAAAGGATTATGGAGTGTTGGCTTGTGATTGGTCAATAAAGAGTAAGTGGGTAACCTGTACAGATTCGGTTAATAAATGCAAAAGGTGAGTTAGTGGCCAGCTGACGTGTAACTTGGCAATCCGGATAACATTTTCTTTGCATTCTTATTGGTCCAAGAGGTAATGACTCGGATTGAACCCAAAGTATATGTAATTTTGTCATTTTCAGTCCCTCTCTTTGGCAAATTCTTCATTTAAGCTCCTTTCTTCATTCTTTTGGCAAATTAGGTCCTTTGACTTGCATTCTTGATTATTTAAGTCCCTTGACTTGGTTGACTTGAAGGTTGACCAAGTTTGACTTTAATCTTGACTTTTCCAAAATTGCATATAAGTCCCTCAACTTTTGAACATTGTCAAGATAGGTCCTTTTCTTCAAATATCTTTGATCCTTATCTTGTCTTTTTCATCATAAATGAGCTTGATTCCCCTTGTTTGCTTGAACTTGTATCCTTTTACCTATTTAAGCACAAATACAAAACATACCACATAATATTGCTTTATAGCACAAAAGTTAGGTATTTTCTATGTGTTTTAGGGTGATTTGTTGACTTATTGATATGAGATTATGCTCATATCAAATCTCCTACACTTGATCATTGCCATGACCTCATGCAATGCTATATTTTAAAGCACAAATTTACATTTTCCTCATAATTAACCCACCTTGGCCAATATGGAATGCTTTTACACTACTCTACACTATATGATGCATGATTTTGATTTTGTACAATGCAATGCAAAGAATAAATGTAAATATTTTTTTTTGCTTAATAAATATTGACTTAGCGGTTTAGTTAGGATTGTTGGGTTTCTAGTCTTTTCTAGTAGCTTCCGTGTAATTAAATTGGGAAGACATTAAGGTATCGCCAGCGTCACGGTTTTGAAGTATTGGCAACCCGAATAATCGAAAGCTTCACCCAATAATAAGATTTCAAGTGCTCACCTAAATCAAGCAAACAATTTGAAGCCCCACAAGGCCGAAAAATCTATGCAAAATTGAAAGTGAATCAAGCCTTAATCTTCGTAGCTTTAAAGATCCAAAATTCACCTTAGCGTGAGGATATACGTCTTTGGCTAATAAAACCACCGATGATGCGGATAATAAAAGGCAAGGCAAGACCGAAGTCATAATAAAAGCTTCATGGCGAAGTTGAATAAAAGATGGAGGTAAACCAAAGATAATAAGGCCCTTTCGTTAGGGGGCGTATAAAAGTCTTGGTAATAAGTCTCATGTTCAAAACCGTTATAAAACCGTGTTTATCGATTCTTCTTGTCAACTTAATTTTTTTGACATCGTTGTCTATTAGGAGGGGTTATTGATTTGATGATCTTGGTTACACCGTTGGGACTCTATTTTTAGACTAAATCTCTATCATCGCATAAGTCAAACCATGTATCCGCGTGAAACATTCAAGACAAAATAAAATATAAGAGATACAACTTAGGAATAATGGGAGGATAAGTACGTGATTAGGGCATATGAGTAGTGTTAGCATTACTAACTTATAATGACAATGATCTCGTTGCACGCTTGGCATGGAATTGGGGTGAAAATCGAGGACGATGAAATTATTTCTAACGAAGCATTCACGTTTTCTTATTCTATGAACCTAAACGTCCCATTTTGCGATGAAAATCATACATTATGTCTAGAACACAAGTAGTAGTAATAGTAGTAGTGTAGCTAGTTTATCATTCAATAAAGTGAATAAAAAATGAATTTTGGAGATTCTACGATACTTTATTCTAGCATTGCGTGAGGGCACGGCAATGGTTTAGTATGGGGGAGTGATGAGACTGCTTTTATACATAGTCTCATCGTCCAAATCGGGCTTAAAATGCATTAAATATCATTCAAACTGCCAAATATATGCTCGTGTTTGTTGCTTGTGTATTTTAGGTACGTATATTGAGGAAATGACAAAAAGATCACAAGAATCAATAAAAAACAAACACGGGAAACGAAGCCGCACAAAGAACCGGGCCCAAGAATGGAATTTTCAAAAATGACCTTGAAGTTTGAAGATTTGTCAAGATTGGTCCCTCAATGTTTGAAGACTTGTCATTTTATACCCCTGTAAATCCTCAAAATTACTTGTGGGTCCCTAAAATATCAAGTATGTACAAGTTTAGTTCTTGGAGAATGGAGAAATTACAAAAGAAGTCCTTGTGGAAGGTTTACAAAGTTGTTGTGCCAAAAGTGACAAGTGGTCCAAACTTGTTACAAAGGAAAAAGATTTGTGGCTGTTTAAAACAAAGTAAACAAAACATGAGAGTCAAGGGGCCTTTTCTGCCCAGACAACACAACTCTCCCCACCACTTACATCCTGCCACCTCACCCACCTTTGCCCAGTCACCCATCTCACGTCACCCCACTTAAACTTATTTAAATTAATTACAATTAACGGTGGGAAACAAGTTTTTAAACTTGTAAATAAATCAAATCACCCCCTGCTTATCATCTTCATCCTACAAACCCTAAAAACCCCCAGTTCTAATTACCTAAATGTTTAACCCAAACCCTAATTAACCTTGGGGGTTTCACTCGTTACCCCACACCCAACACAAAACCCCACCCAGAAATTGACCCCCTCTTTATTTGTCCCCTCTCCAGCTCACATCACAGCACGGGATACCACCACTTTGACCAAATCAAGGGCCATGATGCGTTTTCTTGTTCACCACTCCAATCCAACGAATTAAAAACCTCAAGTACACTGATTTATCACATGGGAGCCAAGCTAGCAAGTTCAAACAAGGCATCTTTTCAGCATATTTAGAGAATCTTCAAGGGCATTTATGGCTTTTCAGCAATTAGGGTTTTAGAATCTAGAATTTTCTATCAGCTTGTATATAATGAGACGTATGTGTCTCATTTTCATTGTTCCAGATTTTGCTTTAAAAAAATATTGTAATTCCTTTTTAAGTTATAAAAGTTGGTATTTTGATTTATAAAGTAATTCCTTTTTATTTTTAAAAGTTGGTGGTATTATTGAAGCAATCTGAGTTCCATAATCACTTTTGAATTTGTTAAGTCTCATTCAGAAAGTGAAGGTTTTGGTAAGAGGACACTCAACCCAAAACCTTGACTTTCTGTGATAGTTATAGGAGCTTATCAGCCTATTTGGTGAACAACCAAATAAGCTACATAAGCTTGTATAAGCTATTTCATCAAGTTTCAGTTTTCCAAAGATTGTTTTGACAAAAAATCCCGTTTTCAAAGATTTTTCTCAAAATCTTATTTTAGCTTATATCTTACTGTTTGAATAAGCTTAAACCATTAAGCCTGATAAGCTTGTGGTTAGAGCTTATTCAAACTTGAAGTCTGCTCTTTGTTTCTGTGGTGCTTGTGCAGGCAAGAAGAAACAAGTCTCACCATTTCCATTTTCATTCACTTTGTTTGAAGACATTTTTAGGGCTTGGGGTCCTGCTTTGGATTCCCACAACAAGCCATTCTCTACAGTTTCATAAGCTTTCATAAGCTCACTTACAAACCTTTGGAAGGCATCAGCTAGAGGTAAAATTGGCTTGAACCCCTTTGGCAAGTTTTTGGTGAAGTTTTATGTGAGTATGTGATTTTGTGAAGTGCCTGCTAGGTTATGTTATTTTATCTGTTTAAACTTGTTGTTTATGTCTTGTATGGATGTTAAGATAGTTATAAATCAGTTTGGTTAGGTTTTGTATGCAAGTTGCTTGTTAAAATTCAATTTCTGAAATTTAAGGGGTGTTTGGGATAAGAGTTTAAGCTACATGGTTGACAAGCTATTGACTTGAAATCTGCCCTAACACACTTGATTTGTCATTAGTAGTTATTTCTATCATTTGGTTTTGAGTTTGGTTAGTTTTCATAGGATTTGAATGTTCTTATTTTGCTTAGACTTGATAAAAATCAGTAAGTTGCCTTAACTGATTATTTTAGGTATAATTGACCACCAACTCTTGAAGTCTGTTAGGGTTAAGTGTTATATAGGATTGTGTATCAGCTATATGCTATTTGGTCTATTTGTGTGCAAAATTTGAGCTTTCAAAATCCATTTTTGTGCCAAGTGAATCAGCTTACTGTTCATCTGAAACCTTAGCCTTCATCAGTAACAATTTTGTCCATTTTGTGCTTAATTTTGTGAAGATACTTGTGTGTTTTTGTGATTCAATTGACTCCCTACACTCAACTGAGTGTAGGGGTGCCTTATTGTCCAAAATAAGCGATCACATAAGCTTTCCTAAGCTTATTGGTCAACTGACCAAAATTTAACACTACCAGTGGGAACCAGTTTCCCACTGCTAGTATTATTGTTACCACTGCTTTGCAAAAGGACAAAACCTTGTCACATGTCCCTTTCAGAAACCTGTTTTTTTTTGTCTTTAGTGATCAAAAATAGGAATTAGGGTTTCAGACCAGTTTCTATATTTTTCTTATTTTATTTTGGATTTTTGAGTTTAATTTGTTTTTCTGTTACTGTTCATTTGCTATTTTTTAGGTTTAATTGCATTTTAAATACTTTTTAATATTCTGATTTTTGTCTTTTAGTGTAGAAAATTAATATTTTTAGATTTCATAAATTTTATTAGACTTAGAAAAACATTTTAAGATTTTTAGTTCAAAAAGTTTTTACTGTTCACCTTTTATTTATTTTTTAGAATTAATTTAGTTTAATTAGGGGTTAATTTCAAACTGTTTTTGTCTTTTAGTGAAAATTTTTATATTTTTCAAACTTTTTCATTTTTTACTGTTCTTTAGTATAAATTAGGATTTTTAAAATTGTCAAATTATTTTTAGCATTATTTTATTATTTTTTATAATTATTTTAGTTAAAAAAATAGTTTTTAGTGATTTAAAAATAGAAAAATAGTGAAAATTTAGGAAAAATACTTTTTAGTCTTTAAATAATTTAAGTAACTTATTAGTTCAATAAAATAATATTTTGGACATTTTGATTAATTATATTTAATTTTAGGGCTTTAATTAGCATTTAAAATTGAATATTTAATTAATAAAAGGTTTTAAAATATTTTTGTTGGATTTTTATTCTTATTTATATTATTTTAGACTTACTTTTAACTTTTAATTAATTTTTAGGTTAAAATTTTTAAATTTGTAGCTTTTTACGGTTTTACGTGAACGACCTTTTCGTCTTAGTGTAATCCGTCATCGTAACCGTCATTCTCTTCTTACCCCATTTCTATTTTCTTTTTTCTCAATATAATCGCAAACCATTAATCAATTCATTACACAACACACTTGCCTCCTTGGGAAACGGACTTGAACTTATTTGGTCATTAGTGCTTGGTTTTCCTAAACCGACACTTAATACTTGCCACTTTTGCTCTCTTTTCCTAAAGGGTAGCAAAAACTCTACATCACTTATTCATAGATCTTAAAAGGGCAATAAAAGCTCGATATGATCAACACTTAATTTCCAATCCTATAGCTCTTACAACAATAGTTATCAAATGAGTCACTAGTATGAAATGACTCACACATTCAATTAGACTTCTCGGAAAGGTACTAGTGGCATGAGGCTTTTGGGTAATGGTTCCAATGACAGCCTCAAGTGCAACTTTCACCTCTTCGATTTCAAATTTAAGAATTGGATGACAACGAATCAGATGACATCTTTCTAGGTGGTAACGTTTGTCAAACTCCACTCTATAAGGAAAGATCGTCATGACATCGATATCAGTTTTAATCTCGCCAATTCTTCTTCAATATCACAATCAACTAATATCTACATTTCTACGAATATCAACCATTTTGTTGGGATCATAAATATCCACAACTTGGTTTAGATCAGGAATAGCTAGAATTCCTACGGAAATAGCTTCGATTAATTACTAGGAAAGTTAGGGTTTCTTGTGACAATCTACGTCGTATAAATATCTCGTATACTTATTGAAATAATCATCAAACAATCTTATAATCAAATCACATCATATATATATATATATAATCCAAGTTATATATATATATATATATATATATATATATATATATATATATATATATATATATATATATATATATATATATATATATATATATATATATATATATATATATATATATATATATATATATATATATATATTAAAATAACACTTCTCAGTCTGGCCTTGTTGGTAACTCGGGAATTATTCGGCACCGTTATAGTCAAAAGATTTTTAGACATTTTAAGAAAAATGTTTATAGTTAAAAGATTTTGAAATGTTTTATTCAAAACCTTAGTTTTAAAAATCTTTCGTTCTCTATAACGAGAGCTCTGGTACCAAACTGTAACACCTCCAAATATATACAATTCAATACAACGGAAGACTCGTTGGTGTTACGGGATAGCACATTACTCACATCATAGAAAACGCTTAAAAATCGTGTCGTTTAATAATAAAGCATTTCCATTCATAAATATCAAGTTTACATAGGTCTCAAGTCATTGTATTTCATACAGGTTTTACAAAGCATTTGAATGGAAATTATTATTTAAGTGCGGGCCATGAATTCTTATTGTCTTCCCGAGAATTACCTTCAAGTACCTGAGACAAAACATGTTAAAAGAAAGGATCAGCGAAAACGCCGAGTGAATTCATAGAGTTTAATAAAACCATCAATATATCATCGGTATATAATTATTATCGAAAATCATTTTGTACAAATCTTTGTAATAGGC
Organism: Glebionis coronaria; assembly: GCA_025667525.1. Classification (NCBI taxonomy): domain Eukaryota; kingdom Viridiplantae; phylum Streptophyta; class Magnoliopsida; order Asterales; family Asteraceae; genus Glebionis; species Glebionis coronaria. The sequence continues at coordinate 355,135,066 of CM046881.1, read as the reverse complement.
CATAAAATAGCCAAAGTCATTTATACAAATCCTTATCAAAATCATAATATAGGCTTTCGCCTTCAAAACCATTATACGAACCAATGTCGTAAAAGTATCATACAATACGTTTTATAACGTTGCATAAAGTTAAATAAAAACCGTTATATGAATATGGTTATGTAAAACTAAATCACGAACATAATATCAATAATAAAACCCCGTATTGCTAGTCAGGCAATATATCGTAATTCAATGCATATAGCAGTAGTTTCGTTATTTTTGGATTATTATAAGTTGCATGACATTGTTACCTTACTACAACAAACAACGGGTAGCTAACCGGAAACTCAATTTTCACATCTAAATTAGCGTGTCGTCACAAAAATCACGCTATGGAAATCTTCTCATACATAAATTCGCTTACCAATCAATGTGGCACGACGGGGATCAACCGTCAAGGCGCGAACTGGGGTGATCGTCCCCAAATAGTACTATTATATGCACAAGCGTCTACCAAATCCCGGTAGTTCACAATTCATGCTAATGGGACTTTTAGTGACATAACCTAACTTTAATAATCCATTTCATTTCATCTGTAGGGTCATATAATCATACATCGGGTCATACAATCATTCGGGTCCAAATCAATAAACAAACAATCGGGACAAATGGTGTCCTATTTTATCAAAACTAACATGTTATCTCCCTCGCGGGTTTATAAAACATTTCATAAAAACATTTAAAAGAGTGCGAGGCTATGAACTCACGTTGATGTGGGAAAGCGGGTTATCGGCAATTCGGATGTACGGTACGTGCTTCAATCACGGAAACCTAGACAAATAATACTTGTCTTAGACTCTTGTCCAATGACTTTATCAAAATAACAATTATGTATACATATGATGATTTTATATATATGATGATGATCAAGTGGGTTTATACATTCTCACTTACTCATTTTAGTTTATGTATTGGTAACTTTTATACTAGTTTACTAGTTTTACTAATGTACATATTTTAGGCCCAATAAGCCTATTACAAGCCCAATAATTTTCATTAGCCCAATTATAATTTTAATATCAGTATTATACTTTACATGTTGGGCCCAAATGGGTTAAGCCCAATAAGTAAGTTTATAAGTGTTTTAACAACTAGTCGGGTTTATAGTCCAATAAGGCTACTTTGGCCCGTTAATGTCTATATGTTGTAAAGCTCGAGTTTTATCGGTTTATACTTGTATTGAGTACTTATATATCAGTATATGACTTTTAAAAATTTTACATTAGACGGGTCCGACCATCTAAGTTTTAATTGACGAAAAATGTTAATTTTACGGTATTAGCCGAAAAGACGTAAAAATCATATTTATAGTTTTTATAACTTATAAAACTTACCAAACTACCATTTTTATATAATGTCCATTTATTTATCATTATAAATATTTATATAAATGAAATATATAAGTTAGTGGGTTTTAATTTCACATTTTATACTATATTATTTTGAGTGCTTATATAATACTATTAAACTTTAATTTCACAAAATCTGATTATTAGTTTCACTTTCACCATTTTTATCATATCTTGAGTTCTATAAGGAGATAGAAGCTCATTTTTGGATGACATAAACTTCATATTATGTGCTACAAATAAGTTAGTTATAGCTACTGCTCAATCCATTTCTAAGTATCCTTAACAGTCCCTACAAAACAGACTATTCAGATTAGTATACTAATTTTGTTTTGATCATATCTCACTCATTTTGATGATTCCATTGTATGAACAACTCTCACATGTGTAAAAGTCCTAATACTTACTGTATATCAATTTTTCTATACCATTTTATTAGTTTATCATAAGGTTGTTTACTGTTTTATACAGCCTACTATTTTAAGCAAGATTTTAACATCTTTTCTTGTAGTTTTCAATCTTTTTAACCAAATCTATCCACACCAAATCCCCACATAATATTTTGATCATCATTAATCATCATATACATATACATAAATGAATAAAATACAAGATTACATATTCAAAATAACAAGATGATAGGGAGAAAAAATCTCTATACCACCAAGATGATGAAAAGATGGGATTTTGATGAACAAGGCTTGGTTCCTTGTTACCAAATCTTCAACTTTAGCAAGGCAAATCCTTGAGTCCTTCAAATGGATGAACACCTCCATGAAATCAGCCCTAAAATCCTTCTTGAAAATCAGCCCAAAGACCTCCATGAAAACTCCTTTTCACATGTTAAGATCACCTACAATCTTCATATCTTCAAAGGGTTTTCATCTTGTGCAAGTTAAACACATGATTCATGGTTGAATTTTTGATCAAATGGTGGTTTATGAGGGTATATGGGACGTTCATAGAGAGAGAACAAGAGAGAGTTGTGAGTTGTTTTGCATGTAGAAAAGTGAGGAAGTGGTTTAATGTTGAATGGTTTTGTTAGGTTGCTAGTTTGGTGTAAAGATTAGGACAAGTGTCCTAGTCTTTTCATGTAAAGTTGACACACCTCAAGTGTGTTGGCTAAGCTTTAGCCATCCCATGGTAGGGTGAGGCAAGTGTAAACTTGTCTCATCCCACTAATTTACGGGTACTCCTCGATTCTAGTTTCCTCGATTTGCGTGCCCTCGGGTCGTTTTATGAAAAACGTTTTTATAAATTATGAATCAACGACACAAAACGAATCTAATAAAAATTGTCTCATCAAAAACGGAGTTCAAAAATGTAAATACGTAATCCTAGGGTTTCCGGTTTAGTCGTAAAGGACGTTAAATTATACTCGTAAGTCCTAATCTCTTCTCGTAAATTTGTGAGTTTATGAACCAACACAAATTTAAAATCTCAAAATAATATTCACAGATAAATTTATTTCCTAAAATGTCGGACTGTTACCAAACGGTGTATGTAAACGTAAGCACGTAACGTAGAATCCTCCGGTTTAGACGTAGTCGATGCTACTTCAAGATGTAAACCCAAATTTCTTCCCAAAAATAAGTGAGTTCATAATATAACATTAAAATAATGTTTTTAAATAATACTTGAGAATAAAATATCAACCATAAATTGACGGATTGTCACACCTTCATTGGTCTATTAGGCTAAGCATCCACGACTCTCATTATTTGAGATTTTAAATTTGTGGAGAATGGGAGATGATAGAGTTGAAGCAAGTATAAAAGGGCTAGATAAACTTCATGAAAATTACTTGTGGCTTCTTCTCTTTCTTTGCCTCTATTTTCTTCGCATGTATATATGTTGATAAATAATCAAGAACGGTTTTAATCGGTTTGTAATCTCTTATGCATTTTTGACTAATCATTCATGGTTGATATAAGTACGTCTTAAGATTCTAAGTTAGAACGTTTTATGTGTACTAGCCTTATGTCATGCTTAATACTTAGTGGGTGTTTTTCCTTTTATTATTTTTAACTTTCTTTGTGAGGAATAAAGAAAAATAAGGAGCGGCTTACAAAAAAATGAGTGGCTGGTAAAAAAAGAAGAAAAAAGAAAAAAAAGAAAGAGAAAAAAAGAAGTAATTATACAAGACTCCCAAGAGGGGCAGTGAAGTGTTAATTATAGTAACTATTGAATTCCAATATTACCTTGACGGGTTGCGGGGATTTGATAGTTGCTCCAATCCATTATTACCTTGGCGGGTTGCGGGATTGAAGATCCAAAGTCCCAAAACGGCAGCGGATGTAAATTATTGCGTGAGTTTTATTTTTCTTTCCTTAGCGAGGGTGTAGCTACTTATTAATGCATGACATGAGGAATTTACACATAAGGCGAATGACTTATTATTCTTGAGTCGGACTTATATTAATTGTGAGCGGTTTTTCAAATAATGGATGAGAGGACTACTTAATATTAAAACCGTGCATCCTTATTTTTGGATTTTGCATTTCTTATATTTCACGCTTTAAATAATGACAAATTTGCCTTCAAGCAATTTGCTCAAATAATAATCGGTTCCACATTTAATTGTCATGAATAAGTTGATGCACTTTTTACTTGTGAATACTATGATCCTATTTTTAAGCTTGGTATGGGTAAAGTGAAACTTGAGGGTGATAAGTGTTCATGGTACCAAAGCTCTAATCTAAGTCATTGATTTCTTTATGAGTTTCTCCATCAAAACCATTTATGAAAAATCACAAATATATAAATAGAATTTATTTCCTGTGACACCCTAGAACCGAGGTCATTAACATTACCCTAAATTACGCTAATTTTTTTGAAATTTTTAATAAATATTAATTGCTACATATTTTAGTATTTTGGTTAAAGCCGATGTTCGAGGTTAAAATTTTTACGATTGACGATTCAAGAAGGACGATGACGAATACGATCCCGATGGATGCCCGAATTTCTATAATTATTGACGTTTCATCGATAATGTAATTTTTCGAGAATTTTACTTACGGTTCGTGTTAAGTTGAGTCGGGTGAGTTTTATAGCTTTCCGGGTACATTTAAAGTATCCCAAAAGTATTTTGGAGTGTTTGGGATTATTTCCGACTCCCGTAAAATTTTCTAAAATGACTAGTGAGTCAGACCCGCAAAGTTTTAGTGTCGTTTTTACTTGAGGCCAAAAGAAAGCCTAAATTGCACAAGAGGTCCTTCCAATTTTACAAAAAGGGGAACACAAACACACACTTAACAAAAACACTTGGAAAAAAAAATTTTGTTCTCTCCCTCTCTTCCTCCTTAGGCCGACGGTCACCCCCAAACCACCAAAAACCACCATTAATTTTTTTTTCTACTTGGTTTTGATTAAAACTAAGGTTAGACCACCTCTAATCTAATCATTCCCTACCTTTCTATGTAATCAAATCCAACATGCATTCAAACTTTTTTTTCAAGAATCAAAGGAATTTTTCAAACTCGTTTTTGAGGTTAATTGGATAAATGCATGTTAAATTCGTGTGAAATGAGGGTATAATCACTAAACAAACCCACTAAAATTGATTTGGTTGTGGTGTTTTGGTCACCCAAACCCCACGGCTAAGGGGGGTGTTTAGGGAGCCATGGTGATTGATGTTTTGAGCATTGGTTTTGTGTTTAATCTTGTGTTCATAGATGTTTTAGATGGATACATACACTTGCATGTTTGTTTTTAGGATTTTAGCTTATGAGGTTGATGATCAATAGGGGTTAGGAACTGAAAATATGGTTTGGTTGTGATTAGGGAAGCTTAGGATGATGCCTAGTGATGATAAATAGGTTTGGAATCGAGCGTAAGTATGATTTTGGTATGGTTAAATTTAGGCAGAAAGTTTAAGGCATTTTTGTAAAAATCATTTTGAAAACAGGTCTTGTGGATAGGATAGACTTGTAGAGAATTTTCTTAGCTTCGATTTGGTATAAGGTAGAGCTTACGACTCCTAACGAGTCAAAAGTTACGACGTTTTGAAATTCGTGTACCGGGAGATGAAAACTGTCATAATCCGAAGTTATGATTGGTTGTAGGTCAAATCCCGGGGACTATAAGTCTAGTTTGGTAAATGGTCAAGGACTGAATTTTGGTGTCAAACCTGCACATTTGAGTCTACTTTAGGACTTAGGTGTCAAATGGGTCAATGGAGTATTTTAAACGGGTCAAACGGGTCTGACTTGGTCAAAGTACAATTTCAGTCCGAAAAATGTAGTTTTTGGAAAAGCGTTGAGTAACGGGTCGTAGAAGTAAAAATTTTTATTGGGATTAAATATGTGTTATCTACAGGTCTTATAGTATTTTTGAGAATTTTGTCAAATTTTATAAAAATGGTTAAGTATAGTAAAATAGTCCGTACTTTTGGTAAGTATCGGCGAAAATGAATAGAAATGGATGACGTTAATAATAAGGACGAATGGTGTAAAATGAGTAACGCTTGTTGTTTTGTTTTGGCGTGAGTTGTAATTGTCCTAAGTGACTAGTATCTATGTATTTTATACAGTACCATAAGGTTTTAAAATGAGATTACTCATTACGCGTTATTTGGTTGATAGGTGTTGATTTACCCGGGCATCCGTATCGTCGTCAGTGACCGTCTCTCGAACTATCGACTACTTGATATACAAGGTGTGAATTTATAGCCTCGCTTATTATTATTTCAAACTGTTTTACCCGCGAGGGAAATGCATGCTAGTTTTTAAAATGAACATATGTCATGAATGATTGTTGGTCCCGAATGTTGCCTTTGAAATTGTGTTGAGTACCTAGTTGCAAAAGACCCTAATTTCATGAACTATTAACTATTGTTTAGTCCTAGCGTGGATTAGAAATAGCCGCTTATACAAAGTGATAGTACTATGGGGTTGACTACCCTATCCGAGACGAGGGCTAGTACGTTGATACCCCCTGCGGACGGATAATTTCTGATAAGAGATAAGGTATAATTGCAACTGATGCCTTATTAGGGGCCTTGGTTTCATCTGAATCACGCCGGTAATTATTACGCGGGTGATTGAGTTAACGGTTTAGTGTCATGAGCTTATACACAATTACCAGTATCTTGAATATAGATTGTTTGATCGACAAGTCTATGAATGATCGTGAATGGTTTTTATTCCACATATGTTCAAAATGAATTGTAAAACCTATGAATTCCACTCAACGTTTTCGTTGACCAAATTTTGGCATGTGTTTCAGGTAACCGCTGAAGTGTAGCATGGAGCGTGCATGGGATGGATGTTGTGTGTATGGCTTGGAGTCTGCTTGTTTTTCCTCCCTTTTCTACTTAAACATTTTTAACTTTAATGTTATGTTGTTGTGAAACTGAAATTTTTGGGTTGAGATTCATGGGGACCGAAAACGCTAAACTCTGTTGTACCAAGTGGGGTTGGAAAAACCGTGGACATGTATCTTTTAACAATTTTTAATTCAAGTTTTAAGTTGACGTCTCTTTAGAGTCGTTCGATATATCTTGTGTGTAATGATAACTGCGTAGCACCCAAATGTTGTAGTTCCGCTGCGCATAGCATTTTGTGGGGGTGTTACAGATTGGTAATCAGAGCCATGAGTTATAGAGAACTAGGTCGTTTTTGAAAATCCTAAACTATAACTTTTGGTGTCGTAAGAAATTGTCCAAGCACACACAACTATCCTGCATGGCTCCGGTAAGATTTATTTTTGTATTTATGGCATTTGACGTATACTTTTGAGTTGAAGTATGTATGTGGGTAATTATTACGTAAGTATGGAAATTACTATATGTAGACGTTAAAATTATACGTGGAATATCCGACACCGTAATTCTTGTATTAATCATGCATGAGCATCATATTATTACATTTTGGGCATATGTACCACCTTTGCATTGCATTTGCATGCATGTATTTATAAATATTGTATAATTACTTACGTACCCTCCGAAATTCGCTGTTATTGCAGGAATGGCCGAGGTACCGCCTAATGGTAATGGAAACGATTACGTCGTAGGTCACGAAGGGGGGAGTGTTGGAACAGCTGCTGAAGGACAAGCTGAGACGAACGATGTGCAAGCCCAGGACCCCGACCAAAGGAGAACTACTTGCCCCAGGCCTATGCGTACTTCCCATCTGGTTGGTGCACCAGGTATCCCCAGAAGATCCGAAGGTGCAGCGAGCGCAAATTTTCTTCATCAAGGCATCTCAAGAGTTTGCTGCCCCGGACCAAGAGCTTATCATGACGTACGACGTGTTGTGAGAGGTTTGGATGAATCGATGTTCATGCGGTACGTAGTGGAATCAAGGGTGATCGACAGATTCGACGAGAATGAGAGGGCAGACCAAAGACTGTTGGAAAGGACTGCAAGAATTGAGTATGATGGAAATGCAAACAAAAGTGACATCAACAGTCTAAGATCGATGATCGCGAATTTGAGCGCTAGTCTTGACCGTGTTAGGGAAGATCAAGTAAGATTGTCTAGGATGCAGAGTTGGGAGCATCGAGTGAGAGCATCATTGCCCCCAGATTGGAGATTTGTGGACGATTTGGAAATGGAAGCGAATGACTTCATGATCCAGCCACCTACCAGAGGTGCTTGTATCACTGTGGGAAATCAGGTAGCGATTGAGTGTGGGTCTACGTCAGGGACGAAAAAGGAGACTGAATGTGGACCGGACGACAAAGGAAAGAGAAAAATGGATGATGTGGACAAGGATGATAGCGATGAGGAACCCGCGGAAGATGATGACGAACCGCCATCCAAGAGGCCGTGTGGATCACCACATGCCTAGTTGCTTGTCTTGTATTTTATCTTTGATCGTTGTAATAGAACTGTTTTAGACTTTTATATGATGGCATTATGACGAAAAACTTGAGGACTTAAGTTTTATGGTGAATGATTGTAGTGGCAATACTTGTCACAATTTTGGTTAATTATCAATACAATCCATGTTTACCTTTCATGATGTGTGATATGTCTTAAATTTGATCTTTTGTGATGTGAATTGATGAATATTAGTAACTCTGTAGTGATGTGTCGTTGTATTTATATTATGTCTTGAAAGAGAAATCCATCTTAATCTTGATGTGTGTACTTACATTGTTTTTCTATTTTCCCTGTCTTGCAGAAAGAGATATTTGATAACGCACCATGCCTCCAAAGTTAACCGCCGATCGTGTGAACACGATGATTCAGGAAGCTATAGCAAATGCGCTAGAAGCAGACCGAGCAGGAAGAAATCCAGACCAGGGCAGAAACGCGGGGAGACAGCAAGCCCCGAGAGAGTGTACTTATTCTAGTTTTATGAAATGCGGTCCCACGCAATTTCGTGGAACTGGTGGAGCTCTAGAACTTAGGAGATGGTTGGAAAAGGTTGAAAGTACTTTAGAGATTAGTGGTTGTTCAGAAGCGAACAAGGTCAAGTTTGCGGCTGCTACGTTTCTTGATGATGCATTAAGTTGGTGGAACACCCAAGTAGCCACTATTGGATTGGCTGTAGCGAATGCAAGAACATGGACTGCAACTAAAGCTCTTTTGACCAAGAAGTTTTGCCCGGGAGAGGAATTGGGTCAATTGGAAGATGAGTTGAGGCACCTGACCTTGAAGAACAATGATATCGCTGCTTACACCAGGAGGTTTAATGAACTAAGCCTTTTGTGTCCAGACATTTTTGCCAATGATGCCAAGAAGATGAAACAGTACATCAAAGGTTTATCCAGTAATATCAAGGGTGAGACGACTTCGTCTAAACCTGGGTCGTTTGATGAAGCGGTCCAGATGGCTCACGCATTGATGGATGTCAAGCTCCAGGACAAGAAGAACTTCATTGCTGAAGGAAATAAGAGGAAATGGGAAGCGGCACAGAGCAATCAATCCCAGGGCCAAAACCGAGGTGGAAATCGAAACAACCATGGTCAGAACCGCAATCAGCAGTTTAACCAACGAAGGAATGAAGGGATGAGAGCTGTGACAAACCCCAGAGGAGTAAAAGTGAATCCCCACTGTGGTAGGTGCAACTTGTACCATGTAGGGAATTGCCCGCCTACATGCGGCAAATGTGGAAAAGCAGGTCATAGGATGTCTGATTGCCGAACGAGAGGGGTAGCCACTGGGGCGAATGCTATCAGAATGAGGGGATGTTTTGGATGTGGAGAGAGAGGCCATATGCAAGGGAATTGCCCGAAGGCAGGAAACAAGCAGGGAGGTAACAATGCTGCTGCCGTGTATCAAGTAGGGACGGCTGATAAACCACAGGGTCCTAACGTGGTTACTGGTACGCTTTTGCTAGACGCTTGTTATGCTAGTATTTTGTTTGATTCTGGCTCCGACAAGAGTTTTGTAGATGTTAAATTTAGTCGTCATATCGATAGAAAACCGGTATTGTTAGCGACTAGTTATAACGTTGAGTTAGCCGATGGAAAAATTGTTAGTACGAATTCTATACTGAAAGGATGTACCTTGAAGTTAGGAAATTACGCTTTTAAAATCGACTTGATGCCTATAGAGCTAGGATCGTTTGACGTGATTGTGGGAATGGATTGGCTAATGGCGCACAGTGCTATGATCGTCTGTGGCGAGAGATTAGTTCAGATTCCGTTGAGGAATAAAGTCTTGACTGTGAAGGGAGACGAATGCACTTCTCGTTTGAAAGTGATTTCCTGTTTGAAAATGATGAAGTATGTAGAGAGCGGATGCGATGGGTTTTTGGCACAAGTTTCGAGTGATGGTAATTTAGAGGCGAGGATTGAAGAGGTACCTGTTATCTGCGAATATCCGGAAGTTTTTCCAGACGAGCTGCCGGGTTTACCACCCACCCGTGAGATCGAGTTTCGAATTGATTTGGTGCCAGGAGCTGCGCCGGTTGCGCGTGCACCCTATCGCTTAGCACCATCCGAGTTAAAGGAGTTATCGGATCAACTGAAGGAGTTGATGGACAAGGGATTTATTAGGCCGAGATCATCACCATGGGGAGCGCCAGTGTTGTTTGTGAAGAAGAAAGATGGTTCATTTCGGATGTGTATTGACTATAGAGAACTCAACAAGCTGACGGTTAAGAATCGGTACCCATTGCCGAGGATTGACGATTTGTTTGATCAATTGCAAGGTTCCAGTGTATACTCAAAGATCGATTTAAGATCAGGGTATCATCAACTACGTGTAAGAGAGGAGGATATTCCTGTAACTGCCTTTCGTACGCGGTATGGACACTTTGAATTTCGAGTGATGCCGTTTGGGTTGACGAACGCGCCTGCTGTATTCATGGACCTTATGAATCGCGTATGCAAGTCGTATCTAGATAAGTTTGTTATTGTTTTTATCGATGATATTCTTATTTACTCTAAGAGTAAGGAGGAGCACGAGAAGCACCTGAGAAAGATTTTGGATTTGTTAAAGAAGGAGAAGCTGTATGCGAAGTTCTCGAAGTGTGAGTTTTGGTTAGAATCCGTGCAATTCCTTGGTCACGTGATTGATAGCAAGGGAGTTCGCGTGGATCCCGCCAAGGTCGAAGCGATCAGGGAATGGTCGGCACCGACAACGCCGACTGAAGTTCGACAATTCCTTGGTTTAGCTGGGTATTATCGAAGGTTCATTGAAGGATTTTCGTTGATAGCAAAGCCATTGACAAAGCTTACCGAAAAGAATAGGGTGTATGAATGGGGAGATGAGGAAGAATTCGCTTTCAAAACGCTCAAGGACAAGTTATGTTCCGCACCGATATTGTCATTGCCTGAAGGAACCGAAGACTTTGTAGTATATTGTGACGCATCTCGTAAGGGTTATGGAGCGGTATTGATGCAGCTTGAAAAGGTGATAGCCTACGCGTCGAGACAACTGAGGAAGAATGAGGAGAACTACACGACGCACGATTTGGAATTAGGAGCTGTAGTCTTTGCGTTGAAGTTGTGGAGACACTATTTGTATGGAACGAAGTGTGTTGTATTCACTGACCACAAGAGTTTGCAACACATTTTAGATCAAAAGGAGTTGAACATGCGACAGAGACGATGGGTAGAACTACTGAGTGATTATGACTGTGAAATTCGCTACCATCCTGGCAAGGCGAATGTTGTAGCGGATGCACTGAGTAGGAAGGAACGAGAGAAACCTTTGAGAGTCAGAGCTTTGGTGATGACTGAGAGCGTTGACTTAACCGAAACCATACTGAAGGCTCAAGAGAGGGGACTAATGAAAGGGAATGTTGAAGCTGAGAACTTGGGAAGAATGTTGAAACCTCTTTTTGTGATTAGGTCAGACGGATTTAGATATTTTGAGAATCGGATTTGGTTACCATTGTGTTCATCTGAGGAAGGAAAGCCTGGAGTACGAGAATTGGTTATGAACGAGTCTCATAAGTCGAAGTATTCGATACATCCTGGATCGGATAAAATGTATCACGACCTGAAGAAAGTTTATTGGTGGCCGAATATGAAGGCGAATATTGCTCGTTACGTTAGTAAGTGTTTGACTTGCGCGAAGGTTCAAGCAGAACATAAGAGACCGTCTGGGTTGTTGGTACAACCAGAGATCCCAGAATGGAAATGGGAGAAAATCGCTATGGATTTCGTGACGGGTTTACCTAGAACTCCTAGTGGATGTGATATGATATGGGTAATAGTGGATAGGTTAACGAAATCTGCTCATTTCTTACCTATGAAGAAGACGGACAGTATGGAAAAGCTGGCCAGTGTGTACGTGAAGGAGATCGTCTGCAGACACGGAGTGCCGTTATCGATCATTTCGGATTGCGATAGTAGATTTACTTCGGAATTTTGGAAATCGCTTCAACGTGCGATGGGCACTGAATTGAATTTAAGTACGTCTTATCACCCGGAAACTGACGGCCAGAGTGAAAGAACTATACAGACGATGGAGGACATGCTCCGAGCATGCGTGATTGATTTTGGAGGAAGTTGGGAACGCCACTTGCCTCTAATGGAGTTTTCGTACAACAATAGTTACCATGCGAGTATCAAGGCAGCACCGTTCGAAGCATTGTATGGAAGGAAGTGTAGATCGCCCGTGTGTTGGAGTGAAGTAGGAGAAAGTCAATTGACTGGACCCGAAATGGTTTTAGAAACGACAGAGAAGATTGTGCAAATCAAGAACCGACTACTTGCTGCGAGAAGCCGACAGAAGAGTTATGCCGATAACAGAAGGAAACCGTTGGAGTTTGAAGTCGGAGATATGGTTATGCTCAAGGTATCGCCGTGGAAGGGTGTAATTCGTTTTGGGAAGAAAGGAAAGTTGAGTCCGAGGTATATTGGACCATTTAAGATCGTTGAATGAATTGGACCAGTAGCGTACAAGTTAGAGTTGCCGAGCGAGCTTAGTGCTATTCACGACACGTTTCACGTATCGAACTTGAAGAAGAGTTTGGCGGATAAGGAATTGGTGATTCCTTTGGACGAGATTCGACTGGACGACAAAATGCATTTTGTGGAAGAACCTGTGGAAATTATGGACCGAGAGGTCAAGAGGCTGAAGCGTAGTAGAATTCCTATTGTGAAGGTTCGATGGAATTCTAAGCGTGGACCGGAATACAATTGGGAACGTGAGGACTTTTTCAAGGAAAGGTATCCTCATCTGTTCCAGCGGTACGAAATGTGAGTATAAGAAGAGGCGAGCGCCGGGACGTCGCTCTCTTTAAGGAGGGGTGGATGTGACACCCTAGAACCGAGGTCATTAACATTACCCTAAATTACGCTAATTTTTTTTAAATTTTTAATAAATATTAATTGCTACATATTTTAGTATTTTGGTTAAAGCCGATGTTCGAGGTTAAAATTTTTACGATTGACGATTCAAGAAGGACGATGACGAATACGATCCCGATGGATGCCCGAATTTCTATAATTATTGACGTTTCATCGATAATGTAATTTTTCGAGAATTTTACTTACGGTTCGTGTTAAGTTGAGTCGGGTGAGTTTTATAGCTTTCCGGGTACATTTAAAGTATCCCAAAAGTATTTTGGAGTGTTTGGGATTATTTCCGACTCCCGTAAAATTTTCTAAAATGACTAGTGAGTCAAACCCGCAAAGTTTTAGTGTCGTTTTTACTTGAGGCCAAAAGAAAGCCTAAATTGCACAAGGGGTCCTTCCAATTTTACAAAAAGGGGAACACAAACACACACTTAACAAAAACACTTGGAAAAAAAAATTTTTGTTCTCTCCCTCTCTTCCTCCTTAGGCCGACGGTCACCCCCAAACCACCAAAAACCACCATTAATTTTTTTTTCTACTTGGTTTTGATTAAAACTAAGGTTAGACCACCTCTAATCTAATCATTCCCTACCTTTCTATGTAATCAAATCCAACATGCATTCAAACTTTTTTTTCAAGAATCAAAGGAATTTTTCAAACTCGTTTTTGAGGTTAATTGGATAAATGCATGTTAAATTCGTGTGAAATGAGGGTATAATCACTAAACAAACCCACCAAAATTGATTTGGTTGTGGTGTTTTGGTCACCCAAACCCCACGGCTAAGGGGGGTGTTTGGGGAGCCATGGTGATTGATGTTTTGAGCATTGGTTTTGTGTTTAATCTTGTGTTCATAGATGTTTTAGATGGATACATACACTTGCATGTTTGTTTTTAGGATTTTAGCTTATGAGGTTGATGATCAATAGGGGTTAGGAACTGAAAATATGGTTTGGTTGTGATTAGGGAAGCTTAGGATGATGCCTAGTGATGATAAATAGGTTTGGAATCGAGCGTAAGTATGATTTTGGTATGGTTAAATTTAGGCAGAAAGTTTAAGGCATTTTTGTAAAAATCATTTTGAAAACAGGTCTTGTGGATAGGATAGACTTGTAGAGAATTTTCTTAGCTTCGATTTGGTATAAGGTAGAGCTTACGACTCCTAACGAGTCAAAAGTTACGACGTTTTGAAATTCGTGTATCGGGAGATGAAAACCGTCATAATCCGAAGTTATGATTGGTTGTAGGTCAAATCCCGGGGACTATAAGTCTAGTTTGGTAAATGGTCAAGGACTGAATTTTGGTGTCAAACCTGCACATTTGAGTCTACTTTAGGACTTAGGTGTCAAATGGGTCAATGGAGTATTTTAAACGGGTCAAACGGGTCCGACTTGGTCAAAGTACAATTTCAGTCCGAAAAATGTAGTTTTTGGAAAAGCGTTGAGTAACGGGTCGTAGAAGTAAAAATTTTTATTGGGATTAAATATGTGTTATCTACAGGTCTTATAGTATTTTTGAGAATTTTGTCAAATTTTATAAAAATGGTTAAGTATAGTAAAATAGTCCGTACTTTTGGTAAGTATCGGCGAAAATGAATAGAAATGGATAACGTTAATAATAAGGACGAATGGTGTAAAATGAGTAACGCTTGTTGTTTTGTTTTGGCGTGAGTTGTAATTGTCCTAAGTGACTAGTATCTATGTATTTTATACAGTACCATAAGGTTTTAAAATGAGATTACTCATTACGCGTTATTTGGTTGATAGGTGTTGATTTACCCGGGCATCCGTATCGTCGTCAGTGACCGTCTCTCGAACTATCGACTACTTGATATATAAGGTGTGAATTTATAGCCTCACTTATTATTATTTCAAACTGTTTTACCCGCGAGGGAAATGCATGCTAGTTTTTAAAATGAACATATGTCATGAATGATTGTTGGTCCCGAATGTTGCCTTTGAAATTGTGTTGAGTACCTAGTTGCAAAAGACCCTAATTTCATGAACTATTAACTATTGTTTAGTCCTAGCGTGGATTAGAAATAGCCGCTTATACAAAGTGATAGTACTATGGGGTTGACTACCCTATCCGAGACGAGGGCTAGTACGTTGATACCCCCTGCGGACGGATAATTTGTGATAAGAATAAGGTATAATTGCAACTGATGCCTTATTAGGGGCCTTGGTTTCATCTGAATCACGCCGTTAATTATTACGTGGGTGATTGAGTTAACGGTTTAGTGTCATGAGCTTAAACACAATTGCCAGTATCTTGAATATAGATTGTTTGATCGACAAGTCTATGAATGATCGTGAATGGTTTTTATTCCACATATGTTCAAAATGAATTGTAAAACCTATGAATTCCACTCAACGTTTTCGTTGACCAAATTTTGGCATGTGTTTCAGGTAACCGCTGAAGTGTAGCATGGAGCGTGCATGGGATGGATGTTGTGTGTATGGCTTGGAGTCTGCTTGTTTTTCCTCCCTTTTCTACTTAAACATTTTTAACTTTAATGTTATGTTGTTGTGAAACTGAAATTTTTGGGTTGAGATTCATGGGGACCGAAAACGCTAAACTCTGTTGTACCAAGTGGGGTTGGAAAAACCGTGGACATGTATCTTTTAACAATTTTTAATTCAAGTTTTAAGTTGACGTCTCTTTAGAGTCGTTCGATATATCTTGTGTGTAATGATAACTGCGTAGCACCCAAATGTTGTAGTTGCGTTGCGCATAGCATTTTGTGGGGGTGTTACATTTCCTTTGCATTGCATTGTACAAAATCAAAATCATGCATCATATAGAGTAGAGCAGTGTAAAAGCATTCCATATTGGCCAAGGTGGGTTAATTATGAAAAATGTAAATTTGCGCTTTAAAATATAACATTGCATGATGTCATGGCAATGATCAAGTGTAGGGGATTTGATATGAGCAAAATCTCATATCAATAAGACAACAAATCACCCTAAAACACATAGAAAATACCTAACTTTTATGCTATAAAGCAGTATTATGTGGTATGTTTTGTATTTGTGCTTAAATAGGTAACAAGGATACAAGTTCAAGCAAACAAGGGGAATTAAGCTCATTTATGATGAAAAAGAAAAGAGAAGGATCAAAGATGACAAGCCATTTGAAGAAAAGGACCTATCTTGACAATATTCAAAAGTTGAGGGACTTATATGCAATTTTGGAAAAGTTAAGATTAAAGTCAAACTTGGTCAACCTTAAAGTCAACCAAGTCAAGGGACTTAAATAATCAAGAATACAAGTCAAAGGACCTAATTTGCCAAAAGAATGAAGAAAGGAGCTTAAATGAAGAATCTGCCAAAGAGAGGGACTGAAAATGACAAATTTACATATACTTTGGGTTCAATCCGAGTCATTACTTCTTAGACCAATAAGAATGCAAAGAAAATGGTATCACACGCCAGCTGGCCACTAACTCACCTTTTGCATTTATTAACCGAATTTGAACAGGATACCCACTTACTCTTTATTGACCAATCACAAGCCAACACTCCATAATCCTTTATCCAAAAACGGATAATGATCCATGTGCTAAGCTAAGATCCAATAAAAGACGACACGTGTCATTAATAAGTGTGAAAACACTTATCCTTTTACCACTTATTTCCAATAATAAAAAGACCAAAACATGTATTTTATGTCGTAAAAGTCGGAATTATGCGTGGTTTGTGTTTTTATTGTGTTTTAGGACCAAAAGATGCAAAAGGAAGAAAACATGGGCTATCACGGGCTTTTATCGAAGAAAAAGACTAAAGACGAAGTCGAAAGATCGAGAATGCAAAAAGAACGAAAGTCCAAGGCCAATTCTGAAGATTTATCGAAGAAAAAGTCTAAAGACGGAAGATTAATGAAGTCGAAGAACTCAAGTCTAATTTTAGAAGAAAATTATAAGACAAGTTCAACTTATATCGACTAATCCCAAGACGACGTCGAGAAAGACAAAGAAATTAAGTCGAGTCGAGACGAGAAGAAAGAAATTAGATATCTTAAGCATGTAATCTCCCCACCTCCTATAAATTCCCTCCTAATATGTCATTAGGAGGGTGTTAGTGGTTAGGTGTTTAATTTTTAGTAGTAGTTTATTTTTCAAGTTTTTTCTTAAGTTTTCTTCTCTCTAGTTTTCAAGTTTATCAACTTTAATCTTGTAATCTTTTGATCTTAATCTTTAATCAATCAAGCTTATTTCCTTAATTCTCATTCTACCTTTCTTAATCTTTTACTTAATCTTGATAATCATGTAGTTTTATCTTCATCTTGTTGATGGTTTGATTGTTTAGCTTATTTGGTTGTGCTTATTAAATTGGTGATCTTAAAAGTTTCTTTAGGAAAGTGCTTATTTCTTTAATCTTAAAGTTTTAATAGTTTTTATATATAAGTTGTTTTTGATAAGTTTAAGTTTTTATAAAAAGTGCTTTTAAATTTCTGGCTTATTTAATGTTTAAAAGTTTTTAAATTCTAGCTTATTTGTTTTTTTTAAAAATCTTTTTGGTTTAAGTTTTGGTAAGTGCTTATTGATTTTTGGCTTAATTGTGCTTATTGCTAAGTTTGAGTGTTTCAGATTATTTTTATAACCCTTTTATTCCGGATAAGTAGCTTCTTCATTAATTCCGGATAGCACTCATCTAGTTATTCCGGATATGCATCTTCCCCTTTATTCTGAATAGTAGTTCTTTCAGTTATTCCGGATAGTCAGATTTTTCCGGATAAGCTTCATTTGTTTCCTATTCCGGATAGTCAAGTATTCAGGATAAGCATATCTTCACGTTTTTCTGGATAAGCAACCCTTCAGAGAATTCCGGATAAGGTTCAACAACTAAGGATTCCGGATAGTGACCATCAGTTCATTCCGGATAAAAATTATTCCGGATAAGGTGTAGGATAGCATTTCCCGGATAAGGTTCAGAAGAAAGTATTCCGGATAAGTATCCAGAACTTATTCCGGATAAGCTCCAAGTGTCGTTTTTTCGGATAAGAATCATATTGCTTTTTTCGGATAAGAACCCGAAGATGATTCCGGATAAGCACCTCAACAAATTATTCTGGATAAGATCCCAATAGCTCGATTCCGGATAAGCTGCATTTTATTTTCCCGGATAAGCCACAGCTCTTCATTCCGGATAACATTCCGGATAATTTTCCGAATAAGGTTTTGGTTTTACAGTTTTTGAATTTTTACTTTTCCCGCCTTTTTAGTTAGAATTATTTTAACTGGCTTGTCTTAGTTCAACCTTTAAAGTTTACATTTTTACAAGTTTTAATCATTTACTTTTTCATTCTTTTTAAAAAAATCTTCATTTTAGTTTTAAATGTCAAAGCTTTCATTTTTATTTATTTACTCAACGACATTTTCATTTTTAGATTAAAATAGATAATCAAACCTTTTTATTTTTCCACCAAGAACAATTGAGTCGCACTTTCTTCCGGTAATCAATTCGAAAAGACTTGGAACGAATTTATTTTACACTTGGCTAAAAACCTTGTATTAAATGGCGTCGCTGCCGGCTCTTTTCGTTAAGATTAACGGTTTTTAGTGAGAGAAGCGTTGGATTTTGGGATCCGTTCATCTTTGAACGTTATTTTCCTTGCTTTAAAATTTTTAAAAAAATCCATAAAAATTAAAAATTTTCAAAAATACAAAAAAATAGAAAAACATAAAAAACCAAAATTATTTCTTGTATATTTTTCTTTTCCTTTTGTAGGTGTGCATGCGTACTCGTGCTCGTAAAAAGAAAGCAGCTTAAGCCGAAGTCATTACTCAACCTATTGTCACCATGGACAATCAACCAATGATCGAGCTTTTGCAATCGCACGTAGAAGGCAACACCGATGCTATTGTCATACCCGAGATTGGGGCCAACAACTTTGAGCTTAAATCCGGCTTCATTCAGATGGTCTCTGCTCAACCCTTCTTGGGGCATTCAATTGATGACCCTCATGACCACATTAAAAGGTTTCTTCAACTCACCAATACGGTTAAATATAATGGGGTTTCACAAGAGGTAATTCGCATGCAACTTTTTCCTTTCTCCTTAAAGGGACAAGCCCGACATTGGCTTGATAAGGAACCGCCACAAAGTATTCTTACATGAACGGATTTAGAGACCAAATTCATCAACTAGTTTTTCCCACCCTCACGTACTACCGCTTTGCGGAATGAAATAATTACCTTTGAACAAAAGTACGGTGAGTCATTTAGTGAATCTTGGGACCGTTTTAAGGAACTTTTGAGAAAGTGTCCACACATGGTTTAACAAAAGTACATCAGATTAATACTTTTTACAATGGTTTAAGCATGAATGACCAAGATTCACTAAATAGTGCCTCGGGGGGTAACATTTTGGTTAAGTCTGCTAATGCCGCTTGGGATATTATTGAGAACAAGTCTAGAGTGCAAACCAAGAGTGTTCGGACCAATGTGGCTAGTGCTAGCACTAATGAGAGCGACAAGAGAATTGATAAGCTTACTTCGCTTGTTGAATCACTTGATCTCCAAGCCGCCAACAATACCAAAGTTATCACTGCCCAAGCTAGTGCTTTGAGTCAATCATGTGAAATATGCGGGGGATCCCACTCATACACCGATTGTCCTTCGACTCACGACAATTCGACAAATGTGTATGCTGCCAACGGTACCTATTCTACGGGAGGCTATCAAGCACGTCCTCAAGGTGACCGCAATCTGCTCAGCTATCGCTCAAATAACTATCTTTCACCACCCGGTTTTCCCCCACAAAACCCAAACAACCTTAATCGCAACAATCAAAACCTACCACGTGCTCCAACTCCATATCAAAATCAAAGAAACCCATATCCACCTCAAAGAAACAACCAAGTTTACCAACAACCTGCCTACCATGCTCCTCCCAACCAACCCACTGCATTACACCAAGAGGTTGAAACCTACATGAGGACTAATGATGCGATAGTGCAAAATCTTCAGCGGGAAATGGCCAACATGAAAGCAGATATGGTGAAACAAGGGAATGATCTTCGAGCCGATATGCGAAACTCTTTTACAAGTCAAACGAATGACTTAAGGAACATGATGGCTAGTTTCTTCCCAAGTAATCAAGCCTCTGGTTCGGGTTCTCTTCCGAGTAACACCGTTGCTAATCCAAGAGGGGAGATGAAAGCAATCACCACTCGAAGTGGAAAAGGTTTAAAGGAACCCAAGCTTCCTACACCTACACGGGTGATTGTGACAAAGGAAAACGAGTCTCCTTCTCCAAATCCTCCATCTTCTATTCCTCCAACTTCTACTTCTCCAATTCCACCACCTTCTACTTCTACCCCTCCACCACCCAAGGATGTGAGTGCGAATTCCATTCCAAAGCCTTCATCTCAACCCAATATACCTTATCCTTCAAGGTTGAGGAAAGAGAAATTGAAGAACAAGGATGATATTTAGGTTTCTAACTTTCTCAAAATGTTTAAACAACTGAATTTCAATATCTCCTTTGCTGAGGCTCTCGCTCACATGCCGAAATATGCTAAAATGTTTAAATATCTTCTCAGTGATAAGGAGAAACTTCTCGATATTGCTCAGACCCAACTTAATGAGAATTGCTCCGCAGTGCTCTTAAGGAAATTACCAACCAAACTTGGTGATCCGGGTCGTTTCTTGATTCCTTGCAACTTCCCTGGGGTAGAGAATTGTATGGCCCTAGCCGATCTAGGTGCTAGTATAAACTTAATGCCTTTAAGCGTTTGGAAACAGTTGTCTCCACCCGAGTTAGTCCCCACACGAATGACTTTGGAGTTAGCTAACCGTACGGTTGCTTATCCAGTGGGGATAGCCGAAGACGTCTTCGTTGGTGTCGACAAATTCACCTTTCCGACGGATTATGTTGTTGTTGAATACGAGATGGACCCCCGTGTTCCATTAATCGTTGGACGTCCATTCTTGAGGACCGGTCACACTCTCATTGATGTAGCCGCTGGCGAATTAATCATGAGAGTTGGTGACGATAAAATCGTCTTCAACATGGGAAAACTTTCTAAGCAGCCTTCTGAAAACGAGAGCGTTAATTTCATTGACGTTCTTGATGAGGCTTGTGAAGAACATTTCAAAGACGCTTGTAAAAGTGGTTCTTCTTCTCTACCCATTGTTGAGACCGTTGCCTCCATTGCTCCATCACTAACTCCATTTGGAGAAAGTGATTTCATCTTGAAAGAATTTGAAGCAACTTTGGGAGATGTGGACTTGCAATATGATGATTCTCCCTCTAATTGGGATGAAGACATTCGTACCATTGAGTAACTTCTCAATGAGGACCATATTTCTCCACCATCTCCTAAGGATATCTCTATCGATGAACCGAATTTGACTACGCCTTCCATCGAACATCCTTCAGATTTAGAGCTTAAGGACCTACCGTCTCATCTCGAGTACGTTTTCCTTGAAGACAACAAGAAGTCACCCGTCATCATCGCTAAGGACTTGAAAGAAGAACAAAAATCCCGACTTATCACCGTGCTGAAGAATCACAAGAAAGCGATTGCTTGGAAAATCTCTGATATTCGTGGAATTGATCCTCACTTTTGCACACATAAAATTCTCATAGAGGACGACTTTAAACCCACTATTCAAAGCCAAAGAAGGGTGAATCCTAAGATCCATGACGTTATCAAAAAAGAGGTTATCAAACTTCTTGATGCGGGAATGATCTACCCTATCTCGGATTCACCATGGGTTAGTCCCGTCCATTGTGTGCCTAAGAAAGGCGGAATCACCGTTGTGCCCAATGAAAACAACGAGTTGATTCCTACCCGTCTTGTTACAGGGTGGAGAGTTTGTATAGACTATCGCAAACTCAATGATGCTACGAGAAAGGATCATTTTCCCCTTCCTTTCATGGACCAAATGCTTGAACGTCTTGCGGGTAATGACTATTACTGCTTTTTAGACGGTTTCTCCGGGTATTTTCAAATTCCCATCGATCCCAAAGACCAAGAGAAAACCACATTCACTTGTCCTTACGAAACATTTGCTTATAAAAGAATGCCTTTCGGCTTATGCAATGCTCCTGGGACTTTCCAAAGGTGTATGATGGCTATCTTCCATGAAATGGTTGAAGAAACTATGGAAGTCTTCATGGAACGCATGCTTAAGCGGTGCGAAGACACTCGCCTTGTTCTAAATTGGGAAAAATGCCATTTCATGGTAAAAGAAGGCATTGTGCTTGGACATAAAATCTCAAAATCCGGTCTTGAAGTGGACCGTGCTAAAGTGGATGTCATAGCCAAATTTTCTCCACCTTCAACCGTGAAGGGTGTGAGAAGTTTCCTTGGTCATGCGGGCTTCTATCGTCGATTCATTCAAGATTTTTCTAAAATCGCTCGCCCGATGACCCACCCCTTGGAAAAAGATACTCCTTTCATCTTTTCCAAAGAGTGTCTTGAATCCTTCAATCTTCTTAAGGATAAGCTAACTAAGGCACCGGTCTTGGTTACCCCTAATTGGGAGCTACCTTTTGAGTTGATGTGTGATGCTAGCGACTTTGCTATTGGAGCGGTTTTGGGCCAAAGAGTAAACAAACACTTCCAACCAATCCATTATGCTAGCAAGACAATGACGGGGGCTCAATTGCATTATACCACTAACGAAAAAGAGCTTTTAGCTGTAGTGTATGCTTTTGAAAAATTTCGCCCCTATCTTGTCCTTTCTACCACCATCGTGTATACCGATCATTCCGCGTTGAAGTACTTGTTGACTAAGCAAGATTCTAAGCCAAGACTTCTTCGTTGGGTTTTGCTCCTTCAAGAATTTAAAATCGAAATTCGTGACAAGAAGGGAGCCGAAAACCTAGCCGCGGATCATCTTAGTAGACTTGAGGATCTGTATCAAGGGGATCATCCGAATCAAGAGATCAATGACTCCTTTCCCCTTGAGGCCTTAATGTCTATCAACTCCAATCTTGATGACACCCCGTGGTTTGCAGACATTACAAACTACTTAGCGGGTGGAATTCTCAAGGAAGGGTTAACGTCCCAACAAAAGAAAAAGTTCTTTAAAGACATTGAACACTATTTCGGGGACGACCCTTACCTTTTCAAACAATGTGCGGATCTTGTCATTCATCGATGTGTTGATGGGCCGGCAGCGGTACAAATCCTTGACGCTTGCCATAAAGGACCCACCGGTGGTCACTTTGGTCCCAATTACACCGCGAAGAAAGTATTCGACTCTGGATTTTATTGGCCCACCATTTATCGTGACGCTCACGACATGGTTAAACATTGTGATGCTTGCCAAAGACAAGGCAAGATCACACATAAATATGAGATGCCTCAAAATTTCATACAAGAATGTGAAATCTTTGATGTATGGGGCATCGACTTTATAGGGCCATTTCCATCATCTAAAGGGAACAAGTACATCCTCGTAGCCGTTGACTACGTTTCTAAATGGGTTGAAGCTAAGGCTCTCCCTATGAACGATGCGAGGGTGGTTGTGAACTTTTTGAAGCAACTTTTTGCTCGATTCGGTATTCCTCGTGCTATAATCAGTGACCGCGGGACTCATTTTTGCAATGATCAATTCGCAAGAGTCATGGGTAAGTACGGTGTCAATCACCGTTTGTATATCGCTTATCATCCCCAAACCAATGGTCAAGCCGAGATTTCTAACCGCGGATTGAAGCGAATTCTGGAACGTACTGTGGGAGAGCATCGTGCCGCGTGGGCCGATAAGTTAGATGATGCTCTGTGGGCTTTCCGTACAGCTTATAAGACCCCGATTGGTTGTACACCTTATCGTCTTGTGTACGGGAAAGCATGCCACCTCCTTATCGAGCTAGAACATAAGGCATACTGAGCCTTGAAGTGGGCTAACTTCGACATCAACAAAGCCGATGATCTTCGCAAGATTTAACCCAACGAGTTAAATGAACTGAGGAATGAAGCTTACGAGAACTCACTGATCTACAAAGAGAAGACCAAGATCATCCATGATGCAAGGATTAAGAACCGAGAGTTCCACGTTGGTGATCAAGTCTTACTTTTTAACTCTCGGTTGAAGATCTTCTCGGGCAAGTTGAAGAGCCACTGGTCTGGTCCATTCACCGTCGCCAAAGTCTTTCCCTATGGCACCATTGAGCTTTCTCAGCCAAATGGGCCAAATTTTAAGGTGAATGGCCAGCGTGTTAAGTTGTACTTTGGTGAGGACATCTCTCATGAGATGATTCCATCCCTCACCACGTTTCCCATAAACTAGTTTTGGGTCGATTCAGGCTCGTGACTCGGTTATAAAAAACAAGCGCTTCTCGGGAGGCAACCCGTGATCTATCCTTTACCGTTTTCATAATAAGTGTAAGGGGGAGCCCCGTATGTGTTTGTTGTCTTGTTTCTTCTTCTATGCAGGGATTTAAAGCTTCAAAGATCCATTCTCGATGACTTTTGACGAACCGTGATCCCGTGTACCCGTCTTCTCGGTTCTATCCTAAACTGTCGTGATTCAATATTTCATATCTTATATGTTCACATTGAAATCACTATAGTTGTCCTTTCCTTAGCAAGATTTAAACAAAGTGCACAATGTCATAAGTGTAGGGGAGTTTACTCCCACATGTTTAAACATTGAGGACAATGTTTATATCAAGTGTAGGGGGGACTTCTATCGAAGTAAGTGGTCTTTTCCATGAATTTGTCCTCATTTTAACCGGAAAATTTGATTTTTCGACATTTTTCAAAATTTTTAATCTATTTTGGCCTAGTTGTATAGTTGTATTTTCCTTTGTTATGGTTATTTTCTTTCCTTGCTAGAATAAATTTTCAATAAAGTGGTTTTAAATTTTTCAAAGTCGTGAATATTTTGACTCAACCCGAGTTTACTTATCTAAGTTTACTCTAGCTAGTATCCTTAACGTGTTTAAGTCAAGTTTTGCTAGGCTTTTATATAGGAAACTTTAAAACGCGAAAGTCTTAACTCTCACGGGTTAAGAACAAGAACTTTTCACAAGTTCTTATAATTGATCCTAGAGAGTTGTTTATCAAGGGAACTTTAAAATGCGATTTCTAAACTTGAAATAGTCTAAGAATTTGCAAGATCCTATAGATGACTCGAAAACCCAAAACTGTGATTTAATTGGCTAAGCATCCACGAGTCTCATTCCTTGAGATTTTAAATTGTGGAGAACGAGAGATGATAGAGTCAATTATAGGTTTGGTATTCTTTCGTGAATTTATGTGAGTTGATTATAAGCCTATTCTCCCATCGCTTGCTAATAAATGTATCTGCAATAAATAAGGTTGTACGATTTGAAAAGTTACTTAGCTTCTAGCACAAGATCGTTTAAAAGTTGCTCGGTATTAATTAGAGTTCATAGCCAAGGCATAACTTATTGAAGCGGGATGCGAAGATTGGCGAGTCCGAAAAGGCCCTAACAAGGCATGAGGGCTACATTTTGTTGCTAAAGATCCAAAAGTGATGTGAAGAATCATTTATCGAAAATCAATATGAAGGATCGAGACACACGACGAAAAGCAAGTACTCCCCAAAAGATCATGGAGAAGTCTATCCGAATAAACCCTAGCAAGGTATGAGGATAAATAGATCCAAGTCCTAAAAGGAGGCGGATCGTTGTATATCAAAGTCCAAAATAAAGATTGGAGAAAAATGAAGAAGTCATGGTCCAAATATGAAGAATCTCTCAAAACTTCAAGTGAAGAAATTCCTATCATGAAGAGAAGACCATAATTTCAAGAACGTCTCTCAAAGATTTGAAGTATGAAGTCGCTGCCAAATATCGGTCCGAGAAAGGTCTCAAATCGTGAAGCGAGTTATGCCAAGATATGAAATTTGAAAGGTCCCAAGAAGCAGTTTTAAAAGATTTTGTCCTTTTACTAACTATTGATTAAATCGTCCCACTTTATTTTCAGCCTAAATAACTATCAAAATAAGTCAAACAATGCATCCTCGTGATCATTCAAGACAAAAATAAAATATAAGAGACACGCCTAGGAATAAGGGAGTCTAAGTGAATAATTGGGCCACATGAGTTCGTGTTAGTTTGCTAACTTATAATAATAATGATCTCGTTTTTAATCTTGGTATGGGGAACGTGAAAGTTGAGAATGATGAACATTCATGACAGCCTAAAACCCCAGTGTAAGTCTTTGATTTCTTACTTATTTTGTTCTTTTAGTTTTCTCAGTGTTAAGTATTTAATAAAGGGAAGGTGGGTTATCTATGATGAAAAATATAAACCGTGCTTTGAAATTAGTGCATTGCATGAGGACATCGCAATGGTCAAGTGTAGGCGATTTAATAAGTGTGAAAACACTTATCCTTTTACCACTTATTTCCAATAATAACAAGACCAAAACGTGTATTTTATGTCGTAAAAGTCGGAATTATGCGTGGTTTGTGTTTTTATTGTGTTTTAGGACCAAAAGATGCAAAAGGAAGAAAACATGGGCTATCACGGGCTTTTATCAAAGAAAAAGACTAAAGACGAAGTCGAAAGATCGAGAATGCAAAAAGAACGGAAGTCCAAGGCCAATTCTGAAGATTTATCGAAGAAAAAGTCTAAAGACGGAAGTTTAATGAAGTCGAAGAACTCAAGTCTAATTTTAGAAGAAAATTATAAGACAAGTTCAACTTATATCGACTAATCCGAGACGACGTCGAGAAAGACAAAGAAATTAAGTCGAGTCGAGACGAGAAGAAAGAAATTAGATAGCTTAAGCATGCAATCTCCCCACCTCCTATAAATACCCTCCTAATATGTCACTAGGAGGGTGTTAGTGGTTAGGTGTTTAATTTTTAGTAGTAGTTTATTTTTCAAGTTTTTTCTTAAGTTTTCTTCTCTCTAGTTTTCAAGTTTATCAACTTTAATCTTGTAATCTTTTGATCTTAATCTTTAATCAATCAAGCTTATTTCCTTAATTCTCATTCTACCTTTCTTAATCTTTTACTTAATCTTGATAATCATGTAGTTTTATCTTAATCTTGTTGATGGTTTGATTGTTTAGCTTATTTGGTTGTGCTTATTAAATTGGTGATCTTAAAAGTTTCTTTATAAAAGTGCTTATTTCTTTAATCTTAAAGTTTTAATAGTTTTTATTTATAAGTTGTTTTTGATAAGTTTAAGTTTTCATAAAAAGTGCTTTTTAATTTCTAGCTTATTTAATGTTTATTAGTTTTTAAATTCTAGCTTATTAGTTTTTCTTAAAAATCTTTTTGGTTTAAGTTTTGGTAAGTGCTTATTGATTTTTGGCTTAATTGTGCTTATTGCTAAGTTTGAGTGTTTCGGATTATTTTTATAACCCTTTTATTCCGGATAAGTAGCTTCTTCAGTAATTCCGGATAGCACTCATCTAGTTATTCCGGATATGCATCTTCCCCTTTATTCCGAATAGTAGTTATTTCAGTTATTCCGGATAGTCAGATTTTTTCGGATAAGCTTCAATTGTTTCCTATTCCGGATAGTCAAGTACTCAGGATAAGCATATCTTCACGTTTTTCCGGATAAGCAACCCTTCAGAGAATTCCGGATAAGGTTCAACAACTAAGGATTCCGGATAGTGACCATCAGTTCATTCCGGATAAAAAATATTTCGGATAAGGTGTAGGATAGCATTTCCCGGATAAGGGTCAGAAGAAAGTATTCCGGATAAGTATCCAGAACTTATTCCGGATAAGCCCCAAGTGTCGTTTTTTCGGATAAGAATCATATTGCTTTTTTCGGATAAGAACCCGAAGATGATTCCGGATAAGCACCTCAACAAATTATTTCAGATAAGATCCCAATAGCTCGATTCCAGATAAGCTGCATTTTATTTTCCCGGATAAGCCACAGCTCTTTATTCCGGATAACATTCCAGATAATATTCCGGATAAGGTTTTGGTTTTACAGTTTTTGAATTTTTACTTTTCCCGCCTTTTTACATAGAAATATTTTAACTGGCTTGTCTTAGTTCAACCTTTAAAGTTTACATTTTTACAAGTTTTAATCATTTACTTTTTCATTCTTTTTAAAAAAGTCTTCATTTTTAGTTTTAAATTTCAAAGCTTTCATTTTTATTTATTTACTCAACGACATTTTCATTTTTAGATTAAAATAGATAATCAAACCTTTTTATTTTTCCACCAAGAACAATTGAGTCGCACTTTCTTCCGGTAATCAATTCGAAAAGACTTGGAACGAATTTATTTTATACTTGGCTAAAAACCTTGTATTAGTAATCTCCTTCAAGAACGAGCCCAGAAAGTGGATTTAGCTACACTGCATTTCAGGAAACGTTTTCTACATGAAACTTACTCTCATTTCAACAAGGAATTCAGTTATCATGACCAATTACATTGAAATTGGAGGAAATAAAAACCCCCTTTGGTGTTCTTGAAGACAAATCTGCAATCAAGAAGAAGAAGCCACTTGGCACTCTCTAATTGGATGAGACACGTTATACTCAAATTAAAATTGAGTATTTTGAAGTTCGTTTTTTCTCGATTCCTGAAAAATTGAAAGTCCTAAAAATCTCAAGTCTTTGATTGTTCTTGGTTGTAAAGGGTATTTGGAAGTCTATGTGTAATTCAATCAACACGTAAAAAAATGAAAATAATAGGCTACGTATTCGTAAAACACCTTGCAAATACCAAGTACTATTCACAAAGTTCAAAATGTAAATGCATAAAAGTAAAAGTGCTTGAAATGTAAGCTAAATGAAAGTACAAGGGCTAAAATGTAAATTTCAGAAACTAAAAGGACCAAAAATGTAAAATTCAACAAACTAGTAACAACTTTCTACCAAACTAACAAACTTGCTAACTAAATTTAACAAAAAACTGGAACTACAAGGACTGTTACTTGCAAACCCTAAAAACAAGTAAGATTAGCATGTTAGCCGTATATTTTATATAGTCGAACAAGAATGTAATAGGTCATCTTAGTCGTTATTGGTCTTGTATTGTAATAGGTTAGTCGGGAAAACCGGGCTTGAACTTTAAGCTAATATTGTATAAGTTAGGGGCGTAAGCCCAAAACAAAGCCAAGCCCGGCCCAAGGATTCTAAACCCACGGCCCATATGCCAAGGGTATATATACCTTCTTCCATGTGTGGAAGAGGGTGTTGGTTCATTTTTATTTTCTCTCTCTAGTAAACATTAACCTTCCAAATTTTCTCTTGTTTCTCTCTCTACTTTGTTCTCTTTTTCTCTCTAAATATCTCTTCTAAATCTTGTGTTATGGATTGAATTGGATTAACATTTGGTATCAAGAGCCTATAGTGGATAGGTGATTGAAGATTCGTGAGTTGTGTTCTTGATTTTTCGTGGCTTCTTTGATCTAAATCTCACGTCCCAAAATTTCTTTTTGTGTTTTTATGGTCTTTTCTTGATACAAATCATCTACATACTAGTAGTAGTGATTTGGGTATCTTGGTTTTGGCTAAAACACAAATCTTTTGGATCAAAAGTTGCGAAATTTCTTGTTTTTCTTCATTCCGAATTTCAAGCAAGGTTACCATCGGAAAGTACAAAGTGTGAGGCTCGATCGCAATAATCCAAGGATTCTACTTTGCGATCACCCTGATTTCGATACCTTATTCCGACGAGATATTCAGATCGTACATTGCGATCTAGGATTCCGATGGTTTTAAGGGATATTGAGTCGTTACTCTGTCCAATTTGTTCTAGCCATATTGCGATCTACACATTTCGATCTAACATTGCGACAGTGCATTGCGATAGAACATTCCGATCTAACATTGCGACAGAGCATTGCGATAGAACATTCCGATTTAGACATTCCGACAGGTATTCCGATAGGACATTCTGACAGGTATTCCGATAGGACATTCCGACAAGTATTCCGATGGACATTCCGACATGTATTCCGATGGACATTCCGATGGATATTTTGTTTGAGTAATTTTTAGACTTAGCCACTATCTAGACTAGTTTCGGAACTTAGTTTACACGAAGATTAAAAAAAAAAAGTTAAAATTTTTTAGGTCAAGTAAAATCAAATTTTTTCCTTACTAGTTTTTGGCTATTTCTAACTCAAATTCAAAATTTGGCGATACAAAATTTTTCGGCTTACCGTTTTGTCAGACTGAGGAATTTATTGTCGGACTGAGAAAATTTTTTGACTTTTCAGAATTTCAATTTTAACCACACATCATCACAACAAATCCACTAAGATATGCAATTCATCCACAAGTATTCACCATGTCTAACAACAACATCAACATTGCAACTGCTAATCAAATTCGTTTGGAACAAGGTGGCAACGGTAATCCACCTGTGCTCACTGCCGGTTGCTACGTTCAATGGAGATCTCGTTTTCTCAGATTTCTCGACGAAAAAGAAAACCGAACTGATCTTTGTCACTGCCTTGAGAATCCACCTCCAGTTTTTGTATTCAGACCAATTACAACACAGGCAGAGGATGGTACTTCATCAACTATACGAGCTATGGAGGATTTTGACACATGTTCTGCTGAGAAAAAGAAACTCCTCTAAGCTGAAGCTGATGCTGTAAACTTCATACTCACTGGAATTGATAACGATATCTATTCCACAGTTGATGCATGTCCTAATGCTATGGAAATGTGGAATGCGATTCATCGATTGAAGCAAGGTGAATCGATCAATGTACAAGATCTCGAGACTAATCTACTTTGGGAGTTTGGAAAATTCACATCTGAAGATGGTGAATCCATTGACTCATATTACTCGAGATTCTACAAAATGATGAATGAGCTTGTCAGAAATCAGTGCACCATCTCCAATCATCATGCCAATGTTTAGTTTCTACTTCAACTCAAACCGGAATGGCAAAGGTTTGTGACTTTGGTTAAACAAAGGGAAGATATCAAGACCATCTCCTATCATAAAATTTATGATATCTTAAAACAACATCAGAATGAAGTGAATGAACTAAGGGCTGAAAAGGCAGAACAGTCTGCTAATTCTATTGCTTTTGTGGCTGCTACTTCAACAAAACCCGTTCCCCGTCAACAACCACCTACTCATTCCTCAAAGTCATCAAGCTCATCCACCAAACCTCTAGCTGCTGCTAAACATAAAGCAAAAGCAATTGTCCCCACTCCACCTCCAAAGTATGACATCGAGTCAGATGGAGACAATGATGATGAACAAACTTCAAGGGACAAGAAGATTGAAGAACTCATGTCTTTACTCACCACAACTTATAAGAAGATCTACAAACCTACCAACAACAACCTCAGATCATCATCCATTTCTAGATATAAGGAAGTTGATCATGCACCTAGGTATGATCGTGATGCTAGGTATGATAATCAGAGGATGCTGAATCAAGTTGGGGCTAGAGATACTGTAGGCACTCCGGTTGTGCAGAAGTGTAACACCCCCAAATTTATACAACTCAGTACAGCGGAAGACTCGTTGGTGTTACGGGATAGCACATTACTCACATCATAGACAACGCATAAAAATCGCGTCGTTTAATATTAAATCATTTCCATTCATAAACAACAAAGTTACATCGGTCCCAAGTCATTACTTTACATACAAATTTTTACAAAGTATTTGAATGGAAAAATATTATTTAGTTGCGGGCCATGAATTCTTGTCGTCTTCCCGAGAATTACCTTCAAGTACCTGAGATAAAACATGTTAAAAGAAAAGGTCAGCGA
Source organism: Glebionis coronaria (assembly GCA_025667525.1). Lineage (NCBI taxonomy): Eukaryota > Viridiplantae > Streptophyta > Magnoliopsida > Asterales > Asteraceae > Glebionis > Glebionis coronaria. The sequence goes on along the minus strand of CM046881.1, from coordinate 355,103,316 downwards.
TAACGCCGAGTGAATTCATAGAGTTTCATAAAATCCATAAATATAATATATCAGTATAAAATTATTACTGAAAATCATTTTGTACAAATCATTTTAATAGGCCATGAAATAGCCAAAGTCATTTTATACAAATTTTCATCAAAATCATAATATAGGCGTTTGCCTTAAAAATCATTATACGAGCCAATGTCGTAAAAACATCATACCATACGTCTTATGACGTTGTATGAAAATAAAAACCGTTATATGAATATGGTTATGAAAACCAAAACACGAACATAATGTTAATAGTATGACCCTGTATTGCTAGTCAGGCAATACATCGTAATTCGGAGCGTCTAGTAATATTTCGTTAGTTTGGATTATTATAAGCCGCATGACATTGTTACCTTACTAAACCAACAACGGGTAGCTAACCCGATACCAATTTTGCCCATCTAAAGTAGCGTGTCGTCACAAAGGTCACGCTATGGAAATCTTCTCATACATAAATTCGCTTACCAATCAATGTGGCACGACGGGGATCAACCGTCAAGGCGCGAACTGCGGTGATCGTCCCCAAATAGTACTATTAAATGCATAAGCGTCTACCAAATCCCGGTAGTTCACAATTCATGCTAATGGGACTTTTAGTGACATAACCTAACTTTAATAATCCATTTTTATTTCGTCTATCGGGTCCTTTAATCATTTATCGGGTCATACAATCGGGTCATTCAATCTTTCGGGTCCAAATCAATAAACAAACAATCGGGACAAATGGTGCCCTATTTTATAAAAACTAACATGTTATCTCCCTCGCGGGTTTATAAAACCTTTATAAAAACATTTAAAAGAGTGCGAGGCTATGAACTCACATTGATATGGGAAGGCGGGTTATCGGCAATTTGGACGTACGTCACGTGCTTCAATCACGGAAACCTAGACAAATAATACTCGTCTTAGACTCATGTCCAATGACTTTATAAAAATAAAAATTATGTATACATATGATGATTATTTATATATTATGATCAAGTGGGTTTACATATTCTCATTAACTCGTTTTAGTGTTTACGTATTGGTATCTTTTTACTAGTTTACTAGTTTTACCTATTTACGCGTTTTAAGTCCGATAAACTTATTATAAGTTCTCTAACTTGTTTTAATCCCTTTTATACCTATATTATCAGTATGTATACTTTCCATGTTGGGCCCAAATGGGTTAAGCCCAATAAGTTCTTTTTACAAGTTTTTATCTTATTTAGTCCATTTATTAGTCCAATATGCTTAATTAGCTCGTAAATGTCCGTATTTCTTATAGTTCGGGTTTTATCGGTTTTTACTTGTATTAGATACTTATATATCAGTATTTGACTTTTATAAACTTTACATTAGACGGGTTTGGTCGTCTAAGTTTTATTTGGCGAAAAACGTTAATTTAACGGCGATAGCCGAAAAAGTCGTAAAAATCAAGTTTATAGTTTTTATTACTTATAAATATTATTTCACCACCATTTATATACATTATCCATTTAATTAACCTTTTATATATTTATATAAATAAGTTTTATAAGTTAGTGGGTTTTTATTTTACATTTTATACATTAAAATATGAGTGCTTATATAATAATAATAAACATTAATTCCAAAAATCTGATTTTTATCTTCATGTTCACCATTTTTACCATATCTAGAGTTATATAATGAATTAGAAGCTCATTTTTGGGTGACATGTTCTTCATATTATGTGCTACATTTAACTTAGTTGTAGCTACTGCCCATTTTGATTTCATCTTGCCTTAACAGTCCCTACAAAACTGCTTATTCAGATTAGACCACCTAACTTGTTTTGATCATATCTCACTCATTATTTTGATTCCATTGCATGGCCAACTCTCACATGTGTACAAGACATATAGATTACTGTAAATGGATTCTACTTCATCATTTTATCAGTCCATGACTTGTTTCTTTACTGTTTTATACAGCCATCACTTTTAAGCAAGATTTTAGCCTTGTTCTTTATAGTTTTTCACCTTTTTAATCATGTTTATCAACACCAAATCCCCACATAACATTTTTATCATCATATAATCATCATATACATATACAATAGGAAATAAAATACATGTTTACATAATAAAAATAACAAGAAGATGAGGAGTACAATCTTTATACCACCAAGTTGATGTAGGTTATGATTTGGACATGGTTTTTGATAGAGAAACTTGTAGATAACCATGACCATCTTCAAGACCACCATTCTTCATAGACTCCTTGTGAAAAATCAGCCCCAAGACACCATGAATACTCCTCCTTGGATGTTATGAGTTGCACCAATCTTCATCTTTTTGAATGGAGATTAACATATGTAAGTTATAACATATGTTTGTGGTTAAAATTGATCAAGTGAAGGTGTTTTGGAGGTGTAGATGGGACGGCATAGAAAGAGAGGAGGAGAGGAAATGGTTGTTTTGCATGGATGGAAATGAGGAGAGTGGTATGAGTTGTTGGTTTTGTGTAGTGGAAAGCTTAACTTGTAAGCTTAGTTACAAGTGTAGCTATCTTAGCTCACACTTGACACATCAAGTGTTGAGTTGGGTTGTGTTGGCCAGTTTTGATGGGGGTGGGGCAAGTGTCCCACTTGTCTCATCCCCATTTATTTACGGGTACTCCTCGATTCTAGTTTCCTCGATTTGCATGCCCTCGGGTCGTTTTACGAAAAACGTTTTTATAAATTATGAATCAACGTCACAAAACGAATCCAATAAAAATTGTTTCATCAAAAACGGAGTTCGAAAACGTAAATACGTAATCCTAGGGTTTCCGGTTTAGTCGTAAAGGACGTTAAAATAAAATCGTAAGTCCCAATCTCTTCTCGTAAATTTGTGAGTTTATAAACTAACACAAATTTAAAACTCTAAAATAATATTCACGGATAAATTTATTTTCTGAAATGTCGGACTGTCACCAAAGACGGTGTATGTGAACGCAAGCACGTAACGTTGAATCCTCCGGTTTAGACGTAGTCGATGCTACTCCAAGACGTAAATCCAAATTTCTTCCCAAAAATAAGTGAGTTCATATTGTATCATTAAAATAATATTTTCAAATAATATTTGAGAATAAAATATCAACCATAAATTGACGGATTGTCACAGCATTTACCCCTAAACAGGATCTTTGTCCTCAAAGATCATCTTACCTTACTACTCGCTTCTTATAAAGTTAAAGCCATGTGGTTATTTCCTCCACATTCGGTCTTTTCTCACAAGTGTAATCCATTATAATACGCGAGTTTCATCAAACATAACTACGAGAATAAGATCAGGCTTAATGTTGACTTACTTTCTCTATCCATGATGTTCACGGGTTTTTGATGAATGCAACTTTTCGCCGATCTAAGCTTTACTAAGAACAATCAGATTTTCACTTGATAGATATTTCATCAAGTTCGATTTACGAAACATAATTCACGCAGTTCTTGAAGTCCTAGGGTAGATCCAGCTTATATGCCTTTCAATCCCAACTTTTACATCATCTCAATGGTCCCATACAACGGGGACTTATATCCCATGATTTGTCAGATCATGAATTCATTTTTCCAAGGTTAAAAATTGTGGCATAACTTCGCTACCCATTTGGCACTTCAAGATCTATATTTCATATTCACATAACCTCCTGCCCACTATCGGCAGTTAATAATCAAATCCTAATTTCAACAATCATTTCAGATCTCGCGGGTCGGGTATTTTGCAAGGATAGGTTCGCCATCATAGGAAACCTTAAACCTAAAAGACATGTCCAACTCACAATGGGTGTATGTCGGTTGTCTTCATCTCAACTCTTGCTCACAAATGCTCTAATTTCTAAATCTTAACAAGATTCGATCTCGATCCTAATTCGATGATTATCAATGATAATCTCTCCAAAGGAAAACGATTATACGGTCTATTACCAAAGGTCAATCATTCAAACATAAAACAACACTTATATTACTTTGTATCGTTACTTTACCTCGTCCCTTCGATTTGGGGTGGTACATAGTACTCTCATCAAGGTTCGTTCTCAATGATTTCTGAGCAAATCTCTAGAAATTCGATGCGAAGCGAGGATCTTGATATAGATGATCGATACAGGCACGCTATGTTTACATAACTCTTTTGCATTTATCATTAACGAGAATGATATTAGCAGATTTGGTCAGTCTGTCGATGATGACCCAAATCGAATCAAATTCAGATGATGACCTTTGCAATAGCTAGACGTTTATTAATGTATGAGGCGATGTCTGCCTTCATAATTGCCATTAGTACAACTTCTTCAGACAAAAATACTTCTAGTCAGAAATGAAATAAATAGAATACTTATACTTACAAATTCCAACATCACTATATCTCACAATCTCCATATTGAGGCAACCACAAGTGGCCTTTTAAAACATTCAACGCTATCGGCTTCTCAAATTCTAATGGTTCACATCAGCCATGAACTCCTTTTATAATCTATATTATCCTTTTTACAAACATCATTTATTTTTATATTGCTCGGCAATTTATTTTGCACCTCCATTATTAAGAAATATATCCTAATTGGTTCTTTGTCTTTTCTACATAATGCGTCGGTATCTATATTCACTTCTCATGATGATGTAATTATCATGTCCACAATTCACTCAGATATTCTTTCTATATTATGCGTCGGTAATTACGTTCACCTTTCCTGATGAAATAAATATCATAACCGTATTTATTCAAAATTCTTTCTTCATATCTTCTATGTTTCTGTTTCGTCTCCACTATTATTTTTATCTGTTTTACTCAATCCGACGTCTAAAGCGTCGATAATTATTACAATTAATTAAATAATTATTAGTTATTTTTTTTTGAAGCGTAAACGTAAAAGTTTTAAATTTCTTAGTTCGACCAATTATATAAAATGTTCAAAAATAAATTTGAATTTAATTAACACGATTTTTGTTGATTTATCGAAAATAATTAATAGGATTCGTAAATGTTCGAAAAACCTTTATTTATACTTTGGTCAAAGTTTTCTTAGTTGAAAAGCAAAAATTGTTGTTTCAAATTTCAAGTTATGGTTTAAATGGTTCTCCTCAATCCTTCTTAAGTTGTCTTAAGGTGTGCAAAAACATTTACCCCTAAACAGAAGTTTAGTTAAATGTTTTGGTTATAAGGGAATAATCCCTCAAAAGTTCTTTGTTAAAACATTTGTCAAAACACACTTGCACTTTCTTTGTGGTAAAATCCAAAGTCTTAAAAGGGCTCTAAATTTTTGAAGAGTCAATATGCATACATCTTACCATTATTAATCCAACGGTCATTTTATGTAAAGTATTAAGTTTTTAATCCCTAAGCGTTAATGGTTCTAATCTTTGAAAAGTCAATATAGCTTCCATTATCTATTAATCACACGGTTAAATCATGTAAAGAATTAAGTCTTAAGTCTTATGTTAAATATTCAAGGTACAATTTTTAATTGTTCGGCCAATTCAGGGCAATCTATAATTAATTATTAACTCATTCTTATTCTTATAAACAAACATATAGTCCTTAATGATCACGAGCATGAATTTATCAAATTACAGCCTACACACGTGATTCACCAAATTTATGAATACTACATGTGCATTGGTCAATCCAAACGACATCACGTGGGACTCATAATGTTCATTACAAGCACCGGATGTAGTGATTGGAATAAATAATCTCTTTCGCAGATGCGAAGTTGATAATAACCATGCCTTGGATCAAATCTTTAGAACATACGCAAGAACCTTGTAAATGATCGAACAAATATTCCATTCGAGTTATGGATATCGTTTTCGATTGTCAATTTACTCAATGCACAATAATCTATAAATATAAGGAATGATAACACCATAGCTCTTCAGGATGACAGGCTTGGTATAATAAAATCTTTCTCCGACAACTCTCTCAGTTGTACGGTAATTCCTTTAATTTAGATGGTGCTGACGCACAGTGCCCAAGCCACAAGTGCAGCACCGGAAATATAATCAATACCGATTTCAACTTGCCTTAATGGCAAAAGTCTAGGTAATTTACCAACAAATACTTACTAAAGTTTTAGATAATAGAAACATCTTTTAATAAATTCATTTTAAGTTCCTTCTAGATTATAATATCTATGACTAATTCACAGCCGTTCACGGTAAAATTTCAAGTCTTAATGCAGGATATGGTCATCCATCAAGAATTATTTAGCTCACTTTTGATAATCAACATCTTTATCTTTTAGGGGAATTCTACTCGAGTTCCCATCAATTAAGACAATGTCGTCATGTCATAATTAATCAATCCATTCAACTGGAATTATCAACATTCCAGTTTCATTACCGTTGGTAAGATGTGAACTTCTCAAAAGACTAATAATAATTCATAATCCTTCACAAATTCAGGGATATTAGGATACACAACTACTACTAAAAGCGTAAGGTCAACGCATAATCTATGCGAGAGAATTTCAAATCAGATACAGATGAAAACATTTAACGAATATGAATATATCCCATGTTTTCATAATTTGAGTACGCATTCGAAAGCTCCTCGGATCGTTACCCAGGTCATTCAAATGAAATCGAATCATAAGAAATGATAAGAACGTCAATACATCCAGTCGGGTATCAACACTCAGTAATCAGATATTTTTCCTAAGAATCTCACTACGGGATAATTGGACAAGAAAGAATTGTCAATTGTCAAATAAGACAATTTCCACAGATGAGTAAATTCGACTCAGAAGAATAAATAGTACGGGTACATATGTAGGTGTCCCTAACATTATGTCCCTATTTTTCACTTCTTGCAGATCTCATAAATTTTAATCTTTCACAATCTTCAAAGAAAATGTAGTGTTTATTCATTAGTTTTATGGTGACTACTAATCAGTCTTGCATGGTCCATTCCCAATTGTATGTAGGCGCGCAACTATATACAATTTCAAGATTAACGATGCAATACTCAGTTCGTCAAAATTTTATCATCATGTTTATAATAAAAAACATTTTCATGCTTAATTCTTAAATAAGAATCAAAAATATATTTACAAAGGTTTTCTTTGTTATGGAAATAATTAAGTTTCCAAGGCGTCTCATAAACAACTTCATTTTGATATCAATCACTTATAAATCTCATTTTGAATAATCCTTATAGTGATGAAAACCCAATTTTCCTCAAGAGATACTGGTTTATCTATATAAAAACAATGAGTGATCTGCAAAGGAGTGATGAAAGCTTGTTTACCAAGAATTAACTACGATATGATAGGAAATGAGCTTAGCCAATTAATCATGAGGTGCATGACCTCGATGGCACTCAAAAAGAATAATTCACAACGTAACTCAAATCGAGATGAGTACTTGTTCAATGGTTACATCACTAATGCGAACATTAGGATGAAGCAAGAAAAGATAGATAACATCGATACATGTAGAATTTAGCAATCAAAGGTAGTCTTTTCATTAATCACAAACAAGTCAAAATTGTACCGTAACACATTACGTGTCACTATGTCATACAATTCTCTGAACTCATCCTACCAACTGTTGTCTCAGTTAAGTTAGGGATTATTTTTAAAAGATACCACAATGAATACTAATCTACAAGAGTCATTAGGTGTCCCACCTGTCCTGGAAGATCCATCGGTCCTAATTTAGAAGAAGATTTCTTCAATTTATTTCTTGGACACTGGGCATCCTCATTAGTGGACAATGGCCTAGGAACAACCCTTAACACAAACTAACAAACATTTAAAACCTTATAATTTAAACACAGAACTTAACAACTTCCTCTTAACAATCTCATATTTCATAAGGGTTAAATTTTATTTTATTTAAGTTTCAACCAATTTTATACTCAATTCGATATCCTACTTCATTTTCCAATACTTTCAATCTTATTCTTACGGCCTTATAAAGGCAATAAAAGCTCAATATGATCAACACTTAATTTCTAATCCTATATCTCTTACAACAACAATTATCAAATGAGTCACTAGTATGAAATGACTTGATCATTCAACTAGACTTCTCGGAAAGGTATTACTGGCATGAGGCTTTTGGGTAATGGTTCCAATGACAGCCTCAAGTGCAACATTCACCCTTTCGATTTCAAATTTAAGAATTGGGTGATAACGAATCAGATGACATCTTTCTAGGTGGTAACGTTTTGTCAAACTTCACTCTATAAGGAAAGATCGTCATGACATCGATATTAGATTTAATCTCGCCAATTCTTTTTCAATATTACAATCAACTAATATCTACATTTCTACGAATATCAACCATTTGTTGGGATCATAATTATCCATAACTTGGTTTAGATCTAGGATAGCTAGAATTCCTACGAGAATAGCTTCGATTAATTTACTAGGGGATTTAGGGTTACTTGTGACAATCTACGTCGTATAAATACCTCGTATAAAAATCAAAATAATCATCAAACAATCATGTAATAAAATTACATCATATATATATAATCCAAGTTATATATATTAAAATAACACTTCTCAGTCTTGGCCTTGTCGGTAACTCGGGAATTCTTCGGCACCGTTATAGTCAAAAGATTTTTAGACATTTTTAGAAAAATGTTTATAGTTAAAAGATTTTGAAATGTTTTATTCAAAACCTTGGTTTTAAAAAAATCTTTCATTCTCTATAACGAGAGCTCTGGTACCAAACTGTAACACCCCCAAATTTATACAACTCAGTACAACGTAAGACTCGTTGGTGTTACGGGATAGCACATTACTCACATCATAGACAACGCATAAAAATCGCGTCGTTTAATATTAAATCATTTCCATTCATAAACAACAAAGTTACATCGGTCCCAAGTCATTACTTTACATACAAAGTTTTACAAAGTATTTGAATGGAAAAATATTATTTAGGTGCGGGCCATGAATTCTTGTCGTCTTCCCGAGAATTACCTGCAAGTACCTGAGATAAAACATGTTAAAAGAAAAGGTCAGCGATAACGCCGAGTGAATTCATAGAGTTTCATAAAATCCATAAATATAATATATCAGTATAAAATTATTACTGAAAATCATTTTGTACAAATCATTTTAATAGGCCATGAAATAGCCAAAGTCATTTTATACAAATTTTCATCAAAATCATAATATAGGCGTTTGCCTTAAAAATCATTATACGAGCCAATGTCGTAAAAACATCATACCATACGTCTTATGACGTTGTATGAAAATAAAAACCGTTATATGAATATGGTTATGAAAACCAAAACACGAACATAATATCAATAGTATGACCCTGTATTGCTAGTCAGGCAATACATCGTAATTCGGAGCGTCTAGTAATATTTCGTTAGTTTGGATTATTATAAGCCGCATGACATTGTTACCTTACTAAGCCAACAACGGGTAGCTAACCCGATACCAATTTTGCCCATCTAAAGTAGCGTGTCGTCACAAAGGTCACGCTATGGAAATCGTCTCATACATAAATTTGCTTACCAATCAATGTGGCACGACGGGGATCAACCGTCAAGGCGCGAACTGGGGTGATCGTCCCCAAATAGTACTATTAAATGCATAAGCGTCTACCAAATCCCGGTAGTTCACAATTCATGCTAATGGGACTTTTAGTGACATAACCTAACTTTAATAATCCATTTTTATTTCATCTATCGGGTCCTTTAATCATTTATCGGGTCATACAATCGGGTCATTCAGTCTTTCGGGTCCAAATCAATAAACAAACAATCGGGACAAATGGTGCCCTATTTTAAAAAACTAACATGTTATCTCCCTCGCGGGTTTATAAAACATTTATAAAAACATTTAAAAGAGTGCGAGGCTATGAACTCACATTGATATGGGAAGGCGGGTTATCGGCAATTTGGACGTACGGCACGTGCTTCAATCACGGAAACCTAGACAAATAATACTCGTCTTAGACTCATGTCCAATGACTTTATAAAAATAACAATTATGTATACATATGATTATTATTTATATATGATGATCAAGTGGGTTTACATATTCTCATTAACTCGTTTTAGTGTTTACGTATTGGTATCTTTTTACTAGTTTACTAGTTTTACCTATTTACGCGTTTTAAGTCCGATAAACTTATTATAAGTTCTCTAACTTGTTTTAATCCCTTTTATACCTATATTATCAGTATGTATACTTTCCATGTTGGGCCCAAATGGGTTAAGCCCAATAAGTTCTTTTTACAAGTTTTTATCTTATTTAGTTCATTTATTAGTCCAATATGCTTAATTAGCTCGTAAATGTCCGTATTTCTTATAGTTCGGGTTTTATCGGTTTTTACTTGTATTAGATACTTATATATCAGTATATGACTTTTATAAACTTTACATTAGACGGGTTTGGTCGTCTAAGTTTTATTTGGCGAAAAACGTTAATTTTACGGCGATAGCCGAAAAAGTCGTAAAAATCAAGTTTATAGTTTTTATTACTTATAAATATTATTTCACCACCATTTATATAATTTATCCATTTAATTAACCTGTTATATATTTATATAAATAAGTTTTATAAGTTAGTGGGTTTTTATTTTACATTTTATACATTAAAATGTGAGTGCTTATATAATAATAATAAACATTAATTCCAAAAATCTGATTTTTATCTTCATGTTCACCATTTTTACCATATCTAGAGTTCTATAATGATTTAGAAGCTCATTTTTGGGTGACATGTTCTTCATATTATGTGCTACATTTAACTTAGTTATATCTACTGCCCATTTTGAGTTCATCTTGCCTTAACAGTCCCTACAAAACTGCTTATTCAGATTAGACCACCTAACTTGTTTTGATCATATCTCACTCATTATTTTGATTCCATTGCATGGCCAACACTCACATGTGTACAAGACATATAGCTTACTGTAAATGGATTCTACTTCATCATTTTATCAGTCCATGACTTGTTTCTTTACTGTTTTATACAGCCATCACTTTTAAGCAAGATTTTAGCCTTGTTCTTTATAGTTTTTCACCTTTTTAATCATGTTTATCAACACCAAATCCCCACATAACATTTTTATCATCATATAATCATCATATACATATAAAATAGGAAATAAAATACATGTTTAAATAATCAAAATAACAAGAAGAGGAGGAGGACAATCTTTATACCACCAAGTTGATGTAGGTTATGATTTGGACATGGTTTTTGATGGAGAAACTTGTGGATAATCATGACCATCTTCAAGACCACCATTCTTCATAGACTCCTTGTGGAAAATCAGCCCCAAGACACCATGAATACTCCTCCTTGGATGTTATGAGTTGCACCAATCTTCATCTTTTTTAATGGAGATTAACATATGTAAGTTATAACATATGTTTGTGGTTAAAATTGATCAAGTGAAGGTGTTTTGGAGGTGTAGATGGGACGGCATAGCAAGAGAGGAGGAGAGGAAATGGTTGTTTTGCATGGATGGAAATGAGGAGAGTGGTATGAGTTGTTGGTTTTGTGTAGTGGGAAGCTTAACTTGTAAGCTTAGTTACAAGTGTAGCTATCTTAGCTCACACTTGACACATCAAGTGTTGAGTTGTGTTGTGTTGGCTGGTTTTGATGGGGGTGGGGCAAGTGTCCCACTTGTCTCATCCCCATTTATTTACGGGTACTCCTCGATTCTAGTTTCCTCGATTTGCGTGCCATCGGGTCGTTTTACGAAAAACGTTTTTATAAATTATGAATCAACGTCACAAAACGAATCCAATAAAAATTGTTTCATAAAAAACGGAGTTCGAAAACGTAAATACGCAATCCTAGGGTTTCCGGTTTAGTCGTAAAGGACGTTAAAATAAAATCGTAAGTCCTAATCTCTTCTCGTAAATTTGTGAGTTTATAAACTAACACAAATTTAAAACTCCAAAATAATATTCACGGATAAATTTATTTTCTGAAATGTCGGACTGTCACCAAAGACGGTGTATGTAAACGCAAGCACGTAACGTTGAATCCTCCGGTTTAGACGTAGTCGATGCTACTCCAAGACGTAAATCCAAATTTCTTCCCAAAAATAAGTGAGTTCATATTGTATCATTAAAATAATATTTTCAAATAATATTTGAGAATAAAATATCAACCATAAATTGACGGATTGTCACAAGAAGACTGGGATTCAATGCTTCAACTGCAAGGGATTTGGGCACATGGCTTGGGAATGCAAGAAGCCAAAATGGGTTAAGGACTCAGGGTATCACAAGGAAAAGATGCTGCTGTGTAAGAAAGAAGAAGCAGGAATTCCACTAACAGCAGATGAAGTTGACTGGCGTGATGACTCTGATGATGAAACCGATGATCAAGAGTTGGAGGCACATTATGTGTACATGGCAAAGATTCAAGAAGTGATCCCAGAGACTGATGATACTTCTGGACCCATCTATGATTCTGAGCCACTTGAAAAGGTACCATCACATGATAACTATAATGTGTTTGCTAATGAACGACGTCATCCTGAGCAACCCGAAAGCATCAATGACACATATGTAATGGACACGGAGGATAGCAATATCTCTACGGATTCACAGCATATGTGTAATGATGACGGAAAAGCTGTTCAGGATACTGACTCGGATGAGGACCATGATTTGCTTGCGTCTATTATTGATTCTTTAAAACATGAAATTGAGGAAAACAAAGAGGCTAATAAACGTTTGAATCAAGCAAACACATCCTTAGCCGAGGAGATAGACAGGCTTAAAGAGTGTGATTATATAAAAGAAGCTGATCGACGGGTTGCGATAGCTAATGGTTTGGTATATGAACGTAAGGTGCTCAATGAACAATATTGTTCTGAAGTAATACACGAAATTCATATGTCAAAACAAAAGATATTGGACCTTGAAGAACAACTGCTGCTACATAAACTCCAAATTACTGAATTAGAGTCGGTTAACAAAGAACAAACTGAGCTTTATAAAACTCGTGAAGAAAAGGATATTGAAAAAATTCTTGCTTTGGAAAAGAGAGTCGACACGTTAAACAACATTGTTTACAAAACGGGTCAGTCTATTCAAACTATGAATATGCTCAATAGAAATATGAAAACGAGTTTTTTCAAGCCTGAATATCTCAAGAAAGTTCAAAGTACCAAGCCTGCTCTTTATGATATCGGTTGTTATGTTGATAATCTTGCTCTTATGCTCTCACCCGACTGCGACGAAATCATTCGTCATCAAGAAGAAAGTCGATCAAACTTAAGTGATTTAATAAACCTTTCTGATTCTGATCATTATATTAAGTTTGTTCCTCAAAAAGAACTTTCAAAAGAACAAAAGATGTATAACAGTGTTCCACCACCAAGTGATGAACCCCAAAAGAAAGTTTCTTTAAAAAGGAGTTTCAAAAAACAATCAATTTTGTTAGAAAAGCAAATTTGTACAAATTTGTACAAATTTTGGATCAAAAAACAATCAAATTTGTACAAAGGTGTCGTCGACTATGAAAAAGTTTCTAGGGATACCATTTGGAATATTAAACCTAACCCACAAGTAGAAGTCGTCATTCAACAATGCATTGTTCCAACAATTGATGATCTTTCAAAAAATGTGGAAATGTTTTATAATGCTCTCACTGAGGAAATGTTAACTGATTTAAGTTATGTTAAATCTCTTGAAGATGAAGTTTATTTTCTTCAAACTAAATTAAAAACTCAAGAACACCAACTTTCTAACGAAATTGATCGACTTTCTAAGGAATACTTTTATGCTGACCATATGAATGCTACACTTGGTGTGTATACCGATCTTGATCAATATTGTCATGTAGCATGTCTAGTGTCAGAATCGGACGCGAAATGTCGCAATCTTGAAGTAGAGCTTTCGAAACAAATTCAGTCATATAACAAACTTTCGAAAAGTTTTTCTCAACTTGAGAAACACTCCATTTCTCTTGAACTTGCTTTACAAAAAGGTGAAAAATCTCATAATCATAAAAAGTGTCAAGAAATGTCAGCTTCTTCGTTTCGTCTACTAAATGAAAAAGATTTCGAAATAAATGATTTGAAAGCTCAGCTAAAAGAAAGGGACATAGCCATAAGTGAGTTACAGAAACTCATTGAGAAAATCAAAGGAAAGTCTGTTTTGGGTAAACCATCCGCCGTTCGTCAACCGAATGCGGTTAAATGCCCTAAATCATCTATTTTGGTACCATCCCCACAGACTTTGCCTAAGATAGGAAATGATAAGAGTACAAATGTGATAGCACCAGGAATGTATAAGATGAACACTAAGCCCACTCAATCTGGAACATCGCGGTTACCGGAGAATATTAGGAAAACTAATCAACGTGTGTCTTCTTCTACAGGAGTAATCCCCACTACTAGCATTAGCGGACCACAACTTAAGAGCAATAGAATGCAAGATAAGGTCATGCCTAACAATAGTCAAGGAAAGAAGTTGGAAGTAGAAGACCACCGTAGGAATTTTAAGTTTTCTATGAATAAAACGTCTGTAACTGCATGTAATGACAGTTTCAATGCTAAGACCTCGAATGTTGAATTTGTTTGTGTTGAATGTGGCAAATGTGTTCGTACTTTCAATCATGATGCTTGTGCTCTTAATCATAATGGCGTGAACACTAGAACTAGGAAGCCTATTCGTGTTCCCACTAGTACTAGTGAACCCACAAGAACTTTGAAGCAATCCACCGATCAACCACTTAGGAAACTAAGTGCGTTAGAATCCACTTAGAGAGTATTAACGAAGGTTAAAGAAGCTTTATGAGAACATGATTAGGACATGTACACAGGGGTATTCAAGATTTACACCACTCGGATACAAATGGGTACCTAAGACAACCCCTATTCTAATTGGGTCTATGAATGTTAGCTTGCCTTTAGAATCTAGGTCCACTACTATTTTGGAACCCGTCTCTTTCAAGGGCTCCCATTTGTCAAATGCTACATTGTCTTCTAATTCTTCTACAGCTCGTCGAAATCATCCTATTCATAATGGACTCCGGGTGCACAAAGCACATGACGGGCAATCTCAAGCTTCTCATTAACTTCGTGGAGAAGTTTCTGGGTACGGTACGGTTTGGAAATGATTAATTTGCACCGATACTTGGATATGGCGATTTGGTTCAAGGAAATCTCACTATCAAACGGGTTTATTACGTCGAGGGACTGAATCACAATTTATTCTCGGTTGGTCAATTTTGTGATGCGGATTTGGAAGTGGCTTTTCAGAAATCTACTTGCTATGTTAGAGACTACGATCGGAATGACCTTCTTACAGGTTCTCGTGGTTCTGATCTCTACACAGTAACTCTTCAAGACACATCTTCAACAAATCCAATTTGCTTAATGGCTAAAGCTTCATCATCTCAAGCATGGTTATGGCATCAACGATTGTCACATCTCAACTTTGACACCATCAACTTGCTTTCGAAGAATGATATTGTGACCGGTCTTCCTAAGTTGAAATTCGTCAAAGACCATCTTTGTTCTTCTTGTGAGTTGGGGAAAGCAAAACGGAAGTCTTTCAAAACAAAGACTACCCCAAGCTCAAAAGGACGATTGGAACTTCTACACATGGATTTATGTGGTCCCATGCGTGTAGAGAGTATTAACGGGAAAAAGTATATTCTCGTGATTGTTGATGATTACTCTAGATACACATGGACTTTCTTCTTAAGGTCCAAAGATGAAACACCAGAGGTTCTCAAAAACTTTCTCAAGATGATACAACGCAATCTTCAAGCTCAAGTCTTAACCGTAAGAACGGATAGGGGTACTGAATTTTTGAACAAGAACTTGCAATCTTACTTTCAAGAAGAAGGCATCGAACATCAAACGTCTATTGCTCGAACTCGTGAACAAAACGGCGTTGTCGAAAGACGAAACCGTACTTTGGTTGAGGCTTCTCGAACAATGCTTTCTGCTTCAAAATTACCGCTATTCTTCTGGGCTGAAGCAATTGCAACTGCCTGTTATACTCAGAATCGTTCTCTCGTCATCCCTAGACATGAAAAGACACCTTACCACATCATCAATGGCAGGAAACCTAATGTCAAATTCTTTCACGTATTTGGATCTTTATGCTACATCCTTAAAGACGGTGAGAATCTCGACAAGATGAAAGAAAAAGGTGATGCATGTATTTTTGTGGGGTATGCTACATTGTCAAAAGGATATCGAGTCTATAACAAGAGAACAAAGATTATTGTCGAAAAAATTCATGTGAACTTTGACGAATTTCCACAAATGGTACTTGAACACAACAGCTCAAGTCCCGGTCCTCAATGTCCAAAAATGGCACCTACACACAACAGTGTACGTCCCGTGCAAGAATGTCAAGAAAATACTGAGGATTTGCTATTATAGATCCGGTGGTCTAACATGGTGGTAAATGGTGGTGGAAGCCATTGTTGAGCTTAGAGAGAGAGAGTGGTTGTGTGTGTAAGATGAAAGAAAGGAAAAATGTAATAAATGAAAAAGAAACACAATCAACACCCCTCCTTGGAAGCCTAGGAGGGGTATATATAGTCACACACGCTACTTAAACTATACAACGTTCCTAGTCTAGTCTAAGCGTGTGTGACTATGATAACTAATGGGAATTCTTAAATGTCGTCACATAAAGTGAATTTCCAACAATCTTCCCCCATGGGAAGACGTGTAGAACTCCTTACAATATTTTTCCTAACAAGTACATAATGATAAGAACAAGAGCTTTCATGAAGCATCCAATGCTGATGATGTCTTCTGAGGCCTTTGACTTCAAAACGACTCATCTTTAACTTGTAGTAGAAATACTGTAACGACACGAGCTAAGTAATCCATATACTTCTGGTTAAGGAGAAGCTTCTGAATTAACTTCCCCCTAATTCATGCCACATAAAATTGATGTAGAAGCTTTTAAATAGCTTCCCCCTAAACCGACAATCCTCGTAAGCAACTTCAAAGCTTTCAATAAAGCTTAGAATGATTAAGCGCACAGCGGAATCTAACAAGCAAATCCCATCATATAACATGATAACGTTGCTAAGAGGGATTGAAAGTTTGGGCACCAAGTAGATCAACAACTTTTCTTCTCACGCTTGAAATAATTCTTCTGAATTTTTCTTCCCCCTTAGAGTTCAAGTTATGCATACCAGAAAGAATCAAGACATTTCTTCCCCCACATAGTTGAAGAAAGTAAATCAATCCCAATTATGAAGCTCAAATACTGAAGTGACATCGTAACACCAGAGTCAATTAAGAGTGGAAATGCACATATCTTCTTCCGGAGATGCACCAGAGTCAATTAAGTCCAGGGAATGCATATAGGATAATGATGATGAATAATTGCAACAACCAAATAATTAAACATCAGATCAATAGTGTACCGTTTAGAGATTGATAATGCCACGAGTTAAAACACTGATTTTCTCTGCGGCTATGACAAATGTCATCCCGGAATGTCTTCAAATCAAAACAAGGTATGAAGTTCATCACGTGTACTCGTTGTGCGTTCAATGTGTCTTCTTCTTCCCCTTGATGGTTTCAAAACTCAGAACCATCAATAAATCGTAAGCATATGAACCTGAAAATCTCGAGAGAATAATAAATAAGCTTAATTATATTCAGTGAGAATCAACTGTTGATTGAAAATCTCTACTCATAAACTCTCCATGGCCACCTTTACCAACCCACTTGAAAGCAATTTGAAGTGACCACTGATAGAATGAACCAGATACATCAAACGTGAAACTAAATAAAAATCCTTCGATCTTGTGACTTAAGCTTGCACTATTGTTGAATGAAGAACCGTGGAGAAATCTCTAAGTACTCAATGCATCACTGAAGAAGTCTATAAGTACAACACCTCTTAAAATTATCCACGGCGACTAAGCGCGTGACACTGAGTATAACAATGTAACCCCTTTAAGTGATAGTTATCCGAGTCATCAACCAACCACCCCGAACCCGGAAACTAGATAACCAAGTCGTCATTCTATGATTATGCACGAGCAAGTTATATTTGAAGATAAAATAAATACACGCCTTCGAAAAATCCGTCTTCAACGTCACGTAATTAATACCCGATCAAACAAATCCGTAGCCACTAAAAAATCGCCAAAATTTTCTTGGTCTCGTCTCAAATAAATTCTCGTCACATTTGTCACGTCACTTTGTCACGTCACTTGTTGTCTCGTCCCGATAATGACCATAGTATAACCTAATACACATAAAATTTATACAAAAATAAAAATTTGTGTTAAACAAATTGTGTGAATATTAATAAATCACACGGGCCATTGCTTTGTTGAGTCCATGTCAGCCCATCACAAATATTATACCCGGTCCATCAAAGGGATATAACATCCATAATCCCTAATTTCACTCACATTATTTTAACCCTAAACTCCACATAGAGAACTCCGTCTCATCCTTTTCTCTCCACCCCCATCACCAGATCAAATACATCTCCACAATCAAACACAACACTAATCTTTACCCTAATCCCAGGTACCCATCGAACATAAATCAACATCAATCGCAGTCCCATCGAACCAAAGAAGACATGAAACGAATTTTTCTTCAAGATCCTTGAAGGGATCTCAGGTGGGTTTTTTACTTGATTGCATGTTGGTTACTGTTAAAATAAAACGAATCCAAGATCGAATCTAACAGATTTGTTAAGATTTGTTCTTAATATTCGTATATTAAGTGATGGTAAGTACCATACAGATATGTGATTGGTTTACTTCATGTTTTACTATTGCTTTCTTGTTTACTGAATCGAAACAAAAACATGAATCGAACACTCTTGTTTTGATTCGTTTAATCTGATTTTGAATATAAACGAAGGTATAGACCTTTACACAAAATCTATGATGATGTTTGTTTTTGGTTGGATAGATAAAAAATCACAAATCATCTTTAAAAGATGCAACCGAAACATAATATGAGATTGATTTGGTTTACTGTTTTGGTTTGAGTCTAGATGGGATTAAGAGACGAAGGGATTAGGATTAGATATGGTGTTGTGGGGTTATAAGGTTGGATGTGTTAGACTCAGTGAGTTAACTGAGTCAACTCGGTAATTACCGAGTTGACTCGGTTGAGATGGTTTAGGTCAAAAACTACATGGTCAAGACTTGTTAAACTGCATCGAAGTCCAAAAGGTATAGCCATCGCAGTCAATCTTTTTAAACCCATCGTAATCTAAAAAGGTTGAGTCCATCGTAGTCTTAAACTTTAGACCCATCGCAGTCTAAACAAAAAGAGTCCATCGAAGTCTGTCTTTTAAACCTCATCTTGATGGTACCATCACAACTTGATGGATACCATCACAGTCAAAAAGTATTATGTTTATCGCAGTCTAGTACCCCCATCGTAACAAGATGCAACCCATCGCAGCGAGACATCGCAGGCGAGACATCGCAGGCGAGTCATCGCAGGCGAGTCATCCCATCGCACTCAATGCGATGTTGCCATCGTAAAGATGACCAGCAGAGAAACTTATCCAATGGTACTTTTTCCTGATTTTCAGGATCTATGTTTTTCTGGGTAAAACTTATCTTCATCTTAAAAAAATGCAAACAAAAGAACCCATAACCAGGACAGATCTGAAAATGTGACTATTGGACCAGAGGGATGTGAATACCAGCAGATATGACCGTGATTTGTTACCAGTTGGGGACCACTAAAACTAGATATGACTAGATTTAAAACCAGGGACTTAAAAAACTGAAACCAGGGACTTAAAGATGACAACTTTTGACTAGTGGGTTCTTAAACTATACAACGTTCCTAGTCTAGTCTAAGCGTGTGTGACTATGATAACTAATGGGAATTCTTAAATGTCGTCACATAAAGTGAATTTCCAACAAATACTCCTACAGCAGACTCGACGGATACGACACAAATGAATGAGTTGGTTGATTTATATGATCCAATGTTTGATGAATACTACTATGGAAACAATCAAGTTGTGTCAAAGCCTTCCGCTGTCAATACTGCTGATGCACCCGCACAAAGTCAACAAGACACAACTGCATCTACTTCAACAACCGTTGCTCAAGAGACAATTCCAGTGGATACTCAACAAACTCAAGAAACTGTCATACAACCAACATCACCAACCGTCAATGCTGAAGGAGGAAACAACAATCAAGCAGTCGATGCACAGCCTGACGATGAAGAATTTATCAATCCGTTCGGTACACCGGTACACGAAGTCGGAGAGTCTTCTACTCAACATGCTGATCCGTCCAACATGCATACATTCTACCAACCATATCCATCCACTCACCATTGGAAACGTGATCATCCATTGGAGCAAGTCATTGGAAATCCTTCACAACCGGTTCGAACACGCAGACAACTCGAAACTGACGGCGATGTGTGTATGTATGCACTCACCGTGAGTTCAACTGTACCTACAAACATCAAACAAGCCATGACTAATCATGCGTGGATTGAATCAATGCAAGACGAAATTCATAAGTTTGAACGCCTAAATGTTTGGGAACTTGTTGACCGACCCTATGTAATGTCAATTTTAGATTTCAAATGGATCTGGAAAAACAAACTGGATGAAGAACAAACCATCATCAAAAACAAATCTCGTCTTGTGGTTAAGGGATACCGTCAACAAGAAGGCATAGACTACGATGAATCATTCGCTCCAGTCGCTCGTTTAGAAGCAGTCAAGATATTCCTTGCTTATGCTGCACATAAGGGCTTCACGGTTTTTCAAATGGACGTTAAAACTGCTTTTCTCAACGGTCATTTGAAGGAAGAAGTGTATGTGAATCAGCCGGAAGGATTCATCGATCCTCATCATCCTGACAAAGTCTATCGTCTCAAGAAGGCTGTATATGGACTTAAACAAGCTCCAAGGGCATGGTACGAAGAACTTTCAAACTTCTTGGTGTCCAAAGGATTCTCCAAAGGTTCTATTGATCCTACTCTCTTTACTAATAAATATGGGGATGACATAATGCTGGTGCAAGTTTATGTTGATGACATTATTTTTGGTTCTACGAACCCAAAACTTTCAAAACGTTTTGAAAAATTAATGCACAACAGATTTGAAATGTCAATGATGGGGGAGCTAAAATTCTTTTTAGGCTTCCAGATTCACCAATCCCCACGTGGTATCTTCATTAACCAAGATAAGTATGCTCAAGAGATACTTAAAAAGCATGGTATGACCTCATGTGCTCGCATTGATACACCATTGTCGAACACATCCCTAGACGCTGACTTGTACTCATATCCCGTAGATCAAACGCGATATCGCAGTATGATCGGGCCACTTATGTACCTTACAGCCAGCAGGCCTGATATTCATCATGCCACATGCTATTGTGCACGATATCAAGCCAGACCTACTCAAAAGCACCTCAAAGAGGTTAAACGGATCTTTCGGTACCTTAAGAATACCATTCCAATGGGACTCTGGTATCCGAGGGAAACCGGTTTTCATCTAACGGCTTTTTCAGATTCTGATCACGCAGGTTGTCTTGATAGTCGTAAAAGCACTTCAGGTAGCATACAATTTCTAGGGGAAGACAAGCTTGTCAGCTGGTCGTCAAAGAAGCAGGATTGCACTTCGCTCTCATCAGCTGAAGCAAAATATGTGGCTCTATCCGCGTGTTGTGCTCAAGTCCTCTGGATGAGAACTCAACTCACGGATTATGGCTTTCACTTTGATAAAATACCTATGTATTGTGACTCAAAGTCAGCCATAGCCATATCTTGCAATCCGGTTCAACACTCCCGCACCAAGCACATCGATGTCAGATATCACTTCATCAAGGAACAAGTGGAACGCGACATCGTGGAATTATACTTTGTCAGAATTGAGTACCAGCTGGCAGACTTGTTTACAAAAGCACTATCGAAAGATAGGTTTGCGTATCTCGTTGGCCGTCTTGGTATGAAGTATATGACTCCAGAAGAATTGGAGGTTTTGGCAAATGAAGCTGCTTGATATTCTCTAAAAATGACTTTTAAGCACATCACAGCTTAGGACTCGGACCTCAACTAAGGAAAGTTTATCTCGGACGATAAATTATCCTTCTCAACGAGAAATTCATATTTCTCGGTCATGAGCTTCTCATAAAAACATTCAAAGTTTTTAAGTTTATGAAAAACGATTTCTAAGTAAATGTCAGCTTAGAACTCGAACTTCAACTTAAGGAAAGTTTATCACGGATGATAACTTATCCTTCGAAACGGGAAATTTATTTTTCTCTATGACACCCTAGAACCGAGGTCATTAACGTTACCCTAAATTACGCTAATTTTTGAAATTTTTAATAAATTTTAATTGCTACATATTTTAGTATTTTGGTTAAAGCCGATGTTCGAGGTTATAATTTTTACGATTGATGATTCAAGAAGGACGAGGACGAATACGATCCCGATGGATGCCCAAATTTCTATAATTATTGACGTTTTATCGATAATGTAATTTTTCGAGAATTTTACTTACGGTTCGTGTTAAGTTGAGTCGGGTGAGTTTTATAGCTTTCCGAGTACATTTAAAGTATCCCAAAAGTATTTTGGAGTGTTTGGGATAATTTCCGATTCCCGTAAATTTTTCTAAAATGACTAGTGAGTCAATCCCGCAAAGTTTTAGTGACGTTTTTACTTGAGGCCAAAAGAAAGCTTTAATTGCACAATGGGTCCTTCCAATTTTACAAAAGGGGAGATGAAAACACATACAACACAAAACACTTGGAAATTTTTTTTTTCTCTCCCTCTCTTCCTCCTTAGGCCGACGGTCACCCCAAACCACCAAAAACCCACCATTAATTTTTTTTTCTACTTGGTTTTCATCAAAACTAAGGTTAGACCACCTCTAATCTTATCATTCCCTACCTTTCTATGTACTCAAATCCAACATGCATTCAAACTTTTTTTCAAGAATCAAAGGAATTTTTCAAACTCGTTTTTGAGGTCAATTGGATAAATGCATGTTAAATTCGTGTGAAATGAGGGTATAATCACTAAACAAACCCACCAAAATTGATTTAGTTGTGGTGTTTTGGTCACCCAAACCCCACGGCTAAGGGGGGTGTTTGGGGAGCCATGGTGATTGATGTTTTGAGCATTGGTTTTGTGTTTAATCTTGTGTTCATAGGTGTTTTAGATGGATACAAGTGTTTGCATGTTTGTTTTTAGGATTTTAGCTTATGAGTTTGATGATCAATAGGGGCTAGGAACTGAAAATATGGTTTGGTTGTGATTAGGGAACCTTAGGATGATGCCTAGTAATGATAAATAGGTTTGGAATCGAGCGTAAGTGTGATTTTGGTATGGTTAAATTTAGGCAGAAAGTTTAAGGCATTTTTGTAAAAATCATTTTGAAAACAGGTCTTGTGGATAGGATAGACTTGTAGAGAATTTTCTTAGCTTCGATTTGGTATAAAGTAGAGCTTACGACTCCTAACGAGTCAAAAGTTACGACGTTTTGAAATTCGTGTACCGGGAGATGAAAACCGTCATAATCAGAAGTTGTGATTGGTTTAGGTCAAATCCCGGGGACTATAAGTCTAGTTTGGTAAATGGTCAAGGACTAAATTTTGGTGTCAAACCTGCACATTTGAGTCTAATTTAGGACTTAGGTGTCAAATGGGTCAATGGCGTATTTTAAACGGGTCAAACGGGTCCAACTTGGTCAAAGTACAATTTCAGTCCAAAAAATGTAATTTTTGGAAAAGCGTTGAGTAACGGATCGTAGAAGTAAAAAATTTTTTTAGGATTAAATATGTGTTATCTACAGGTCTTATAGTATTTTTGAGAATTTTGTCAAATTTTATAAAAGTGGTTAAGTATAGTAAATTAGTCCGTACTTTTGGTAAGTATCGGCGAAAATGAATAAAAATGGTTAATGTTAATAATAAGGACGAACGGTATAAAATGAGTAACGCTTGTTGTTTTGTTTTTGGCGTGAGTTGTAATTGTCCTAAGTGACTAGTATCTATGTATTTTATACAGTACCATAAGGTTTTAAAATGAGATTACTCATTACGCGTTATTTGGTTGATAGGTGTTGATTTACCCGGGCATCCGTATCGTCGTCAGTGACCGTCTCTCGAACTATCGACTACTTGATATATAAGGTGTGAATTTATAGCCTCGCTTATTATTATTTCAAACTGTTTTACCCGCGAGGGAAATGCATGCTAGTTTTTAAAATGAACGTATGTCATGAATGATTGTTGGTCCCGAAAGTTGCCTTTGAAATTGTGTTGAGTACCTAGTTGCAAAAGACCCTAATTTCATGAACTATTAACTATTGTTTAGTCCTAGTGTGGATTAGAAATAGCCGCTTATACAAAGTGATAGTACTATGGGGTTGACTACCCTATCCGAGACGAGGGCTAGTACGTTGATACCCCCTGCGGACGGATAATTTGTGATAAGAGATAAGGTATAATTGCAACTGATGCCTTATTAGGGGCCATGGTTTCATCTGAATCACGCCGGTAATTATTACGCGGGTGATTGAGTTAACGGTTTAGTGTCATGAGCTTAAACACAATTGTCCGTATCTTGAATATAGATTGTTTGATCGACAAGTCTATGAATGATCGTGAATGGTTTTTATTTCACATACGTTCAAAATGAATTGTAAAACCTATGAATTCCACTCAACGTTTTCGTTGACCAAATTTTGGCATGTGTTTCAGGTAACCGCTGAAGTGTAGTATGGAGCGTGCATGGGATGGATGTTGTGTGTATGGCTTGGAGTCTGCTTGTTTTTCCTCCCTTTCCTACTTAAACATTTTTAACTTTAATGTTATGTTGTTGTGAAACTGAAATTTTTGGGTTGAGATTCATGGGGACCGAAAACGCTAAACTCTGTTATACCAAGTGGGGGTTGGAAAAACCGTGGACATGTATCTTTTAACAATTTTTAATTCAAGTTTTAAGTTGACGTCTCTTTAGAGTCGTTCGATATATCTTGTGTGTAATGATAACTGTGTAGCACCCAAATGTTGTAGTTCCGCTGCGCATAGCATTTTGTGGGGGTGTTACAGATTGGTAATCAGAGCCATGAGTTGTAGAGAACTAGGTCGTTTTTGAAAATCCTAAACTATAACTTTTCGTGTCGTAAGAAATGGTCCAAGCACACACAACTATCCTGCATGGCTCCGGTAAGATTTATTTTTGTATTCATGGCATTTGACGTATACTTTTGAGTTGAAGTATATATGTGGGTAATTATTACGTAAGTATGGAAATTACTATATGTAGACGTTGAAATTATACGTGGAATATCCGACACCGTAATTTTTGTATTAATCATGCATGAGCATCATATTATTTCATTTTGGGCATATGTACCACCTTTGCATTGCATTTGCATGCATGTACTTATAAATATTGTATAATTACTTATGTACCCTCCGAAGTTCGCTGTTATTGCAGGAATGGCCGAGGTACCGCCTAATGGTAATGGAAACGATTACGTCATAGGTCACGAAGGGGGACCGTTTCCTCCGAACCCGCCGGATAATGACAACGGATGGATCGCTCCAGAAGAAGAAATAGGGCCAGAAAATGACAATGATGAAAGTGAGGTGGACAATTTTAGCATCAGTAGTGATGAGAGTGAGGATTCTGAGGAAGAGCCCGAGGAACTAATGGATGATGGCATTCCCGAGAATGATGCAGGGCAAACCGAACCTGATTTGTTTCAATCTCCGAATTCGCCAAAGGGTTATGAAGTACCTCCAACCGATCGATATGAGCAGCAACCCTTTAATCGCCCGATGGACAATTGCAAGGACTATTTGAGAACAGTGCCAGGATTTGTTCGAGTAAGTAATGGGAGCGGTGGAGAGTCCAGCAAATCATCAAAGTCGCAATCGATTCATGAGAATATCGCAAGGGTCTACTTTCCGAGACCAAGAAACTACTGGGATCCCGCAGGTCGTTTGAGGAGGATGGATAGGTTGATGTATGAGCGGTTTGTAGTTGAGACCAGGGTAATTAAGAAGTTTGATAAGAATGAAAGGGCACACTAAAGACTGTTGGAAAGGACTGCAAGAATTGAGTATGATGGAAATGTAAACAAAAGTGATATCAACAGTCTAAGATCGATGATCGTGAATTTGAGCGCTAGTCTTGACCGTGTTAGAGAAGATCAAGTGAGATTGTCTAGGATGCAGAGTTGGGAGCATCGAGTGAAAGCATCATTGCCCCCAGATTGGATATTTGTGGACGATTTGGAAATGGAAGCGAATGACTTCAT
This sequence comes from Glebionis coronaria, assembly GCA_025667525.1. Taxonomy (NCBI): domain Eukaryota; kingdom Viridiplantae; phylum Streptophyta; class Magnoliopsida; order Asterales; family Asteraceae; genus Glebionis; species Glebionis coronaria. The sequence goes on along the minus strand of CM046881.1, from coordinate 355,077,085 downwards.
GATCCAGCCACCTACCAGAGGTGCTTGTATCACTGTGGGAAATCAGGTAGCAATTGAGTGTGGGTCTACGTCAGGGACGAAAAAGGAGACTGAATGTGAGCCGGACGACAAAGGAAAGAGAAAAATGGATGATGTGGACAAGGATGATAGCGATGAGGAACCCGAGGAAGATGATGACGAACCGCCATCCAAGAGGCCGTGTGGATCACCACATGCCTAGTTGCTTGTCTTGTATTTTATCTTTGATCGTTATAATAGAACTGTTTTAGACTTTTGTATGATGGCATTATGACGAAAAATGTGGACTTAAGTTTTATGGTGAATGATTGTAGTGGCAATACTTGTCACAATTTTGGTTAATTATCGATACAATCTATGTTTACCTTTCATGATCTGTGATATGTCTTAAATTTGATCTTTTGTGATGTGAATTGATGAATATTAGTAACTCTGTAGTGATGTGTCGTTGTATTTATACTATGTCTTGAAAGAGAAATCCATCTTAATCTTGATGTGTATACTTACATTGTTTTTCTATTTTCCCTGTCTTGCAGAAAGAGATATTTGATAACGCACCATGCCTCCAAAGCTAACCGCCGATCGTGTGAACACGATGATTCAGGAAGCTATAGCAAATGCGCTAGAAGCAGACCGAGCAGGAAGAAATCTGGACCAGGGCAGAAACGCGGGGAGACAGCAAGCCCCGAGAGAGTGTACTTATTCTAGTTTTATGAAATGCGGTCCCACGCAATTTCGTGGAACTGGTGGAGCTCTAGAACTTAGGAGATGGTTGGAAAAGGTTGAAAGTACTTTCGAGATTAGTGGTTGTTCAGAAGCGAACAAGGTCAAGTTTGCGGCTGCTACGTTTCTTGATGATGCATTAAGTTGGTGGAACACCCAAGTAGCCACTGTTGGATTGGCTGTAGCGAATGCAAGAACATGGACTGCAACAAAAGCTCTTTTGACCAAGAAGTTCTGCCCGGAAGAGGAGTTGGGTCAATTGGAAGATGAGTTGAGGCACCTGACCTTGAAGAACAATGATATCGCCGCTTACACCAGGAGGTTTAATGAACTAAGCCTTTTGTGTCCAGACATTTTTGCCAATGATGCCAAGAAGATGAAATAGTACATCAAAGGTTTATCCAGTAATATCAAGGGTGAGAAGACTTCGTCTAAACCTGGGTCGTTTGATGAAGCGGTCCAGATGGCTCACGCATTGATGGATGTCAAGCTCCAGGACAAGAAGAACTTCATTGCTGAAGGAAATAAGAGGAAATGGGAAGCAGCACAGAGCAATCAATCCCAAGGCCAAAACCGAGGTGGAAATCGAAACAACCATGGTCAGAACCGCAATCAGCAGTTTAACCAACGAAGGAATGAAGGGATGAGAGCTGTGACAAACCCCAGAGGAGTAAAAGTGAATCCCCACTGTGGTAGGTGCAACTTGTACCATGTAGGGAATTGCCCGCCTGCATGCGGCAAATGTGGAAAAGCAGGTCACAGGATGTCTGATTGCCGAACGAAAGGAGTAGCCACTGGGGCGAATGCTATCAGAATGAGGGGATGTTTTGGATGTGGAGAGAGAGGCCATATGCAAGGGAATTGCCCGAAGGCAGGAAACAAGCAGGGAGGTAACAATGCTGCTGCCGTGTATCAAGTAGGGATGGCTGATAAACCACAGGGTCCTAACGTGGTTACCGGTACGTTTTTGCTAGACGCTTGTTATGCTAGTATTTTGTTTGATTCTGGCTCCGACAAGAGTTTTGTAGATGTTAAATTTAGTCGTCATATCGATAGAAAACCGGTATTGTTAGCGACTAGTTATAACGTTGAGTTAGCCGATGGAAAAATTGTTAGTACGAATTCTATACTGAAAGGGTGTACCTTGAAGTTAGGAAATTACGCTTTTAAAATCGACTTGATGCCTATAGAGCTAGGATCGTTTGACGTGATTGTGGGAATGGATTGGCTAATGGCGCACAGTGCTATGATCGTCTGTGGCGAGAGATTAGTTCAGATTCCGTTGAGGAATAAAGTCTTGACTGTGAAGGGAGACGAATGCACTTCTCGTTTGAAAGTGATTTCCTGTTTGAAAATGATGAAGTATGTAGAGAGCGGATGCGATGTGTATTTGGCACAGGTTTCGAGTGATGGTGATTTAGAGGCGAGGATTGAAGAGGTACCTGTTATCTGCGAATATCCGGAAGTTTTTCCAGACGAGCTGCCGGGTTTACCACCCACCCGTGAGGTCGAGTTTCGAATTGATTTGGTGCCAGGAGCTGCGCCGGTTGCGCGTGCACCTTATCGCTTAGCACCATCCGAGCTAAAGGAGTTATCGAATCAACTGAAGGAATTGATGGACAAGGGATTTATTAGGCCGAGCTCATCACCATGGGGAGCGCCAGTGTTGTTTGTGAAGAAGAAAGATGGTTCATTTCGGATGTGTATTGACTATAGAGAACTCAACAAGCTGACGGTTAAGAATCGATACCCATTGCCGAGGATTGACGATTTGTTTGATCAATTGCAAGGTTCTAGTATATACTCAAAGATCGATTTAAGATCAGGGTATCATCAAATACGTGTAAGAGAGGAGGATATTCCTGTAACTGGCTTTCGTACGCGGTATGGACACTTTGAATTTTGAGTGATGCCGTTTGGGTTGACGAACGCGCCTGCTGTATTCATGGACCTTATGAATCGCGTATGCAAGCCGTATCTAGATAAGTTTGTTATTGTTTTCATCGATGATATTCTTATTTACTCTAAGAGTAAGGAGGAGCACGAGAAGCACCTGAGAAAGATTTTGGAGTTGTTAAAGAAGGAGAAGCTGTATGCGAAGTTCTCGAAGTGTGAGTTTTGGTTAGAATCCGTGCAACTCCTTGGTCACGTGATTGATAGCAAGGGAGTTCGCGTGGATCCTGCCAAGGTCGAAGCGATCAGGGAATGGTCGGCACCGACAACGCCGACTGAAGTTTGACAATTCCTTGGTTAAGCTGGGTATTATCGAAGGTTCATTGAAGGATTTTCGTTGATAGCAAAGCCATTGACAAAGCTTACCGAAAAGAATAAGGTGTATGAATGGGGAAATGAGGAAGAATTCGCTTTCAAAACGCTCAAGGACAAGTTATGTTCCACGTCGATATTGTCATTACCTGAAGGAACCGAAGACTTTGTAGTATATTGTGACGCATCTCGTAAGGGTTATGGAGCGGTATTGATGCAACGTGAAAAGGTGATAGCCTACGCGTCGAGACAATTGAGGAAGAATGAGGAGAATTACACGACGCACGATTTGGAATTAGGAGCTGTAGTCTTTGCGTTAAAGTTGTGGAGACACTATTTGTATGGGACGAAGTGTGTTGTATTCACTGACCACAAGAGTTTGCAACACATTTTAGATCAAAAGGAGTTGAATATGCGACAGAGACGATGGGTAGAACTACTGAGTGATTACGACTGTGAAATTCGCTACCATCCTGGCAAGGCGAATGTTGTAGCGGATGCACTGAGTAGGAAGGAACGAGAGAAACCTTTGAGAGTCAGAGCTTTGGTGATGACTGAGAGCGTTGACTTAACCGAAACTATACCGAAGGCTCAAGAGAGGGGACTAATGAAAGGGAATATTGAAGCTGAGAACTTGGGAAGAATGTTGAAACCTCTTTTTGTGATTAGGTCAGACGGATTGAGATATTTTGAGAATCGGATTTGGTTACCATTGTGTTCATCTGAGGAAGGAAAGCCTGGAGTACGAGAATTGGTTATGAACGAGTCTCATAAGTCGAAGTATTCGATACATCCTGGATCGGATAAAATGTATCACGACCTGAAGAAATTTTATTGGTGGCCGAATATGAAGGCGGATATTGCTCGTTACGTTAGTAAGTGTTTGACTTGCGCGAAGGTTCAAGCAGAACATAAGAGACCGTCTGGGTTGTTGGTACAACCAGAGAATCCCAGAATGGAAATGGGAGAAAATCGCTATGGATTTCGTGACGGGTTTACCTAGAACTCCTAGTGGATGTGATATGATATGGGTAATAGTGGATAGGTTAACGAAATCTGCTCATTTCTTACCTATGAAGAAGACGGACAATATGGAGAGGCTAGCCAGTGTGTACGTGAAGGAGATCATTTGCAGACATGGAGTGCCGTTATCGATCATTTCGGATCGCGATAGTAGATTCACTTCGGAGTTTTGGAAATCGCTTCAACGTGCGATGGGCACTGAATTGAATTTAAGTACGGCTTATCACCCGGAAACTGATGGCCAGAGTGAACGAACTATTCAGACGATGGAGGACATGCTCCGAGCATGCGTATTGATTTTGGAGGAAGTTGGGAATGCCACTTGCCTCTAGTGGAGTTTTCGTACAACAATAGTTACCATGCGAGCATCAAGGCAGCACCGTTCGAAGCATTGTATGGAAGGAAGTGTAGATCGCCCGTGTGTTGGAGTGAAGCAGGAGAAAGTCAATTGACTGGACCCGAAATGGTTTTAGAAACGACAGAGAAGATTGTGCAAATCAAGAACCGACTACTTGCTGCGAGAAGCCGACAAAAGAGTTATGTCGATAACAGAAGGAAACCGTTGGAGTTTGAAATCGGAGATATGGTTATGCTCAAGGTATCGCCGTGGAAGGGTGTAATTCGTTTTGGAAAGAAAGGAAAGTTGAGTCCGAGGTATATTGGACCATTTAAGATCGTTGAACGAATTGGACCAGTAGCGTACAAGTTAGAGTTGCCGAGCGAGCTTAGTGCTATTCACGACACGTTTCACGTATCGAACCTGAAGAAGAGTTTGGCGGATAAGGAATTGGTGATTCCATTGGACGAGATTCGACTGGACGACAAAATGCATTTTGTGGAAGAACCTGTGGAAATTATGGACCGAGAGGTCAAGAGGCTGAAGCGTAGTAGAATTCCTATTGTGAAGGTTCGATGGAATTCTAAGCGTGGACCGGAATACACTTGGGAACGTGAGGACTTTTTCAAGGAAAGGTATCCTCATCTGTTCCAGCAGAACGAAATGTGAGTATAAGAAGAGGTGAGCGCCGGGACGTCGCTCTCTTTAAGGAGGGGTGGATGTGACACCCTAGAACCGAGGTCATTAACGTTACCCTAAATTACGCTAATTTTTAAAATTTTTAATAAATTTTAATTGCTACATATTTTAGTATTTTGGTTAAAGCCGATGTTCGAGGTTATAATTTTTACGATTGATGATTCAAGAAGGACGAGGACGAATACGATCCCGATGGATGCCCAAATTTCTATAATTCTTGACGTTTTATCGATAATGTAATTTTTTGAGAATTTTACTTACGGTTCGTGTTAAGTTGAGTCGGGTGAGTTTTATAGCTTTCCGAGTACATTTAAAGTATCCCAAAAGTATTTTGGAGTGTTTGGGATAATTTCCGATTCCCGTAAATTTTTCTAAAATGACTAGTGAGTCAATCCCGCAAAGTTTTAGTGACGTTTTTACTTGAGGCCAAAAGAAAGCTTTAATTGCACAATGGGTCCTTCCAATTTTACAAAAGGGGAGATGAAAACACATACAACACAAAACACTTGGAAATTTTTTTTTCTCTCCCTCTCTTCCTCCTTAGGCCGACGGTCACCCCAAACCACCAAAAACCCACCATTAATTTTTTTTTCTACTTGGTTTTCATCAAAACTAAGGTTAGACCACCTCTAATCTTATCATTCCCTACCTTTCTATGTACTCAAATCCAACATGCATTCAAACTTTTTTTTCAAGAATCAAAGGAATTTTTCAAACTCGTTTTTGAGGTTAATTGGATAAATGCATGTTAAATTCGTGTGAAATGAGTGTATAATCACTAAACAAACCCACCAAAATTGATTTGGTTGTGGTGTTTTGGTCACCCAAACCCCACGGCTAAGGGGGGTGTTTGGGGAGCCATGGTGATTGATGTTTTGAGCATTGGTTTTGTGTTTAATCTTGTGTTCATAGGTGTTTTAGATGGATACAAGAGTTTGCATGTTTGTTTTTAGGATTTTAGCTTATGAGTTTGATGATCAATAGGGGCTAGGAACTGAAAATATGGTTTGGTTGTGATTAGGGAAGCTTAGGATGATGCCTAGTAATGATAAATAGGTTTGGAATCGAGCGTAAGTGTGATTTTGGTATGGTTAAATTTAGGAAGAAAGTTTAAGGCATTTTTGTAAAAATCATTTTGAAAACAGGTCTTGTGGATAGGATAGACTTGTAGAGAATTTTCTTAGCTTCGATTTGGTATATAGTAGAGCTTACGACTCCTAACGAGTCAAAAGTTACGACGTTTTGAAATTCGTGTACCGGGAGATGAAAACCGTCATAATCCGAAGTTGTGATTGGTTTAGGTCAAATCCCGGGGACTATAAGTCTAGTTTGGTAAATTGTCAAGGACTAAATTTTGGTGTCAAACCTGCACATTTGAGTCTAATTTAGGACTTAGGTGTCAAATGGGTCAATGGAGTATTTTAAACGGGTCAAACGGGTCCAACTTGGTCAAAGTACAATTTCAGTCCGAAAAATGTAGTTTTTGGAAAAGCGTTGAGTAACGGGTCGTAGAAGTAAAAATTTTTATTGGGATTAAATATGTGTTATCTACAGGTCTTATAGTATTTTTGAGAATTTTGTCAAATTTTATAAAAGTGGTTAAGTATAGTAAATTAGTCCGTACTTTTGGTAAGTATCGGCGAAAATGAATAAAAATGGTTAATGTTAATAATAAGGACGAACGGTATAAAATGAGTAACGCTTGTTGTTTTGTTTTTGGCGTGAGTTATAATTGTCCTAAGTGACTAGTATCTATGTATTTTATACAGTACCATAAGGTTTTAAAATGAGATTACTCATTACGTGTTATTTGGTTGATAGGTGTTGATTTACCCGGGCATCCGTATCGTCGTCAGTGACCGTCTCTCGAACTATCGACTACTTGATATATAAGGTGTGAATTTATAGCCTCGCTTATTATTATTTCAAACTGTTTTACCCGCGAGGGAAATGCATGCTAGTTTTTAAAATGAACGTATGTCATGAATGATTGTTGGTCCCGAAAGTTGCCTTTGAAATTGTGTTGAGTACCTAGTTGCAAAAGACCCTAATTTCATGAACTATTAACTATTGTTTAGTCCTAGTGTGGATTAGAAATAGCCGCTTATATAAAGTGATAGTACTATGGGGTTGACTACCCTATCCGAGACGAGGGCTAGTACGTTGATACCCCCTGCGGACGGATAATTTGTGATAAGAGATGAGGTATAATTGCAACTGATGCCTTATTAGGGGCCATGGTTTCATCTGAATCACGCCGGTAATTATTACGCGGGTGATTGAGTTAACGGTTTAGTGTCATGAGCTTAAACACAATTGTCCGTATCTTGAATATAGATTGTTTGATCGACAAGTCTATGAATGATCGTGAATGGTTTTTATTTCACATACGTTCAAAATGAATTGTAAAACCTATGAATTCCACTCAACGTTTTCGTTGACCAAATTTTGGCATGTGTTTCAGGTAACCGCTGAAGTGTAGCATGGAGCGTGCATGGGATGGATGTTGTGTGTATGGCTTGGAGTCTGCTTGTTTTTCCTCCCTTTCCTACTTAAACATTTTTAACTTTAATGTTATGTTGTTGTGAAACTGAAATTTTTGGGTTGAGATTCATGGGGACCGAAAACGCTAAACTCTGTTGTACCAAGTGGGGTTGGAAAAACCGTGGACATGTATCTTTTAACAATTTTTAATTCAAGTTTTAAGTTGACGTCTCTTTAGAGCCGTTCGATATATCTTGTGTGTAATGATAACTGTGTAGCACCCAAATGTTGTAGTTCCGCTGCGCATAGCATTTTGTGGGGGTGTTACATTCTCGGTCATGAGCTAGTCACAAAACAATCAAAGTTTTGAGCTCATGAAAAACGGACCCGAAAGGGGAGTGTACGTTTCAGTGCGCTTTCCCTAAGCAATAGAAGAGAAGTCTTCTATCCTGATTATTTTAAAACCGTTGAACACAATTTTTCAAGACTTTCTCAAAAGGTTTTTCTAAATCTTTCAAAATTGTGTGTTCAACACTCCCTTCCTCATAATAGGTTTTTATCTCAAAATGTCATATGTTATTTTGATCACTTTTTGAGGGGGAGCGTATTAAAATCAAGCCTTTTAATGTTGTTGGGTACATCTCTAAAATTGTCATATTTTATGTATCCAACACATTCCGAAAATGTGATTAAATCTGTCATATATATTATCGGTAAAGGCATCTCAACTCCGTACCTCAACATATTTTGTGGTGTCGTTTTTCTAAAATTTTGTCAAATTTTGTTTCAAGACACACATATATTGTTGAGGGGGAGCGTCCCGACTAAAAATGTTCCATGATTCATGCGTGCACACATGTTTCTCTCCCGTCGATTTTTCGGAAATTGTCATATTTTAATCTATTGGTATCTCTAATATTATATTTTATATTAGAGATAGGGGGAGAAAATGTGATTAAAATGTATTATATCGCAACAAGTGATCTTAAAGACTCAAGTGCATCTCTTTCCTTCACATGCCAAACTATTTCGTATATCGATGCATGTGTGTAGGGGGAGCTTTTCGGAAATGTAAAACTTTCAAGTGTTAAAAGTTTTGATTTTTATCAAACACTTTGAATGGTTTTCAATGGTTTATGGTTACGATCTATACCCAAAACAACCTACTATCCACGACGGAACGATGGAGTCAAAAGGTGGTTTAGGATAGGAAACTAAGTCCTATGATCCAACCAAAACCGGAGGGATCTACCCAAGGACATTCCATAGCTAGAAATAGTTGTCCTTAGGAAAGATGGAGTGGAATGAAGCTGAATGCGGACCAAGTACTTAAGTTAGCACTGGAACAATCACAACAAGATGCTAAAGATGACGTATTGGTAAGCATTGATGGAGTTGAATATTCTATGCAACTTAGGCAGAAACCAGGTCAATACATCTATTGAAGACAAGTCATCATGGACCCAGTGATGCAATGCACAACCCTTCCCAGCCATTCGAGTTTCTCTCAAAAGAAACTTGTATCATTGTCACGGAGATCAACACGTATCTATTGACTTTCTCACTCCGAGTCAGTTAATATTGAAAAGGTGGCAGTCTGCTCCTGCCTCCGATTACCAAAATGCACTTATTGAGTCTAGAGCCAAAAGAGATCAAATTATTATCTCATTAGGATACAATCGAGTCCTACGCATTATCCTTGTGATATTGCCAGAACATCTGAGTGATACGATTCACAGTGAGGATGGGAATCCTGCTTGAGCCAGCATTAAACAAGCTCATGGTAGGTAACTTGTGCGATTCTACACGAATCAAACTTGTGAGAACTGGAAAGCAACTAAGTTTAGATTCTTAATTGATTCAAACTTGATTCCAGGTTTCTTCGTAAAATCCATGTGATCTTGCCAGAACATTCAGAGTGACACTCTTTAGTGTTCACAGTGACGAATGGAAATCCTTCCAGTGTCAACATCAAACAGCACTGCGGTAGGTAACATGCAAGATTCTTATGAATCGAGCTTGTGGCAAACTGGAAAGCAACAATGGTGCGACTCTTATAGAATCAAACTTGTTCCAGGAATTCTGAATTAACGACTCTAATCAAACGGATAACCGTATCCTTTTTTATTCACTCTTTATGTTCGCAGTCTGGTTAGAGACGGTCGAGTAAAGAGAACTGGCTACTACCGCCGGGAAACCCTGTCAAGGAGGTTCTTAATCGAATCTACCCGATCACAGGTACGATATCTAATACCGTCTAAACGGTCTTCACCGACCGGAGGTAAAACGCTACCGAGTTAGGATGAAATGTTCAAATCCATTTTATCCGTGTCTATATATGTTGCTGCATATCAAGAAGGTGGCGTAGCTGTGTAACCGAAGTCGATTCAGAAGTTACAAGAGCACAAGATGGTGATATTCAAGTTACCTAAGAATGTAAGAATGTAATAGGTCATCTTAGTCACAAGGAGCACATATGAAGATCTCAAGCACTCAAAGTAAAATGACTAAGGCTAAAGATAAAGATCACAAGACATGAAGGAACAAAACCGTTACAAACAAGATCAAGACCAAGATACAAGACCAAAGCAGGAAGATCTCCTCTACAAGAATGTATTCACTCAATCATCTTATGCTTCTTAAGCTTTTTAAGATGACCAATACATTGGGGGAGATTGTTAGCCGTATATTTTATATAGTCTAACAAGAATGTAATAGGTCATCTTAGTTGTTATTGGTCTTGTATTGTAATAGGTTAGTCGGGAAAACCGGGCTTGGACTTTAAGCTAATATTGTATAAGTTAGGGGCGTAAGCCCAAAACAAAGCCAAGCCCGTCCCAAGGATTCTAAACCCACGGCCCATATGCCAAGGGTATATATACCCTCTTCCATGTGTGGAAGAGGGTGTTGGTTCATTTTACTTTTTCTCTCTAGTAAACATAAACCTTCCAAATTCTCTCTTGTTTCTCTCTCTACTTTCTTCTCTTTCTCTCTCTAAATATCTCTTCAAAATCTTGTGTATGGATTGAATGGGATTAACAAAGCACCTAATGAAAGCAGTTAAAAACATCAAGGACCAAAGTGCAATTAACAAGAGTTTTTTTTTATCAAAAACGGGTTTAACCATTTCAATAAGCTGGTATGAGCTTATTACTGGACCAAATTAAGTCTAGTTTGTTTCAAAATGCTTAAAATGGAAATTTAACTAGACTTGTCCAAGGAATCTGCTTAAAAGCTTGTAAAACAAAAGATAGCTTATTCTAATAAGCCAAGAATAAGCAAACATGAAACTGAAACTTACACAACTTGATTTTTATGAACAATCTGATTAATAAGCTGATAAGGAGTATGGAATGTCTTTCTAAGTTGAAAATGATTCATTGGTTAAGTCAGAAACTGAAATTAAGCTCAAATGAGCTTATTTGATCAAGCATTGACCAACTTTTTGAAAAAGCTGAAAATCTCAAAACTTACTCAAGACATGTTGGTAACAAGATTTGTGAAAAAAATGGCTAGTTTATGAACAGGAAATTGAGATATGAGAAAACAGTATTGATTTGTTTACAGAAACTTGCAATTGCTCATTGGGTTATTAAAAAGCTTATTTCTTACTAAAAAATGAATACTGTATAATTTCCTTGTAAACACAGATACTTTGGATGTTAGACTACAAGTAGGAACTAATTTCAAGCAAAATGATCAAGAAATGAATCAATGCCATTAGATTGAATTTGGCAAGTTTTCTGATTAACTAGAAAACAGGTTTTGACTCAAACTATTTTTAGACCAATTACTTTTTTGACTAACAAATGGACCACAAACCTGAACCAAAATGATGACACAAGTATACTAAGTGTGATGGAGTAATTAAAACAAAATTTAACAAACTTGAATCACTAATGCTATTCAAATCCATACACTACTTTAAACAGCTATGAAAGACTTTTACAAAGGAATTATGAGCACAAGTTTGAAACAGGTATTTACTCCTATCAAGACATGTCTATTATGTGAAATGAAAGGTATTTGAGCTGAAATCAAGTAAGTAAACATACTTACACACAAAATGACACCTAATGACAAAAAACTGATGAAACTCAAAGCTGAAAACTAGTAAGCTAAGATTTAAGGCTACAAATCACTCAACTGCTATCAATCTAACACAATTACTCTAAAAACAAGCTAAACACATGATCATTTCAGCAGGTAAGCTTTACACTAGGAAAGTAGCATGCAATTCATTTTAGGGGAACCAAAAACAGAATTTTAGACACCTTTTAGCTTGAAGCCTCCTCTGATGGAGTAGAGGAGCGCTGAGCTCTCTATATAACACTTCTTTTAACCCAATTCAACTATAATAATCAACCAATTCACCTCCAAAAGCCATTTTTGAATCAAATCAACAAAATCTGCTTCACACTACTTCAACAGGTACTGGAATTGAACTGATATTGCTGAATCAAACTGAATAAGATCCAAAACCACTCAAACACACTTCATTGATCAGCTATGATCAATGAAATCACAAGATATCAATAGAAATGCAGGATTGAGTAAAGTGAGATAGAGATAAGAACTGAATTTTTGTGTTTTATTGATTTAGGAGGGAAAGTTTGTTACAAGATATAACTGCCTAACTAACAAGCTCTTAAGTGTGTGTCAAACACTTAAGAGATGCTAACTAACTGAAATGAAAGCAAGAATTGAGAGTAAAATTACAAAAGTATGTTTTTCACACTTTAACTACTTGATTACAAATGAGCTAAAATGATGAGTTGTTGGGGAGTATGACGTGTCTCATCCAGTGAGAGAGTGCCAGGTGGCTTCTTCTTCTTGATTGCAGATTTGTCTTCAAGAACACCAAAGGGGGTTTTTGATTCCTTTAATTTCAATGTAATTGGTCATGATAACTGAATTCCTTGTTGAAATGCGAGTAAGTTTCATGTAGAAAACGTTTCCTGAAATGCAGTGTAGCTAAATCCACTTTCTGGGATCGTTCTTGAAGAAGATGACACGTGTCGTCTTTATATTGGATCTTAGCTTAGCACACGGATCATTATCCGTTTTGGATAAAGGATTATGGAGTGTTGGCTTGTAATTGGTCAATAAAGAGTAAGTGGGTTTCCTGTTCAGATTCGGTTAATAAATGCAAAAGGCGAGTTAGTGGCCAGCTGGCGTGTAACTTGGCAATCCAGATACCATTTTCTTTGCATTCTTATTGGTCCAAGAGGTAATGACTCGGATTGAACCCAAAGTATATGTAAATTTGTCATTTTCAGTCCCTCTCTTTGGCAGATTCTTCATTTAAGCTCCTTTCTTCATTCTTTTGGCAAATTAGGTCCTTTGACTTGCATTCTTGATTATTTAAGTCCCTTGACTTGGTTGACTTGAAGGTTGACCAAGTTTGACTTTAATCTTGACTTTTTCCAAAATTGCATATAAGTCCCTCAACTTTTGAGCATTATCCAGATAGGTCCTTTTCTTTTAATGGCTTTTCATCTTTGATCCCTCTCTTGTCTTTTTCATCATAAATGAGCTTGATTCTCCTTGTTTGCTTGAACTTGTATCCTTGTTACCTATTTAAGCACAAATACAAAACATATCACATAATACTGCTTTATAGCACAAAAGTTAGGTATTTTCTATGTGTTTTAGGGTGATTTGTTAACTTATTGATATGATATTTTTCTCATATCAACCATTGAAGACACCGTATCCGATGGTGTAGTTTTCAATTTTTTTCCATTAGGGTATGTAACACCCCCATTTTACCTTTACGCAGCGGAACATTGTTATGAGGTATTACTTCATAGTATCATAGTCACAATAATAGAAATTGATAAAAAGACATTTTTATGAAACAAATGTTATCATTCATTATTTAAATAAGAGTTTAATAAACAACTGTACATACGCCGTACAAACACAGGTTTCCCAAAGATCTAGTTTTATTGAGAGAATGATAACTTATTCAAGACACCACCCTTCGTGGCACGCGATTCTTCATTCACCTGAGATATATGCTTAAAGTCAACACAAAGGTTGAGTGAATTTATAGGTTTTAGACATCATTTGAATACTAGTATGACTCTCGGGCTATAATGTTATACGCCCAGTTTTAAATTCATCGATTCTTATTGCACTAGCTCATGACCCGCGACTAGACATTATCAGAAAAATCCAACAAATTGCCCTTAAGCAGGAAGATTGCCAGACTATCCTGAGTTTTGAAAAATAAAGTATATCTGTTTAGCCTATGAATGGACCATTAGCTACTAGCTAGTGAGACTTGCCCAGATATGAGATGTCAGTCTCCAATAGTACTATTCACGATATTAGCGCTCATTAAATGATTAGCGGTTCACGATTAAAAAAGGGACTTTGGATGGCAACAAGTAAACATAGTGTCTGATAGGTGTAAAAACACCCATCCTTTTACCACTTATTTCTGGCTAAAACAAGACCAAAACACGTATTTAATATCATTTGTTTGGGATTATGCGTGGTTTTTGTGTTTATTGTGTTTTCAGAGTCAACCGGATGAATATTGAAGAAAACATGGGATTGCACGGGTTTTATCGAAGAAAAAGACTCAAGACAAAGTCTATTGTCCAAGAGATGCAAAAGATTTGAAGTCATTGTTCCTATTTGAAGATTTATCGAAGAAAAGGGCCAAAGATGGAAGATTCATATATGTCGAAGAACTCGAGTCTATTAAACAAAAAATTATAAGACGAGTTGGAATTATTCACCGACACTTCTCAAAATCCAAAGTCGGAAACGTTTATTTAGAGAGACGTAAAGACTAAAGAAGAAAGAAGAAGAAAAGCCCATTTACAAGCCCACAAGCAACACCTATAAATAGGCCTTCTCCTTACAATTTTAGAGTTAGTTTTTAGTAGTTAGTTTCATTTTTTCATTTTCCTTTCTAGTTTTAGAGAGAGAAAGTTCTCAACTTTCTCTCACTAAGTTTTCATCTTTCTTTCTTTTAATCTTTCAAGATTAAACCTTTTGCATTGTTGATTTCATTAATCAAGTTTAAGTTTAAGCTTTTAATCTTTCATCTCTTTCAACCTTTCTTTGATTTTTAGATTAATTTTGGTGCGAATTTCATTTGATCAGTGTTGTTCTTAATGATTTCGTGCTTAAAAAGTTAATCTTTTTATGCTTACTTAAGTTTTCATACGAATAAGCTTTAAGATCTTTGTGCTTATTGGCTTATTTATATGTTTAGCTTATTTACTTTTTAAAAATTTTCTTAAAAAGTTTATCTTTTTATGGTTTGATTTAAAAGTTTGCTTATTTTAAGTTTAGATAAGTTGTTATTTGAGCTTATTTATTCCTTTTCACTTTAGATTCGTTTAAGTTTTGGTGATAGCTTATTCCTAGTAGCTTATTGCCTAGCTTATCTTTCGGATCAATAGGTAATCGGAAAGGGTTAAACCCTTTTCCGATTGGTATATTCCGACTGCACACCCCCCTTTATTCCGATCGTCAGATCGGAAAAGGGTTTTGTAACATTCCGATTGTGTTGGTTTTGTGAGATATTCCGACTGGCTTATTAGTTAATAATTCCGATTAGCTTAGTGTTTTAGAACAGTCCGATTGGATTCAATGTTAAGATATTCCGATTGTAGGTACTTTGTTTACATTCCGATTGGGTAATTTACCACATTCCGATAACCCCTTATTCCCACATTCCGATTGCTATTCCGACGAGGGGTATTTTTGACATTCCGATTTGCCATTATTCCGATTGGGAGTCATACCCATATTCCGACCAGTATTGCTTGTTTGCATTTCGATCAGCCTTCTTTCCGACCTATATTCCAATCAGAATCCGATTTGGCAACTTTCCGATGGTTTTAGTTTCTTGTTTTTACAAAGTTTATAAGTTTTAGATTTATTAAGTTTTCAAGTGTTTTTTCTAATATAGTCTTTAAGTTTTCAAGCATTTATTTTTGACTCGTCTTTTTAGTTTAATCTTTAAAACTCTTTTCACTCAACGACATTTACATTTATTTGCTATTAGTTTAAAAATTAGATAACCAAACAAACCAACCCCTTTTTAGTAACCAAGAATAAATCATTCCACTTTTAGCTGTGATCAATTCGAGAAGATTCCGAGAACTAATCTGAACCTAGCAAAATACCTTGTATCAAATGGCGCCGCTGCCGGCTCTTCTCGTTAAGATTAACAGTTTTTTGTGAGAACTTGGATTTTGGGATCCGTTCGCCGTGAACGTTACTTTATCATAAAAATTTTCAAAAAATCCCAAAAAATATAAAATTTTCAAAAATACAAAAAAAAAATAAAAAACCATAAAAACCAAAAATATTTCTTGTTTGCCTTGTTAGTTCTTTTGCAAGTGCATGCGTACACGATCAACGTCTTATCAAGAGCCCGAGCCTCTCGAAGACTTAGACATGGTCGGTGTACACAACAACAACAATAACCCACCTCAAAACAATAACAACAATAACAATCCACCTCTCAACAACAATAATAACAACAACAATGAACCTCTACCGGACAATCGCCCTATGATTAAACTTTTGCAAGCACATGTGGAGGGCGACAATGATCCAATTGTCATACCCGCGATTGCAGCCAACAACTTTGAGCTCAAATCCGGCTTTATTCAGATGGTATCTGCTCAACCATTCTTGGGGCGTACCATTGATGATCCTCATGACTATATCAAACGGTTCTTTCAACTCACCAATACGGTCAAATTCAATGGTGTTCCATAAGAGGTAATCCGTTTACAACTTTTTCCCTTTTCTTTAGAGGGACAAGCCCGACATTGGCTTGCAAAGGAACCGCCACAAAGTATTCTGACGTGGACGGATTTGGAGACCAAGTTCATAAACTACTTTTTCCCACCCTCTCGTACTACCGCTTTGCGGAATAAAATTATCAATTTTGAACAAAAGTACGATGAGTCTTTTAGTGAATCTTGAGATCGTTTTAAAGATCTTTTAAGAAAATGCCCACAACATGGTTTTACCAAAGTGCACCAAATTAATACTTTTTATAATGGTTTAAGCATGAATGACCAAGATTCACTAAACAGTGCCTCGGGGGGGGGGGGGGGGGGGGGGGTAATATTTTGGTTAAGACTTCCAATGCCGCTTGGGATATTATTGAAAATAAGTCTCGTGTGCAAACCAAGAGTGTTCGGACCAATGCCGCTAGTGCTAGTACTAGTGACAACGACAAGCGACTTGACAAAATTACTACGCTTCTTGAATCGATTGTTACCCACACCGCTAACAATACCAACAACATCAATGCTAAAAACGCTCACGACGCTCAAGTCAATGTTGTTAGCCAACCATGTGAGATATGCGGGGGTCCTCACTCTTACACCACTTGTACCGCCACCCAAGACTATCCTTCTGAGAATGTTAATGCAGCATACGGTACCTATCCTCCGGCCGCTTTTCAAGCTCGTCCTCAAGGTGACCGCAACTTGCTTAGCTACCGCTCAAACAACTTTCTTTCCCAGCCCGATTTTCCTCCTAACAACCCAAACCAACAACAAAACCTTAATCGCCCTCCTCAACAACAACCTCGTGCACCATACCAACCACCTCACAAACAACCATATCCACCTCAAAGAAACAACCAAGTTTACCAACAACCTGCTAATCAACCACCCGCCTACAATGCTCCTCCCAACCAACCCACCGCATTACCCCAAGATATTGGAACCTACATGAGGACTAATGATGTGATCGTGGACAATCTCCAACGGGAAGTGCTCAACTTGAAAGCAGACATGGTGAAACAAGGGAACGATCTGCGAGCTGATATGAGAAACACTTTGGCAAGTCAAACGAATGACTTAAGGAACATGATGGCTAGTTTCTTCCAAGGTAATCAACCCTCTTCTTCGGGTACTCTTCCGAGTAACACCGTTACGAATCCAAGAGGGGAGATGAAAGCAATCACCACTCGCAGTGGCAAAGGTACCAAGGAACCCGAGCTTCCTATACTTCCACCGATGATTGTGACTAAGGAAAACGAGTCACCTGCTCCTATTCCTCATCCTTCTACTTCCCCAATTTCTCCACCTCTTACTTCTACCCCTCCTCCACCCAAGGATGTGAGTGATCCTATTCTCCCAAAGACTTCCTCTTCTTCCGAGATACCTTATCCATCAAGGTTGAGGAAAGAGAAGCTCAAAAGCAAGGACGATATTCAGGTTTCGAACTTTCTCAAAATGTTTAAACAATTGAATTTTAACATCTCCTTTGCTGAGGCTCTCGCTCACATGCCCAAATATGCGAAAATGTTCAAAGATCTTCTTAGTGACAAGGAGAAGCTTCTTGATATTGCTAACACCCAACTTAATGATAATTGCTCTGCAGTGCTCTTAAGGAAATTGCCAACCAAGCTTGGTGATCCGGGTCGTTTCTTAATCCCTTGCAACTTCCCGGGAGTAGAGAATTGCATGGCCCTAGACGATCTAGGTGCCAGTATTAATCTAATGCCTCTAAGAGTTTGGAAGCAATTATCTCTCCCTGAGCTAGTCCCCACCAAAATGACTTTGGAATTAGCTAACCGTACGGTTGCTTATCCAGTGGAGATAGCCGAAGACGTTTTTATAGGAGTCGAAAAATTCACTTTTCCTGCCGATTTCGTCGTGGTCGACTACGATATGGACCCTCGTGTGCCATTAATTGTTGGTCTTCCATTCTTGAGGACCGGTCGCACTCTCATCGATGTTGAAGCCGGTGAGCTTATCATGAGAGTTGGTGACGATAAAATCGTCTTCAACATGGGAAAGCTTTCTAAACAGCCTTATTCATACGAGAGTGTTAATTGTATTGACGTTCTTGATGAGACTTGTGAAGAACACTTCAAAGATGCTTGTAAAAGTATTCCTACCTCTCCTCCCAATGTTGAGACCGTTTCCTCTATTGATTCATCACTATATCTATTTAGAGAAAGTGATTTCCTTTGGAAAGATTTGGAAGCCACCATGGGAGATGTGAACTTAGAACATGACAATTCTCCCACCGATTGGGATGAAGACATTCGTCTCATTACGAACCTTCTCAAAGAGGACAATATTTCTCCACCATCTCCCAAGGCTATTGCTATCGATGAACCGACTTTGAATATGCCTCCCATCGAAAATCCTCTGGATTTAGAACTTAAGGAGTTGCCGCCCCATCTCGAGTACGTGTTCCTTGAAGAAAAGAAGAAGTCGCCCGTCATCATTGCTAAGGACTTGAAAGAAGAAGAGAAATCTCGCCTCATCGCCGTGCTTAAAGATCATAAGAAGGCAATTGCTTGGAAAATTTCCGATATCCGCGGAATTGATCTGAATTTTTGTACTCACAAGATTCTCATGGAAGGTGACTTTAAACCCGCAATCCAGAGCCAAAGAAAGGTTAATACTCGCATTCATGACGTCATCAAACAAGAGGTTATCAAACTTCTAGATGTCGGCTTGATTTACCCTATCTCGGATTCGCCCTAGGTAAGTCCCGTCCATTGTGTGCCCAAGAAGGGCGGAATAACCGTTGTTCCGAATGAATACAACGAGTTGATTCCCACTCGTCTCGTTACTGGGTGGAGAGTTTGTATCGACTATCGCAAACTCAATGATGCCACGAGAAAATACCACTTTCCTCTTCCTTTCATGGATCAAATGCTCGAGCGTCTTGCGGGTAATGACTATTACTGCTTCTTAGACGGTTTCTCCGGGTATTTTCAAATTCCCATCGATCCCAAAGACCAAGAGAAGACCACATTCACTTGTCCCTACGGAACATTTGCTTACAAACGCATGCCTTTCGGTTTATGCAATGCTCCTGGGACGTTCCAAAGGTGTATGATGGCTATCTTCCATGACATGGTTGAAGAAACTATGGAAGTATTCATGGATGATTTCTCGGTTTATGGCGATTCATTCTCTGCTTGCCTTGCCAATTTAGAACGTATGCTTAAGCGGTGTGAAGACACTCGCCTTGTTCTTAATTGGGAAAAATGCCATTTCATGGTAAAAGAGGGCATCATGCTAGGACACAAGATCTCCAAAGCCGGTCTTGAAGTGGACCGTGCTAAAGTCGATGTTATTTCTAAATTGCCTCCACCTTCAACCGTGAAGGGTGTGAGAAGTTTCCTCGGTCATGCGGGCTTCTACCGTCGATTCATCAAAGATTTTTCTAAAATCGCTCGCCCAATGACCCACCTCTTGGAAAAAGATACTCCTTTTATCTTTTCCAAAGAGTGTATCGAAGCCTTCAACCTTCTTAAGGATAAGCTAACTAAGGCACCGGTCTTGGTTACCCCTAATTGGGAGCTTCCCTTTGAGTTGATGTGCGATGCTAGCGACTTTGCTATTGGAGCGGTTTTGGGCCAAAGAGTGAACAAACACTTCCAACCGATCCATTACGCTAGCAAGAAAATGACGGGAGCTCAATTACATTACACGACAACAGAAATAGAGCTTTTAGCTGTTGTCTATGCTTTTGAAAAATTTCGCCCCTATCTTGTCCTTTCTACCACCATTGTGTATACCGATCATTCCGCGTTGAAGTACTTGTTAACTAAACAAGATTCCAAACCAAGACTTCTTCGCTGGGTTTTGCTACTTCAAGAATTTAAAATCAAAATTCGTGATAAGAAGGGAGCTGAAAACCTAGCCGCGGATCATCTCAGTAGACTTGAGGATCCTTATCAAGGGGATCATCCGAACAAAGAGATCAATGACTCTTTTCCCCTGGAGACCTTAATGTCTATCAACTCGACTTCTGATGAAACCCCGTGGTTTGCGGACATTGCAAACTACTTGGCGGGTGGAATTCTCATTGACGGGTTAACATCCTAGCAAAAGAAAAAGTTCTTCAAAGACATTAAGACTTACTTTTGGGATGACCCGTATCTATTCAAACAATGTGCTGATTTGATTATTCGCCGATGTGTTGATGGACCGGCAGCTTTAGAAATCCTTGACGCTTGCCACAAAGGACCCACCGGTGGTAACTTTGGTCCCAACTACACCGCCAAAAAAGTGTTTGACTCGGGATTTTATTGGCCCACCATATATCATGACGCTCACGAGATGGTTAAACGTTGTGATGCTTGCCAAAAACAAGGCAAAATCACACATAAAGACGAAATGCCTCAGAATTTCATTTAAGAATGTGAAATCTTTGATGTTTGGGGTATCGACTTTATGGGGCCATTCCCTTCCTTTAAAGGAAACAAATACATCCTTGTAGCCGTTGACTATGTTTCTAAATGGGTTGAAGCCAAAGCTTTACCCACTAATGACGCAAGGGTGGTTTGTAACTTTTTGAAATCGCTATTCGCTAGATTCGGTGTGCCTCGTGCCATTATTAGTGATCGCGGGACTCATTTTTGCAATGATAAATTTGCTAGAGTCATGGCTAAGTATGGTGTAAATCATCGTCTTTCCACCGCTTACCACCCACAAACTAATGGCCAGGCTGAAATCTCTAACCAAGGATTAAAGCGAATTCTTGAAAGAACCGTGGGAGAGCATCGTGCCTCATGGGCTGATAAACTTGATGATGCTTTGTGGGCTTTCCGTACCGCATACAAGACTCCAATTGGTTGTACACATATCGTCTCATGTACGGGAAAACATGCCACCTCCCCATTGAGTTGGAGCACAAGGCTTACTGGGCCTTGAAGTGGGCTAATTTCGATATCAACAAAGCCGATGACCTACGTAAGATCCAACTCAATGAGCTGAATGAACTCCGGAATGAGGCTTATGAAAATTCTTTGATCTATAAGGAAAGGACTAAGCTCATTCACGACTCTAAGATTAAGAACCGAGAGCTCCAAGTTGGAGACAAAGTTTTACTCTTTAACTCTCGGTTGAAAATCTTTTCGGGCAAGCTGAAATCTCGTTGGTCCGGCCCATTCACCATTGCCCAGATTTTTCCATATGGTACTCTCGAGCTCGCTCAACCTAATGGACCTAATTTTAAGGTGAATGGCCAACGAGTGAAGTTGTACTTTGGTGAGGACATCTATCATGAGATGATTCCATCCCTCACCACGTTTCCCATGAACTAATTTTGGGTCGAGTCAGGCTCGTGACTCGGTTATAAAAAACAAGCGCTCCTCGGGAGGCAACCCGAGTATCTATCCTTTTCTGTTTTAACCTCCTAAGTGTAGGGGGACCTCTATAGGTTGTTTGTGTTTGTGTGGGGATGTGATTACAGGGATGAATGCACTTTTGGAACCTTTGAGAACAATGCTCCCGTGTTATCCGAAATCCGGTTCTATCTCTCAACTATCGTGATTCAATTTTCTTCATACTCACATTTGAAATTCATCAAGTTAGTCGTCTCTTCCTTAACTTGATTTAACCAACGTGCAAAATGTCATAATTGTAGGGGAGATTTTTCCCACATGCTTAAACATTGAGGACAATGTTTATCTGAAGTGTAGGGGGACTTCTATCGAAGTTTTAAGTGGACTTTTCCATGAAAATGCCTTCATTTAACCGGAAAATCATCTTTTTCAACGTTTTTCAAATTTTTTATTAACTTTGGCCATTTAGTTGTAATTTTTAAATTTTTATCGTTGCTTTCATATGTATATATCCCGCAATAAAGTCAAAAATATTAATAAAGTGGTGTAGCTAGTTTTGAAATCTTTGACATATTAGGCCCGTTGCGATTATTTTGACTCAACCTGAATAGACTTATCCAAGTTTATTCTAGCCAGTATCCTTAACCATGTAGATCTTAATTGGTTTATTAGGCTAAGCATCCACGAGTCTCATTACCTGAGATTTTAAATTGTGGAGGACGAGAAATGATAGAGTCATATTTGCACAAGCTCACTTGGTGTAATTATTTTCCTATTCTCCCATCACTTGCTAGTAATTTATCTGCAATAAGTAAGGTCGCACGATTTGAAAAGTTACTTAGCTTCTAGCCCAAGATCGTTTAAAAGTTGCTCGGTAATGATAAGAGTTCATAGCCAAGGCATAACTTATGAAGCGGGGCGCGAAGATTGGCGAGTCCGAAAAGGCCCTAACAAGGCATGAGGATTCAATCTTATTGCTAAAGATCCAAGGTGATGTGAAAAGCATTATTCCCAAAATCATTATGAAGGATCAAGACTCACGACGAAAAGCAATCAACTTCCATAAAGATCATGGAGAAGTCTATCCGAAAAGACCCTAACAAGGTATGAGGATAAATAGATCCAAGTCCGAAAAGGAGGCGGATCATTGTATCTCAAAATCCCAATTAGCGATTGAAGAAATAATCATGAAATCGTGGTCAACAAAGTTGGAGTACCCCTCAAAAGTCTCCAAGTGAAGAAACTCTATTAACGATGAGAAGACCATTATCTCAAGCACGTCTCTCAAGATATGAAGTATGAAGTACATGCCAAATATCGACCCGAGAAAGGTCTCAAATCGTGAACCGAGTTATGCCAAGATATGAACTTTTTGATATCCCGAGAAGCAGTTTTAAGAGATTTTGTCCTTTAGCTAACTATTGATCAAATCGTCCTACTTTGCTTTCAGCCTAAATAAACTATCGAAATAAGTCCAAAAATGCATCTTCATGATCATTCTAAGAAAAAAATAAAATACAAGAGATACACCTAGGAATAAGGGAGTTTAAGCATATAATTAAGCCATGTGTGTAAGTGTTTGATTTGCTAACTTATAATAACAATGGTCTCGTTTTTAAGCTTAGTTTGGGGAACGTGAAACTTGAGGGTGATAAATCTTCGCAGCACCAAAGCCCTAATGTAAGTCCTTTATCTCTTTGCAAGTTATTTCCATATAGCTATTTTCAAGTGAAAATGGTTTTCTATCCTTCTGTTTAATTTAAAGATTTTAATTTCTCTTAGTACTTTAATTTTTGTTTAAGTGGTATTTTGATAAGGCCAAGGTTGATTGATTATGAGAAAAGTGTAAATTTGCTTTATCACTAAGCATTGCATGAGGGCATGGCAATGGTGAAGTGTAGGGGATTTGATAGGTGTAAAAACACCCATCCTTTTACCACTTATTTCTGGCTAAAACAAGACCAAAACACGTATTTAATATCATTTGTTTAGAATTATGCGTGGTTTTTATGTTTATTGTGTTTTCATAGTCAACCGGATGAATATAGAAGAAAACATGGGATTGCACGGGTTTTATCGAAGAAAAAGACTCAAGACGAAGTCTATTGTCCAAGAGATGCAAAAGATTTAAAATCATTGTGCCTATTTGAAGATTTATCGAAGAAAAGGGCCAAAGATGGAAGATTCATATATGTCGAAGAACTCGAGTCTATTAAACAAAAAATTATAAGACGAGTTTGAATTATTCACCGACACTTCTCAAAATCCAAAGTCGGAAACGTTTATTTAGAGAGACGTAAAGACTAAAGAAGAAAGAAGAAGAAAAGCCCATTTACAAGTGCACAAGCAACACCTATAAATAGGCCTTCTCCTTACAATTTTAGAGTTAGTTTTTAGTAGTTAGTTTCATTTTTTCATTTTCCTTTCTAGTTTTAGAGAGAGAAAGTTCTCAACTTTCTCTCACTAAGTTTTCATCTTTCTTTCTTTTAATCTTTCAAGATTAAACCTTTTGTATTGTTGATTTCATTAATCAAGTTTAAGTTTAAGCTTTTAATCTTTCATCTCTTTCTAACTTTCTTTGATTTTTAGATTAATTTTGGTGCGAATTTCATTTGATTCGTGTTGTTCTTAATGATTTCGTGCTTAAAAAGTTAATCTTTTTATGCTTACTTAAGTTTTCATACGAATAAGCTTTAAGATCTTTGTGCTTATTGGCTTATTTATATGTTTAGCTTATTTACTTTTTAAAAGTTTTCTTAAAAAGTTTATCTTTTTATGGTTTGATTTAAAAGTTTGCTTATTTTAAGTTTAGATAAGTTGTTATTTGAGCTTATTTAGTCCTTTTCACTTTAGATTGGTTTAAGTTTTGGTGATAGCTTATTCCTAGTAGCTTATTGCCTACCTTATCTTTCGGATCAATAGGTAATCGGAAAGGGTTAAACCCTTTTCCGATTGGTATATTCCGACTGCACACCCCCTTTATTCCGATCGTCAGATCGGAAAAGGGTTTTGTAACATTCCGATTGTGTTGGTTTTGTGAGATATTCCGACTGGCTTATTAGTTAATCATTCCGATTAGCTTAGTGTTTTAGAACATTCCGATTGGATTCAATGTTAAGATATTCCGATTGTAGGTACTTTGTTTACATTCCGATTGGGTAATTTACCACATTCCGATAACCCCTAATTCCCACATTCCGATTGCTATTCCGACGAGGGGTATTTTTGACATTCCGATTTGCCATTATTCCGATTGGGAGTCATACCCATATTCCGACTAGTATTGCTTGTTTGCATTCCGATCAGCCTTCTTTCCGACCTATATTCCGATCAGAATCCGATTTGGCAACTTTCCGATGGTTTTAGTTTCTTGTTTTTACAAAGTTTATAGGTTTTAGATTTATTAAGTTTTCAAGTATTTTTTCTAATATAGTCTTTAAGTTTTCATGCATTTATTTTTAACTCGTCTTTTTAGTTTAATCTTTAAAACTCTTTTCACTCAACGACATTTACATTTATTTGCTATTAGTTTAAAAATTATATAACCAAACAAACCAACCCCTTTTTAGTAACCAAGAAAAAATCATTCCACTTTTAGGTGTGATCAATTCGAGAAGATTCTGAGAATTAATATGAACCTAGCAAAATACCTTGTATCAGTGTCAATAATCATATAGGCAGCATACAAAAACACTTGTATTCCAGTTTTGCATGTATCCCCCTCACGGGTTTTCAAATTGTTTGTAAGCTTTTAAAATGTGAGGCTATAAACTCACCTTAGCCTATAGAGTCTTTTGATTATCCGATCACAACCTTCTCACGGAATCTGGACTGACACACAATATGCATATATATCAAGTGTTAGTCTCTGAGTTCATTCTCTTTAATTAACATTCTTTGATTGGATTACTTTTGGAGTGATAGTATCCGTGTTCGGGCCATCATACTTAGAAGCCATTCTATAAACGTTTGAGGAGCGAGGGCACTTTAAATCGTAAACCCAACCACTCAGTCAGAACGTAATATCGAGATGGAACATCTTTGTACAAAGCTCCCTAATAACATGACACAACATATTTTATTACATTTTGAGTTTCTATGTTGGCAAAAATAGTCCTTGTTGTTATAGTTTGGTGTAATTACACTTTTTACCCTTTAAGAATATAGTTTCATAAATTGTAATTTAATCCTTCATTATTTAACCTTAGGGTCTCAAAATTTAAATTTTTTATTCTTATAGCTTTTACTTTCATAAAATGACACTTTTGGCCCAAAATGATTTATAGTTTCAAAATTGACAGTTTTAGTCCCTGAACTTGTAAAAATCACATAACAAGCTCAAAAATTATCCAAATGATCTAGTATTTGAAAACAAAGTTTATAAACACATTTATAATCATAATAAAAACACGTATTCAGAATTATAGCTTTTGAAATAGGTTTTTGCTCATTATTTTATGTAGATTACAAAACTAGGGTTTTAAGACATCTTTAAATTATAACTTTCATTTAAAATGATGAAATGACTTAGTGTCTTTTGGATTATCTTTCTAACATAAATTGGCATTATAACATGTCTAATTAAACTTTATAACAAGATCAAAGCCTTTGTTAACATAGATTTACCTAGGTAGCTCCAAAATGGCTCCTTATGGCTTTTTATGAACATAACTTTCTATCAAAGCTTCAAGAGCTTCAATGGCTAGCTTCTAGACCTAGTTTTTGGTCTTGTGGGATATCCTAAGACGTATATAGAGGTGGAAATGTAGAACGGGTATGAGATACAAAGGAAACGGGGTGCAAGTTTCAAATGAAGACATACGCCCCTATTTATACTTGTTTTGACCCTTAGCCTCCAAGTTATGCATTCAAACGTGTAAGAAGGATATAGGGGTGACTAATGAAGGCTAGTGAAGATCTACACAAGTTCATAGCTTGTAGCTTAGTCCTAATCCTTCCTTGTGGTCCAAAATAAGTCACGACAACATATAGATAGGAATGGTGATGTGTAGCAAGAAAGGAGGTGATCCACCTACTTGTCACACTCCTAAAATATCTTAGTAGGAATAAATATCATGGTTTCAAACTTGGAATGGAGGGAAATGGTTTGAAAATGTGTTTTAGAGGGAAAATACAAAACCGGATTCAAAATCTAGGGCTTGTAACTTATGTTTTGTGTTTTTGGTCATTAAGGGCTTAGTAAAGTGATTAGTGAATGATTAGGGATTAATTATGGTTTAGACATTCTATTTAAGAGATTTGGGTTCTTGTTTTGAAGTTTAACAAATGTTTGATGTGAAAATGGGAAGTATACATTTGTAGATTAGGGTTTTCTAATGATCTAGGGTTTAATATTAGCAAATGTGATTATCCTCATCTTAGCTACTGATGTAACCTGAATTTAGGTTCTAGAAATTGTGTCTTAAGTGTACAATGAGTTCTCACACTTGGTTTAACGGATTAGTCTAGGTAAAGATGTCTAAAGAGTGAAAATACCTATTTTGACCTAATTTACAAGTCATGCATTAAAATCTTGTACCTTGTACATTAGGTTACTTGTACATTGGGTTAATATCATCGTATAATCTTAATGAAGTCCTATAAGTATTTGTAGACTTATCCAAAAAGAACTATGTAGTGATTCCATGTAGATTTCTTAATATTAGGGTTTTTAGGTCGTTAATCCTAATGATTTTCTAACTTGGGTAATTAGGGTTTGATAACGACCTAATTATACATATTCAATCTATCATTATAATGCTACTTTGTAATATAAATAAGAGCTTCCGATACTTAATATGTTGTGTTTTATATGTAGATATAAAGTTTGAAGAAGCAAAATGAAGATATACAAAGAAGGGACCTCAATATGCAAATAAGCCAAAGTTGTTGAAAGAAGATTCTGGATCGCCCAGAAGTGCGGCGCACAAACTCAGAAGTGCGACGCACATTCACGTCTCCAAAGTGCGGAACACTTTCGAAGAAGTGCGGCGCACATTTGACCCCAGACAACACTATAAATAGAGGCCATTTCCACACATTTTACACACACCTCTCTCTCTCTCTCTCAATACTCCATAGCCCGAGTATTTTAGCTTTCTTAGTAAATTTTCAGTATTATCCACTTTTGGCAGTTACTTGTAACGAGAGTATTCCACTCTTCGATTCTTGGAGGAACGATACAATCGTGACACTTGTGTACTCGTTTATTCAATCCAATCTAAGCATGATGTTCTCTTAATCTTTTCCAATTGTTACTTTGATTACTATGTTAGGCTAAGCTATTTGTGACTATATGGGTATGTGACTATAATTAGTGATGATGCTATGATATGATCCTTTATAAATGATTTCAAGCTAATGTTGTAGAACCATTTTACCACCTAGTTCTACAAACCATATTTTATCTAAGTTGATTTGTTACGATAGTTTGCCGTTGAGAAACGCAAATTGTTATAATATGTTTTCTAGAACTTGTCTATGGTCATGAATGTTTGGTTGGAGAGATCCGCTGTAAAACCCGCATGCTTTTACCATGAATAGTACCCTTAAGATCGTACGTACTAGATTAAAACTTTCCTATTATAGCATGATTACGATTACGTGTTTGGATTTTACGTATTACGTACGTGTTAGTACACGATAAGTATTTACTACGCACGAACATGCAATAATTATTTGACAATAATTAATCACGAACATGCGATCATGAAATCACGAACGTAATTAAATCACGAACTATTATTAATTACGTATATATATGTATTACGAGCGTAAATAAATATATTAGGTCACGGTAATTATTTAACGAGAACACACAAAACGCGAACACAAATAAACACGAACAAACACGTAAAACACGAACACGAGAACACACTTATTAAATAGACACGGAAAATGATCGGGTTACCCCATGTGGGCCCCATATACCACGAAATTAGGAGGGAAATGGGCTTAGCCCATCAATTTTTACTAAACAAGAAAAAGGAGAAATCTTGTGTCATTTTTACAAAACAAGAAAAATAACAAAAACCCTAAAAAAAGATTTCTTCCTTCTTCCTTTGTTCCTCTTTTGGCCGCCACCCATAAAACACCATGGAGGGGTGTTCGGGTTGATTTTGATCTTGGAATTTATGCAAGAGTTTGTGTGTGTTCATCCTTGATCGATCCACGCATTCGGTATACCTTTTTAATCCTTTTTCTTTTGTTTTGGATTTAAAAATTAAATAAGAACATGATGTTTTTAAAAACCTAATTAAAAACATAGATCTAACATGTTTATGATTATGGGGTAGATCAAAACAAGGGTTTTTAGGGGTGTTTGTCTAGCCGACGCCTAAACCGAACCCCTAAGGGGTCTCGGCTTGGCACATGGACCACCACCGAGACCTCAAGGTCCCGGTTTGGTGGTGTGGGTCCCATGGCAGCAGCAAACCAAAGGGAACCCCGAAGTGGGTCGGGGTACGGTGTCGATTTCATGTCTGGTTCATGGTTCTTAGTCAAGATCCGATTCATGGTGTATGTTAAGATTATTATTTCTATAATCTTATGTTAAAATTAAATTAATAACATGACATGATTAATTTAATAACATGACTTAGGTTATTTTAATTATTAAAATCATGAAATTATTAACCTAAGTATTTTATATTTTTACACTTATAAATTAATTAATTATTTAAAAAAACCATGGTTATAATTAATTAATTAACATAACGTAGGTTATATTATTAATAAATAATAATACATGTTTTAACCTAAGTATTTAACTTTATTTAATTAAAAACATGATATACTTTAATTAAATATTTTAACCTATAATTTATTTTAATTACATGAAATAATTAATAAACTATACATTATATCATATGACTTAGAAAATAATCATGAAAACACTTAGGCTTATATTCTTAGCTTATTTAACCAGCTTATTTCTAATTATGGAAACTTTCTATTTTTAGAAACTTAATTAAATAAGGCAGCTAATCTATTTATGGAAACTATCTATTTTTAGAAACTTATTTATTTCAGGCAGCTAATCTATTTATGGAAACTTATTTAATTAAGGCAGCTGATCTATTTATGGAAACTTTCTATTTTTAGAAACTTATCTATTTTAAGCAGTAATTCTAATTTTTGTAAACTTTCTATTTTTGGAAACTTTCTATTTTTGGAAACTTTCTATTTTTGGAAACTTTCTATTTTTGGTAACTTTCTATTTTTGGAAACTTTCTATTTTAGGAAACCTGCTATTTTTGGAAAGTTACTTATTATTACACAGTAAGTATAATAATACATGAAATACCAGAAACACTTAATCAGAGTAAACAGAATATAAGATAAACACAGTTTAAGGCTTAAAACAGTAAAACATGGTATGAACATATAAAATAAGCTAAGACATGACATAAAACCAGTTACGTATTTAGTAAGTAGATACTTATTCATGTATGTATTTTTGTAGCATTAGTGATACGGAAGTAGGATTCCTCTCAGTTCATCTTCTTCGTTCACTGGACATAAGGTACGGATTCCCGTCCTTTCAGTATGGACATTCTTTCCTTATTAGGATTCCCCGTATGCAGCCAAATGTTTTCCCGTAGTATAAGTTTACATGTTTGACTTGCTTATGTTTAATTTAGAAATACCTATAGCCATATACATGCATGACCAGTTTCACCTAGTTATGGAGGTACCATAACCATAACATTAGAGGCACTGATGTTATGACTTCACCACGGCGTAGTGATTGCTCGTGGCGTCCCTTCAGCTTTTGGCCATTTATTTTAGTTATCATGTGGGGCGTATGGGTGCATCCTAGTTACATGTTTTCAGTCAGGATTTCATGGTGAATGTGGTGTGTGCCTTGCATCCTTCACAAGGAGCTGATCCCTCCTACCCAAAACCAGTATATTAAATTAGAGGCAGCCCCTCTAATTTGCATGATGAGGTCACCCCTCCAAGTATTCATGCTCGGTGGATTTTCATGACCTATAGTGGCTAATGGTAAAATATGTTAAACAGTTTTCATAAGATAAACATAAGGCTTTTCAAACTCTAAAACCAGTTTTATGAACGTGTTCTAGGTTTTCCAGGACTTATACATTTCCGCTGCTATTAAGTCTCTATTATGTTTTAGTCACTTATACTATGTCTATATCCGTGCACTGAGCGTTTTGCTCAGCCGTTACTTTCCTTTCCATGTCCCAAAACGGCAGGTACCCTAGGAAAGACTCGAGCATTTGGAGGATGTGCATAGGATGGAAGCTGCTAGAGACTTCTTTTCCTTTTTGCCTTCATATACTTATGCTTGTTTAGTCTTTCATTCATTTCTTTTGCTTTATTATGTTTTGGGCTTATGTTTGGGAACCGATGTTTGATTCCGGTTATCCCTATGGTCATGTAATGTTTTATACATTTATCATTGTATGCTTTGATGACACGCCATAATTAAGCGTGACATTCCATTATCAAAATGGGGTGTTACAATTATGGTATCAGAGCCAAGGCTTCGACCTGTAGGCTCTAAAACTCGACCTGTGACTAGTGGGTAGTCACCAGAAGCTTCCTAAGCCAACGTTTGTTATTCTACGTATTGATGTTTTCAGCGCATTGTTGTTTTAACCATGATGTTTTCAGCACCTTGAGGTTTTAACCTTGATGTTTTCATCGATTATGTTGTACTAATATGGATGGACAACCGTCATTCATATTTAGTTATGTGTCATTGTTTCATGCATGACGTTCCTCATGAACCGTGACTATGTGGACTAAACCTCAATAGTTCATAATTAGTCACATAAAATTTTTTCTGATAAGTTTTGACATATGAGTTTCATTTATTTATGTTTCATTTATCATTGTTACAGGGATTATGACTAAGTAATGGTTGGTACATGACTGGCCCTATTTAGTCGCATGTGCTTTTATGGAAACTTTTGTTTTGGGACCGACCCATAGGTGTCCCCTCGCACATATAAAAGGTTTTTATAAACTAACATTACGCATTCATGCACTGTTTTCATGCATAAAATTTTTCTCATGATTTATTGGCATAATTTTTTTCATGTCCCCTCATAAGTTACTATGTTTTTATGTCAAGTATGTTTTCATACTGTCATGGTTAAACTCAGTTTCATGCTGATTATGTTATACACTCCTTTATGATATATCGTTTTATGTTCCTTCATGATAATTCCGTCTTCATGTTGATTACGTCTTACGCCTCTTTTGTTATTTATGCTTTCACACAAGACATTTTTGGATTTCATTGAATTTTGCTTTCATGATAGTCATGGTTGGTTTTCATTGATCATGCTGTCAGGCAAATCATCATTGAATTTTTTCTAACGTCACTTTAATGCTTCTCGATATAACCAAAATGATGTCTATACTAATACTGCCAGGTTATCATGATGGTTTTCCTAACCATTTAACCGATATACTTTCCTTAAATCATGATAAATGATCGACCCCATACCGATCATTTCATGTACATTCCACGTATACTCCACGTACCGTATTTCATGTGTATTACACGTACCTTGATCCATGTGTATTCCACTTGTGATACTTCACGAGTATTCGCTAGTCGATTCTGAATCAACTCAGGCGTATTTTCAATTGACGATATTCTACAAGATTGCTGATGCCGCTCATAACTTGGAGATGTTACTATAAGTTGATGATGTTGACGTTCGGAGACGCTACGAGATGCGGATGCTGTTCACAACCTGAAGATCCTACGAGACGAAGACAATGGCGTCAGAGCAAAGCTATTGGATGAGAAGATACTTCGCCATCAGACGATTTTATCAATCATTGTCCCAAATTCTTAGTTGCATGTCACACGTCATTCAATTTTCGTTTCAGTCATATGAGTGCAAACCGGTACCAGCCAGCCACTCAGCTGAATAGTTACATGAATCACGGTCATGAGAATGACTGTCATGGAACCGACAGACAGGATGATAGTAACCACTACTATGACAGCAACTATCCTAGAAATCGCAACCGAGGCTCCGGCCACGAACGTGATCAGACATACAAATGATCAGTAGTCCAACCGATCCGCCAATTCTGGCATATTAACCTAATATTTGTAGTTCTAATTGTTTCACATCTCGAGACACATGTCAAGACATCAGTCAAGACACATGTCTCACGTATACTTTCTGAGGACACATGTCAAGATACCAGTCAAGACATATGTCACGCTTACATTTCTCAAGACACGAGTCAAGACACATGACTCACGTCTAATTATGGAACATTTCTAAGAAATTCAGGGTACCCTCCAAGGGTATATCTATTTTGTTGTGCCATGTATTAATCAGGACACAAGAAAATTCAATTCCATTACCGGCACATCAGTGAGAACTGTCACGTTGCCGAAGTCACTTTCATTTCTGTCAACATATTTCACATATTCATGACCATGAAGGACGCCTTTCGTATTCCCACGTATACGAAGGTTTTCCTTCAGCTTAATGATGAGATCCAAGCTGCTAACGCATTTCCTCGGACAGACACGAGATGAATTTTATCCTAATTATGGACTATGAACATCACACCATGCTACGATTCATAATTATGTATAGTAATGTCCAGGCTCCTGAATACATTCAGCTTGATTTTCCATCAGGAAAATCTGTACAAATTATCTATGCTTTCCAAGCACGTGCTTTGTTAGCCATGATTGCTAAAACTTTCTAGCTGTCAGTAAGACACGACTACTGAAGTCCTTTTACGCATAACCAACGGATTATTCCAAAATTGTCCCTTACACGCCAGAAGAACCTTCAAGGAGAAGGACGGTAACATAAGATTATGTGTCAACTACCATCGATTTTTTTTAAACAAATCACCATTCATGACCGTTATTCTCCTCCACGTATTGACAACATATCCAATCGACCTTATAGTGTTAATCACTTTTCCAAGATCGAACTCATGATCATGCTGCCAACAGTGATGAGTGAAAGAGCAGGACATGTCCATGACTGCTATTCGTGCACGACTGGGTCATGCTAGATTTATGATTTTGAATCAGTCTCATCAATGCTCCAACGACATTATAAGAATTAGTTTCCATGAACTCATAGCAAATTCATCAGTGTTTTCATTGAGGATAACCTGATTTCCTCTAAGCCTAGAGAAGAACAGGAAGACCATATCTGCACTATGTTGAAAATTCTATGACAAGAGAAATTTTACCCTGGAAATTTTTTCTAATATCAATTCTGTTTGATTATAGTGACACGCTGAATCACATGGGTTTCCACGGTTAATCTTACCATGACTCAGCTTATGCGTAAAGGAGAGAACCCTACACTATATTAGGTGTTCTAGAAAATCCTACGCTAGGAGAAGTCTAGATTCAGAGACTCAGAGTTTCGCAAACTCCTAGGTATCAAGTTCTACGAAGCAAGATACAGTTACGTTCATATCTAAATACTTGACATACCAACAGGTTAAGATAGGACACCAACAGACTGGGATGTTTTCATCATCTGAAATTGTGAGTTGAAATGGGACAAGATCTCCGTGGATTTTGGTTACCAGATTAACGCTAACTCAAAAGAAGCATGATGCTATCTGGGTTATTGCGAACAGTTTGATCAAATCTACAGAATCCTTACATCCGCAAGGATTTAAGAACCAATAGATTGATCGGACATGTTCCAGCCAAGGCTCATCTGATCACTTGGCAACCCCTCAGTTATTGGGTCAGACAAAGATCCACAATTGTGCTCCTTATTTACTTCACGTCTTCATTCTAATTCCACGACTTGCTTTCGCGCTCGCGTTCATGACACTATTCACGTTCATGATCGTATTTTGGCTTACGATTTTACGTTCATTTCTTTTCTCATTCCTGGAAGTTTGTAAGAACTTGAGAGACCGGACCCGAGTTTAGTATAACTCCCTATCCTCAGATAGACGTTTCTCGTCATATTCTATGTCTCACCCTGTAGCGTTTGGTGTTACCGCCATTATACTCTGTGTTCACGATATATTTCACATGTCATGTTCATTCCACATTCCTCATATCATGATCAAGATATGTTACACGTATCATGGATCACGATATGTTTGCTCATATTACACTCACTATATCTCCACGTAGCACGTTCAAAATTTTTCACGTATCACGTTCAAAAATTTTCACGTACTACATTTCTTTATGTCTCGCGCATCGTTTCTAATTATCAGTTAAGTCAGATTGTCTTGCATCGTAACGTTTCAGTTACACTTGCACGTTAACTCTTATTTTCCTCGATCGAATTTAGGGGATCTACCTTCCGTTGATAACCAAGAATTTCTTCGTATTCCAAGTCAAGGTCAGGAGGACCAAGATTTATCATTAGTGTCAAGATCTTCTGAAGGAACCGTTCCAAGAGGGAGGCCACTTGGAAACGGACAAGTTCATCCGAACTTCTTATCCATTTTTCTCTTATCAATTAGATATGTCCTTTCAGTCACGTCACGTTCCATGTCCTTTCAAGACATGTCACGTTCCGCGTTCTTTCTGCCAGGTCACCTGCACGTTCATTTATCTTACATACCCTCTCGGTTTGATTCGGGTATGTTTCTCTTTCAGTTACGTTATCTATAATTCGGGGACAAATTATTCTTTTTAGGGGGGAAGAGTTGTAAAACCCGCATGCTTTTACCATGAATAGTACCCTTAAGATCGTACGTACTAGATTAAAACTTTCCTATTATAGCATGATTACGATTACGTGTTAGGATTTTACGTATTACGTACGTGTTAGTACACGATAAGTATTTACTACGCACGAACACGCAATAATTATTTGACAATAATTAATCACGAACATGCGATCATGAAATCACGAACGTAATTAAATCACGAACTATTATTAATTACGTATATATATGTATTACGAGCGTAAATAAATATATTAGGTCACGGTAATTATTTAACGAGAACACACAAAACGCGAACACAAATAAACACGAACAAACACGTAAAACACGAACACGAGAACACACTTATTAAATAGACACGGAAAATGATCGGGTTACCCCATGTGGGCCCCATATACCATGAAATTAGGAGGGAAATAGGCTTAGCCCATCAATTTTTACTAAACAAGAAAAAGGAGAAATCTTGTGTCATTTTTACAAAACAAGAAAATTAACAAAAACCCTAAAAAAAAGATTTCTTCCTTCTTCCTTTGTTCCTCTTTTGGTCGCCACCCATAAAACACCATGGAGGGGTATTCGGGTTGATTTTGATCTTGGAATTTATGCAAGAGTTCGTGTGTGTTCATCCTTGATCGATCCACGTATTCGGTATACCTTTTTAATCCTTTTTCTTTTGTTTTGGATTTAAAAATTAAATAAGAACATGATGTTTTTAAAAACCTAATTAAAAACATAGATCTAACATGTTTATGATTATGGGGTAGATCAAAACAAGGGTTTTTAGGGGTGTTTGTCTAGCCGACGCCTAAACCGAACCCCTAAGGGGTCTCGGCTTGGCACATGGACCACCACCGAGACCTCAAGGTCCCGGTTTGGTGGTGTGGGTCCCACGGCA
This sequence comes from Glebionis coronaria, assembly GCA_025667525.1. Classification (NCBI taxonomy): domain Eukaryota; kingdom Viridiplantae; phylum Streptophyta; class Magnoliopsida; order Asterales; family Asteraceae; genus Glebionis; species Glebionis coronaria. The sequence goes on along the minus strand of CM046881.1, from coordinate 355,040,878 downwards.
GCAGCAAACCAAAGGGAACCCCGAAGTGGGTCGGGGTACGGTGTCGATTTCATGTCTGGTTCATGGTTCTTAGTCAAGATCCGATTCATGGTGTATGTTAAGATTATTATTTATATAATCTTATGTTAAAATTAAATTAATAACATGACATGATTAATTTAATAACATGACTTAGGTTATTTTAATTATTAAAATCATGAAATTATTAACCTAAGTATTTTATATTTTTAGACTCATAAATTAATTAATTATTTAAAAAAAACCATGGTTATAATTAATTAATTAACATGACTTAGGTTATATTATTAATAAATAATAATACATGTTTTAACCTAAGTATTAAACTTTATTTAATTAAAAACATGATATACTTTAATTAAATATTTTAACCTATAGTTTATTTTAATTACATGAAATAATTAATAAACTATACATTCTATCATATGACTTAGAAAATAATCATGAAAACACTTAGGCTTATATACTTAGCTTATTTAACCAGCTTATTTCTAATTATGGAAACTTTCTACTTTTAGAAACTTAATTAAATAAGGCAGCTAATCTATTTATGGAAACTATCTATTTTTAGAAACTTATTTATTTCAGGCAGCTAATTTATTTATGGAAACTTATTTAATTAAGGAAGCTGATCTATTTATGGAAACATTCTATTTTTAGAAACTTATCTATTTTAAGCAGTAATTCTATTTTTGGAAACTTTTTATTTTTGTGGAAACTTTCTATTTTTGGAAACTTTCTATTTTTGGAAACTTTCTATTTTTGGTAACTTTCTATTTTTGGAAACTTTCTATTTTAGGAAACCTGCTATTTTTGGAAAGTTACTTATTATTACACAATAAGTATAATAATACATGAAATACCAGAAAAACTTAATCAGAGTAAAAAGAATATAAGATAAACACAGTTTAAGGCTTAAAACAGTAAAACATGGTATGAACAAATAAAATAAGCGAAGACATGACATAAAACCAGTTACGTATTTAGTAAGCAAATACTTATTCATGTATGTATTTTTGTAGCATTAGTGATACGGAAGTAGGATTCCTCTCAGTTCATCTTCTTCGTTCACTGGACATAAGGTACGAATTCTCGTCCTTTCAGTATGGACATTCTTTCCTTATTAGGATTCCCCGTATGCAGCCAAATGTTTTTCCGTAGTATAAGTTTACACGTTTGACTTGCTTATGTTTAATTTAGAAATACCTATAGCCATATACATGCATGACCAGTTTCACCTAGTTATGGAGGTACCATAACCATAACATTAGAGGCACTGATGTTATGACTTCACCACGGCGAAGTGATTGCTCGTGGCGTCCCTTCAGCTTTTGGCCATTTATTTTATTTATCATGTGTGGCGTATGGGTGCATCCTAGTTACATGTTTTCAGTCAGGATTTCATGGTGAATGTGGTGTGTGCCTTGCATCCTTCACAAGGAGCTGATCCCTCCTACCCAAAACCAGTATATTAAATTAGAGGCAGCCCCTCTAATTTGCATGATGAGGTCACCCCTCCAAGTATTCATGCACGGTGGATTTTCATGACCTATATTGGCTAATGGTAAAATATGTTAAACAGTTTTCATAAGATAAACATAAGGCTTTTCAAACTCTAAAACCAGTTTTATGAACATGTTCCAGGTTTTCCAGGACTTATACATTTCCGCTGCTATTAAGTCTCTATTATCTTTTAGTCACTTATACTATGTCTATATCCGTGCCTGCACTGAGCGTTTTGCTCAGCTGTTACTTTCCTTTCCATGTCCCAAAACGGCAGGTACCCTAGGAAAGACTCGAGCATTTGGAGGACGTGCATAGGATGGAAGCTGCTAGAGACTTCTTTTCCTTTTTGCCTTCATATACTTATGCTTGTTTAGTCTTTCATTCATTTCTTTTGCTTTATTATGTTTTGGGCTTATGTTTGGGAACCGATGTTTGATTCCGGTTATCCCTATGGTCATATAATGTTTTATACATTTATCCTTGTATGCTTTAATGACACGCCATAATTACGCGTGACACTCCATTATCAAAATGGGGTGTTACATCCGCTTAGGAACTTGATAAAATATTGAACTTGTTGGCAACTTGTTTTGAGCTTAGTCGCTTAAATAAACGTAAGTCTTGAATCAACCCAAGTAAATTGTGTAAACACCGTTTTGACGAAAAAGGATTATCACTCTTTACCTACATAAACATATCTCGATCATTATTATCATCGTCACGAACTTATACGAACTATCCCATATTAGTCATACTTGTTACTATTGATATTATTTTAACTATTTCTTTCTTCAATTATTATCTTGATTACCAAAACGAAACTAAGTCTCAGCGAACGATCCTGGCTTACCACTACAAAGCTATATTACGAGCGAAAGGGTATAATTGCCCGTGTTTGTCTTGTAGTCCCTTGTTTTGTCTAAACCTTGTAATATAAATTTAAGATTTACAAACGAACATCAAGTTTTTGGCGCCGCTGCCGGGGACTTATAATCCTGTTTTGTAACCAAATTCGTATAATCCTTGAAGAAATTGAACCATTGATACTCATTTTTAAACCAAAATTTTTTATGTAGTACAGAAAGTACGCCGCATAAACCAAAAAGTACGCCGCACTTCCTGTAGCGAACCAAAGTGCACCGCACAAACCCAAAAGTGCGCCTCACATTTCCACTGAAAACACCAAATACCTTGTTGGATGCACACCCGTTCATCTAGAACACCACCAACATCACCGTTATCAGAACCTGAACGTACCCTTAACCGAAGGCTACGTAGACTATAGGTGATTATCCATATAAACATGATATGAATAAATAATAAACGCAACGGAAAGATCACCTATGAACAGATCTATAGAGTCATATGATCAATCAAAAGAATAGACAATAAAAGCATACCTTTGTAGCGTGATTTGGTAGGATCGAATAGAGACTAATCACCAACACAAGATCTACCAAGAAACTCAAGTGACCAAAGTAGATCACATCTATGTAGAAACACACTACATGTCACCGTATACCAAATCGATGCTAGTCCGAAACCCGTAACTCTTTATAAAATATTTATCTACAATAGAACAAAAATGATTAAAGAATAATAAAACATAAAGCTTGATATGTCCTTTCTTTTTTGCCGTCACATTCATGTAAGAAAGACATGAAGCGTTTTTTAAGACTTTTATTTTGTAATTAATATATATCAATCATCATCAATGTGATTAAGATAGATATTTGAGCATTTCAAAAAACAAAACGCATATCACCTTTATGTCTGGTTATTAGTGGGCTCCAAATGGGCTTAAGCTCATTTGTTTTCTATTTTAGTAAACTAAGTACTAGCTTAGCAATTAGAAGCCCATTATTATTCCTGGGTTACGTAGGTTGTGTATATATCATAAATACAATAGATACGATATATAAAGTGGTACCTCTATGTACATGTATGTGACCCCATAGGCTTACATGTATCTAGCCATATAATTATTAATTATGACATGAGCATACTCCAACAGCTCCCACTTGCGCACGTCATAATAATCAAGTAATTATACAAGCAAAGGTTAGCGTCTAGCAACACGTCAATGACCCTAGAAACATATGAGGATAGTTTCTCAAACATCTCATTTAAATGGTTTAGATATCAGTCATCCTTTTGTTTCAGATACTTTGTTAAACTCTAGACATGGATCAACAGTCATTCTTAAGTTTAACTATTCTGTTTCTCGATAATCATATTGAACTAGATTTCCAAATTAGTCAAGCATCATCTTAATTACATTTGGGTGTGGCCACACATACATCTGTATAATTCATCAAGGGTCCCAGTAGTATCTAACTCCAATAAATATGGAGGAACAAATCCTATTTTGACTGCACGTGTCGTTCATGTGTTTTACATCGCACCTGAAAATGGTCTTTATAGCAGCCTTGTTCAGGACAACGTTGAACCATATCAAATATTGACATTCCACACATACAAAACCTACTTGCATCTCAAGTCTAAGGATGAGAGATTCAACCACTTGTGATATTCACTATTGACGCAGATGCATGTAGTGAATTCTCGTAGGTTGGGTCAATCCAATGTTTATCCAAAGAACACATTTAAGTTTGGCGGAATCATCAATTAATATTCATTCCAAATAAATATGACCAACTCACATTTGTCTTAATTCGACAATACTCCCATATCATCAATCGACAATGGATAATTTAGAATAATTAGATTACTCTTGGATTAAGCATGCAAATATAGGACACAGTTGATATAAAATGAAAATGATCATACCTCATATATCAATTCATTATAAAATAAAAACTGTTTTATATCCCAATTATTCAAATACTAAAATACACAAATCTACATGAAACTACCAGCTGGTCTAAGTCCAATGCTCCTAGCATGCTCAACATGTTTGGTACAAGACATTGGTTTAGTAAACGGATCAACTAAGTTGTTATCTGTGTGAACTTTAAGAATATGAATATCACCTTCTTGAATTACTTCTCGAATGTAGTGATATTTTCTCCAAAAATGTTTGGCACCCTTTTGAACTCCAGGTTCATCGACTATAGTAATTGCACCTATATTATCATAGTACATTTCCATAGGTTTATCATTACTGGGAACAACGCCAAGCCCAGAAATGAATTTACGTATCCAAATTGCTTCCATTGCAGCTTCAGAAGCAGCTATGTATTCAGCTTCTGTAGAAGACATCGCAGTAGTGCTTTGTTTAGAACTCTTCCAATCAACAGCGCCTCCGTTCATCACGAAGACATATCCGGTTTGTGATCGAAGATCATCCCGATCTGTCTCCCAACTAGCATCAGTGTAGCAAGTAACACCAAGCTCAGTTGTTGAATCACCTCCATAATCAGGAAAAATATCTTTAGTATTTCGAAGATACTTTAATATGTTCTTTACAGCAGTCCAGTGACATTCACCTGGATTCTGTTGGTATCTACTTGTAAGGTTCTGAGAGAACGCTACATCAGGTCTAGTGCACCTCACAACATACATGATGGATCCTACAGCCGAAGCATAAGGCACTCCTTTCATTCGCTTCACCTCTTTAGGTGTGGAGGGACCTTGAGTCTTACTCAATTCTACATTGGATTGCATTGGTAGACTCCCATGTTTGGAGGCATCCATCTTAAACCGCTTTAAGATTTTGTCAATGTATGCACTTTGACTCAAACCCATTAATCGCCTTAATCTATCTCTGTAGATCTTGATTCCTAGAATGAACGACGCCTCACCCAAGTCTTTCATGGCAAAACATTTTCCTAGCCAGAATTTTACATCTTGTAGCATTGGAATATTGTTTCCCATGAGTAATATGTCATCGACATATAAGACTAGGAAAACGACGATACTTCCACTAGCTCTTTTATATACACATGGCTCATCAGGATTTTGAGTGAAACCAAACTTCTTGATCTCCTCATCAAATCTCTTGTTCGAAGTCCTAGATGCTTGCTTTAACCCATAAATAGATCTTTGAAGCTTGCATACACGTCTGGGATGCTTAGGATTCACGAACCCTTTAGGTTGCACCATATAAACGTCTTCGTTCAGATGGCCATTCAAGAAAGCGGTCTTGACATACATTTTCCAAATCTCATAGTCATAGAACGCTGCTATGGTTATAAGAATCCTAATAGCTTTAATGTCTACAACAGGCGAGAAGGTTTCTTCGTAGTCAACCTCATAGGTTTTAGTGAAACCTTTTGCTACAAGACGAGCTTTAAAGGTGTTTACAATGCCATCCATATCGGTCTTCTTCTTGAAGAGCCATTTACTCGCAACCGTCTTAAAGTTAGGAGGGAGGTCAACTAAGATCCAAACTTCGTTGTCCCTCATGGATTGCATTTCGCATTCATAGCTTCAAGCCGCTTATCAGATTTAGGATCTGACAATGTAGCTTTATAGTTATCGGGTTCACCATGATCCCCTAACTCATGTTCCTCATCATCGATATAGAAACCATATCGGTCAGGTGCGTGAGATATCCTTGCGGATCTACGAATGAGAATTACATCACTTTGAGATTCGAAATTTTCATGTTCAACCTCTTGGTGATTTTCGCTAGTGTTTTCAGAAGGTTGTGCATCTTGACTTTGAATTTCATTAAAGTCTATAGTGCTCCCACTTGCTTCTTGTGATATGAGACTACTCTCAAGAAACTCAGCATACCGAGCAACAAATATTTTGTTCTCAGGTGGGTAGTAGAAGTAGTAACCCATTGTTTCCTTTGGGTATCCTACAAAGATACACTTGATAGATCTGGGCTCAAGTTTGTTTGGTGTTTCTCGTTTAACGAGAGCCTCACAACCCCAGACTTTCAAATAAGACAAGTTTGGTACTTTCTAGTGCCATATTTCTTATGGAGTCTTATCAACCTTCTTAGTTGGAACCATATTGAGTATGCGTGCAGCAGACTCTAGAGCGTAGCCCCAAAATGACATTGGCAAAGTGGTTGGACTCATCATTGATCGAACCATGTCAAGCAAGGTTCGATTTCTCCTCTCTGACACCCCATTATGTTGTGGTGTATAGGGAGGAGTAAGTTGTGAGACAATCCCACGATTCTTAAGATGATCTAAAAACTCAAGGCTTAAATACTCGCCTCCTCGATCAGATCGAAGTGCTTTGATTGTCTTCCCGAGTTGATTTTCTACCTCGTTTTGGAAGGTTTTGAACGTTTCAAAAACTTCATGTTTATGTTTAATCAAGTAAACATAACCATATCTACTAAAGTCGTCAGTAAATGTAACATAGTAGTTAGCTCCTTCTCTAGACGTGGTTCTAAATGGACCACATACATCACTATGTATGAGTCCAAGAAGTTCATCAGCTCTTTCACTTGCATGAGTAAAAGGCTTTCTTGCCATTTTGCCAGATATACAAGATACACATATATCAAATGGTTCATCATCAGTTGACTTTAAAATCCCATCATGTTGCAGCTTCGCAATGCGTTTCTTGTTTATATGGCCAAGTCGGCAATGCCATAGAAAAGTAGAATCCAAGTTGTGCTTGGACTTCTTTGTGCTACAAGTATAAATAGAACCCTCATTTGATACATGATTATGCATATCAATTTCAAAAATTCCATCACGAGGAATAGCATTAAAATAAAATACATTATCCTTGGAAACTTGAATAGTATCATAATCAGTAAATTTATGTGAAAAACCATTATCCCATAAATGTGAAAGAGAAATAATTCCTCTAGTAATAGAGGGTGAAAAATGACAATTGTCTAGTACAAGAATCATTCCACTAGGGAGGATAAGATCATAGCTTCCTATGGCTTCGACAACTGCACGGTTGCCATTGCCCACGTGCAAGTCCAAAGCGCCTTTATTTAACTTTCTGATCCCTCTAAGCCATGAATAGTATTACAAATTTGAGTACCACAACTAGTGTCATATATCCAGGTATTAGTTTTAGGGAATGAGTAGAGTTCTATCATGAAGATACCTGATGTGCCGCATGTGCCGGCTTTGTTCTTCTTTTTGTCCACTTCTGCCAGGTAGTAAGGACAATTCCTTCTCTAGTGTCCAATCTCATGACAATGATGACACTCTACATCCTTAGCAGGATGCTCCTTTTTGCCAGGTGGGGGAAACTTGCGTTTAGGGTCATGAACCATAGTGGCTTTTCCCTTGAACTTCTTACCCTTGCCTCCTTTAGCTTGTGGCTTCGGTTTTTGGATATGACCTTTCTTGATAGCAAGAACAGAGGGAGCTTTCTTGGGCATACCCTTCTCTGCAAGCTTGAGCATGGCATGCAGTTCAGGTATAGTCTTCCCCATGCCGTGCACATGATAGTTCTGAACAAACTGATCATAGTCTTTGGAAAGTGAAGTGAGTATCAAGTTCACTCCTAAGACTTGTGCCATAGGGTAACCAAGTCGGTCCATCTGATCAAGATAGCCTATCATTCTCAACACATAAGTGTTGACAGATTGGCCCTCCTCCTGCTTGCAGTTATGGAACGCTTTGACCATTTCAAAGAGTTCTTGTTCTTCTTGTTTTTGGAACATCGTCTTGAGTTCCTCAATCATGTCATATGTAGTAAATTCTTCCAAATGTTTTTGGATTTCAGGGACCATACTACACAACATTAAGCCAACCACTTCTTGCTGTTCAGCAACCCTTTTAGTATAGGCATTGCGAACAGCAGTGGTGGCAGTAGCAGGAGGCGCTTCAGGTAAGGCCTCTTCCAAGTGGTTCAACTTTCCTTCTGTTCCGAGGACAATCCTCAGATTTTGAAACCAGTCAAGGAAGTTCGTACCACTCAATTTCTCCTTATCGAGAATTGATCTGATTTAATTGTTAATGGATTGATTTGTTGCCATCTACAAAATAAACAAATTTCAAAGTTTTTAGTACTTTCAATAATTAATCCTTTAAAAATTAACTACCCAAGTTTATATAAAAATAATTAATTTTACGAAAAGGCTAAGATCCTCATTGATGTTCTACCATCTCATCAGTTGATCTGCTAGCAATGATAGATTCAATATGTAGATGACGTCCATCAATTTCAAATCATGTGCAATTCTTAGATCTGTATGGGACTCATGACATAAGTGAACTTTTCATAATATGTCAATTTTGGCATGTTTAGTCCCATCCTTCCCTCGGTCAAGGTCTCACCACTTAACTGATTAAGTCATCCAATTTGAGAACATGCGAGAATAAGTCTAGGTCTCACGCATAGATAATAATCACCTTGGGTTACAATTCGCATCCGTCTCACAAGATGCAAAAAGTAATTGCAAGTGATCTCAAACGATTGGACGACATGACTTAAATTTTAGACGGGTATAAAAGTTTGATTTACAAATCAAAAGTGTGTACGAGGAAGCATGCATTCATCCATCATAGCACAAGTTAAAAAAAATTCTTGACTTAAGTCTAATCTTGTTTTAATTTATGCGTGTCAAGTTGTCCATGTTAAATACTAATATAAAACCTAAATGGATTTAATATTAGATAAGACAATACATAAGTGATAACATTCATAACACATTAAGAGTTATTATGAAAACAAGATATTATTTTTAAATCATATTTAAACTTTAAACTAAATCAAAGATTTAGTTTATAAATGGTTTGTGATTGGTTTAAGTTTTTATAAAAACATTTGCAAGGTATGTCAAGATATCAAGCAAACAAGCAACCACACAGCCACAAGTATGCAAAGCCTCAAACCGATGAAAAACATATGCTTGATCTCGTGAGCCATCACGAGAACCAAGAAGTCAACTAAGGGTAAGTCAACACAACCACAAAGTGGGCTCCCACTTGCTCCAAGACCATCAAGAGCAAGTAGAACCCAAAATGAACATGAGGCCCAAATCTGCCAAAACAAATTCAGTCGACTTCTAGGGCCCAAAAACCATAGAAGGAGTCTTCCCTAGCCTGAGGTCCACATGATACTTTTGAAGGCCCATGAGTTGTGAATCAGCACACCAAATTTGGGCTTCTATCTCATTATAGAACTCCGGGAAATCACGTTTTAGTGCAGGTCACTCAGCAGCTCCGAATTTCACAATGTTGGAAATACGTTTTGTGTATTAAGAAAGTCTCGGTCACTCCAACAATATAGTTATAGGCTCGTAGTATTGTTTAAGTAATAATTATGTTTAGCCCGACCCATGAGCATGTTCATGGGCCGGAGGCCCAAGTCCACTTAAGGACTTGGGTATATAAACCCCCTTCCACCATGGAAAGGGGTGTTGGTTGTTTAGTTTACTTTTCATATTAATAAAGTTTCTTTGTTTCTCTCTCTACTCTCTCTCTAGAATAACAACAACCCTCTTGATTAGTTATAAGATTATCATTGTTCTACAATTGGTATCCATCATTTATCTGAAGATCCAGGTTATTCCGAAGATAAGGATATTCTGAAGTTAGGGGATTATTCCGAAGATTAGTGATTGGTTTTATTTAGAATATTTTTCTAGGATTCTTAGTAGATTTCAATACTGATACATCAACACACGATCTAAATCGACAACAACATTTTTTCATATCCTTACTTCATTGAACGATCAAAAGATAATCTTTTTTCAATCAAGTGTTCAAAAAATGAATCCTCATTCATTCATGCCTACAATGACATCACTTACTGATATTTCAATCATCTCGGGTACCAACACTCACCCACCGTTGCTCATCAAAGACTTATTTGAAGCATGGCAAGGTCGCATGAAAACTTACATCATGGGAAAACCCAATGGTCGACTTATGTTTCAATCCATTAAAAAAGGTCCACTCGATTGGGGAGAAGTTACTGTCAACAATGTGACGCGACCAAGGTTGTATCATGAGTTACCAGATGCTAACAAACTCATTGCCGATGCAGATGAAAGGGCTGTTCAGACAATACTTCAAGCTCTTCCACCCGATATCTATAGAATGGTAAGTGAACACACAGTGGCAAAGGATCTTTGGGATCGATTAGCTATTTTGTTACAAGGGACCTCTCTAACTAAACAAGAACGAGAGTGTCAATTGTATGACTTGTTTGATAGGTTTACATACATTCCAGGGGAGACTCTTCACGATTACCACTGGCGTTTCACTACTTTGATGAATGATATGAACGTGTGTAATCTAAGGATTGCTCAGTCTCAACGAAACACAAAGTTCTTGAACACGTTACCCCAAGAATGGAGTCAATATGTCACCGATGTTAAGATGATTCGAGATTTGCACAAGTCAAATTTAGATCAACTCTATGCTTTCTTGCAACAACACGAGAAGCATGTGACCCAAAAACGAATCTCTCAGGGATCTTATCAAGAATCATTGGCATTAATGGCAAACCATCCAACATTGTCATATCACAACTCTCCGTTTGCTTTGGGACACCAATCTTCCTATCAACCATTGTATCAAACACCAAGCTTCCCGCAGTATTCGATCTTGCCACAACCGCCTACATCTTATAACCAACAATACAAGCAACCAACAACATCATCACAAGGAGACTCACATCAGTTACCTTATGCTTCACAACAGTATTCACCTTATCAACCTCCAACAATCCCTGCTATTACCTGTCAACAACTAGAGGCTCCTCAACCCCATTACTCATAACATGTTAGTGTTCCCTCAAATCAGCTTGTAGCTCAATCAGCACCAGCATTCTATTGTGATGATGAGATTCCTGTCCCTGAGTTTAGACAAGGGGATATTCCAACTGATATACTTGCTCAAATGTCTGCTTATCTCACTCAAACATTGAACAAACGAGGTTATAGAGGACCAGCTCCAACAAACAATCAGCTAAGGAACTCTTCTAACTCTCGACAACAAGCTACAATTCAAGATGGCAGAGTTATGGTGCAACCACTTCAGGGGAGACCCAGTTCATCTACTACTGGTGCACGTTCATCTAACACTGCTGCTACAAGGGGTAATACCACTGGCAAAATGAAAATGATTATATGTTATAACTACAAAGGGGAATGGCACATTGCTCGAGAGTGTAAGTAGCCCAAGAGGAAAAGGGATAACACATGGTTTCAGAAGAAGATCTACTTGGTGAATGCTCAAGCCCAAGGACGTGAGCTCGATGAAGAAGAGTTAGCATTTCTCGTAGATCCAGGAGTCGCGGACACTGACGGTCTCACAGCAACCATCACAAACAATGCCGCTGATACAATGATTTTCAATGGGTTCTAATTTTACTCTCGATATCCTCTCGAATTGATCTAGGTCTTAAGTGGAATGATTGTTCTTGGTTACTAAATAACGGGGTTTGGTTTTCTATTCTAATAAGAAGTGGAAATGAAAATTTAAATTAAAGACAATTACTTTAACAAAGATTTGTATTAAACTTAGGATTAAAATCAAGATTAAAAATTAAAATAGTAAAGTAGACAAACAGTAAGCTAAAGGAAAAACTTGATTCGGAACTTTTAAACCTTGATTCAGAACTTGCTCATGCGGAACTTACTGACTCAGAAGTAACTATTCATTCATTCGAAACATGCTCATTCGGAACTTTCCGAATGGAGGTTGTTGATTCGGAAGTTTTGAAACTTCCGAATGAAGGACTGGTTCGGAACTTGCTGGTTCGGAAATAACTTGTTCGGAACTTTATGACTGATTCGGAATCTTCCGGATGAATAGGTTGATTCGGAAGTTGCTGGTTCGGAAATAACTGATTAGGAACTCTCAGCTTGATTCGGAACTGACTGGTCCGGAAGTCACTGATCCGGAACTTAGTGCTTGGTTCGGAAGTTTCCGAATGAAGCCTTCATTCGGAACTTTTTGTCTTGATTCGGAAGTCTGGAAACCCAGTTACAGTAGCAGTAACGAAGAACACGGAACACAGGTTTTAATCAAAATCAAATCAAATACTTAAAAAGGTTTTACCAAACTAAACACAAATCATTTAGACACCATCAGCAACGAATCCCACTAATAAAAACACAAATCCCATCAACTTTTGAAGATCAAATCAAGAAAAATAAAAACTTAAGAACTTGAAGATAAAAATGAAGATGAACAAGATCAAATGGAAAGATTAAACAAAAGCTTTGTATTGAATGATTAATGTTTTGACAAGATAAACCAAAGATTAAAATTACAAGATTGGAAAGACAAAGATAAAAATCACCAATCACCCTAGTGGTGATGGTGTTCTACGAACCAGGAAGAAAGAAAAATGGGGAAGAAGAAAAAGCTTGTCTAAAATGTGTGAGGGGAAGGCTATTTATAGCCTTGTCCTTTGGTTGGTGAGTGGGCTTTCTCCCGTTCTTCTTGTCTTTTCGTCTTTTCAGAAAAGTTTCCGTTTTCGATTCTGATTCGGGATTTGTCGTCGATTAAATTCAACTCGTCTTTTAATTTCTTCGTTTAATAGACTTGAGTTTCTTCGAATTATATAAATCTTCCATCTTTGGCCCTTTTCTTCGATAAATCTTCGAATAGGCCCAGTGACTTCAAATCTTTTGCATCTCTTGGACAATAGACTTTATCTTGAGTCTTTTTCTTCAGTAAAACCCGTGCAATCCCATGTTTTCTTCAATATTCATCCGGTTGGCTCTGAGAACACAATAAACACAAAAACCACGCATAATTCCAAACAAATGATATTAAATACGTGTTTTGGTCTCGTTTTAGCCCGAATTAAGTGGTAAAAGGATGGGTGTTTACACACCTATCAAATCCCCTACACTTAACCATTGTCATGCCCTCATGCAATGCTTAGTGATAAAGCAAGCTTACACTTTTCTCATAATTAATCAACCTTGGCCTTATTTAAAATCTACTAAACAAAAATTAAAGAAATAAAACTTCAAAGATAACAAAGGGATAGAAAACCATTTTCTCTTGAAAATAGCTATATGGAAATAACTTGCAAAGAAATCGATGACTTATATTAGGGCTTTGGTGCTGCGAAGATTTATCACCCTCAAGTTTCACGTTCCCCAAACTAAGCTTAAAAACGAGATCATTGTCATTATAAGTTAGCAATTCAAACACTTACACACATGGCTTAATTAAATGCTTAAACTCCCTTATTCCTAGGTGTATCTCTTATATTTTATTTTTGTCTTAGAATGATCATGAAGATGCATTTTTGGACTTATTTCGATAGTTTATTAGGGCTGAAAGCAAAGTAGGACGATTTGATCAATAGTTAGCTAAAGGACAAAATCTCTTAAAACTGCTTCTCGGGATATCAAAAAGTTCATATCTTGGCATAACTTGGTTCACGATTTGAGACCTTTCTCGGGCCGATATTTGGCATGTACTTCATACTTCATATCTTCGAGAGACGTTCTTGAGATAATGGTCTTCTCATCATAATAGAGTTTCTTCGCTTGGAGACTTTTGAGGGGTACTCCAACTTTGTTGACCACGACTTCATGATTATTTCTTCAATCTCTAATTGGGATTTTGAGATACAACGATCCGCCTCCTTTTCGGACTTGGATCTATTTATCCTCATACCTTGTTAGGGTCTTTTCGGATAGACTTCTCCATGATCTTTATGGGAGTTGATTGCTTTTCGTCGCGAGTCTTGATCCTTCATATTGACTTTAGGAATAATGCTTTTCACATCACTTTTGGATCTTCAGCAATAAAATTTGAATCCTCATGCCTTGTTAGGGCCTTTTCGGACTCGCCAATCTTCGCGCCCCGCTTCATAAGTTATGCCTTGGCTATGAACTCTTATCATTACCGAGCAACTTTTAAACGATCTTGGGCTAGAAGCTAAGTAACTTTTCAAATCGTACGACCTTACTTATTGCAGATAAATTATTAGCAAGTGATGGGAGAATAGGCAAATAATTACACCAAGTGAGCTTGCGCAAGAATACCGACTTATAATTGACTCTATCATTTCTCGTCCTCCACAATTTAAAATCTCAAGTAATGAGACTCGTGGATACTTAGCCTAATAAACCAATTAAGGTCTACATGGTTAAGGATACTAGCTAGAATAAACTTGGATGAGTCTATTCAGGTTGAGTCAAAATAAACGCAACGGGCCTAATAGCTACACCACTTTATTAGTATTTTTGACTTTATTGCGGAATATATACATATGAAAGCAACGATAAAAATTTGAAAAATACAACTAAATGGCCAAAGTTAATAAAAAATTTGAAAAATGTTGAAAAATAGGATTTTCCGGTTAATTGAAGGCATTTTCATGGAAAAGTCCACTTAAAACTTCGTCAGAAGTCCCCCCTACACTTAAGATAAACATTGTCCTCAATGTTTAAGCATGTGGGAAAAGGTTCCCCTACACTTATGACATTGTGCACGTTGGTTAACTCAAGTTAAGGAAGAGACGACTAACGTGATCAATTTCAAATGTGAGTATGAAGAAAATTGAATCACGATAGTTGAGAGATAGAACCGGATTTCGGATAAACACGGGAGCACGGTTCTTCAAAGATTCCAAGAGTGCACTTATCCCTGTAATCACATCACCATACAAAGGCAAACACATATAGAAGTCCCCCCTACACTTAGGGGATTAAAACATACAAGGATAGATACTCGGGCTGCCTCCCGAGGAGCGCTTGTTTTTGATAACCGAGTCACGAGCCTGACTCGACCCAAAATTAGTTCATGGGGAACGTGGTGAGGGATGGAATCACCTCCTGAGAGGTGTCCTCACCAAAGTACAACTTCACTCGTTGGCCATTCACCTTAAAATTGGGTCCATCAGGTTGAGCGAGCTCGAGAGTACCATATGGAAAAATTTGGGCAATGGTGAATGGGCCGGACCAACGAGATTTGAGCTTTCCCGAGAAGATTTTCAACCGAGAGTTAAAAAGTAAGACTTTGTCTCCAACATGGAACTCTCGGTTTTTGATCTTGGAGTCGTGAATGAGCTTAGTTCTTTCCTTATAGATCAAAGAATTTTCATAAGCCTCATTACGGAGTTCATTCAGCTCATTAAGTTGGATCTTGCGTAGGTCACCGGCTTTGTTAATATCAAAATTAGCCCACTTCAAGGCCCAATAATCCTTGTGCTCCAACTCAATGGGGAGGTGGCACGCTTTCCCGTACACAAGACGATAAGGCGTACAACCGATTGGGGTCTTGTAAGCAGTACGGAAAGCCCACAAAGCATCATCCAGTTTATCAGCCCATAAGGCACGATGCTCTCCCACGGTCCTTTCAAGAATTCGCTTAAGACCTCGGTTGGATATTTCAGCCTGGCCATTAGTTTGTGGGTGGTAGGCTGTGGAAAGACGATGGTTTACACCGTACTTAGCCATGACTCGAGCAAATTGGTCATTGCAGAAATGAGTACCACGATCACTAATAATGGCGCGAGGCACACCGAATCTAGCGAAAAGAGCTTTCAAAAAGTTACAAACCACCCTTGCGTCATTAGTAGGCAAAGCTTTGGCTTCAACCCACTTTGAAACGTAGTCAACGGCTACAAGGATGTATTTGTTTCCTTTAGAAGAAGGGAATGGCCCCATAAAGTCGATACCCCATACATCAAAAATTTCACACTCTTGAATGAAATTCTGAGGCATCTCGTCTTTATGTGTGATTTTGCCTTGCTTTTGGCAAACATCACATCGTTTGACCATATCGTGAGCGTCACGGTATATGGAGGGCCAATAAAATCCCGAATCAAACACTTTCTTAGCGGTGTAGTTGGGACCAAAGTGACCACCGGTGGGTCCTTTGTGGCAAGCATCAAGGATGTC
Organism: Glebionis coronaria; assembly: GCA_025667525.1. NCBI lineage: Eukaryota > Viridiplantae > Streptophyta > Magnoliopsida > Asterales > Asteraceae > Glebionis > Glebionis coronaria. Next base: position 355,024,635 of record CM046881.1, on the reverse strand, counting down.
CGACGCTGCCGGTCCATCAACACATCGGCGAATTATCAAATCAGCACATTGTTTGAATAGGTAAGGGTCGTCCCAAAAGTAAGTCTTGATGTCGGTAAAGAACTTCTTCTTTTGCTGGGACGTCAACCCTTCCTTGAGAATTCCACCCGCCAAGTAGTTTGCAAAGTCCGCAAACCACGGGGTTTCATTCGGCTTAGAGTTTATAGACATTAAGGTCTCCAAGGGAAAAGAATCATTGATTTCTTTGGTCGGATGATCCCCTTGGTAAGGATCCTCAAGTCTACTAAGATGGTCCGCGGCTAGGTTTTCTGCTCCTTTTTTATCGCGGATGTCGATTTTAAATTCCTGGAGCAGCAAAACCCAGCGAAGAAGTCTTGGTTTGGAATCTTGCTTTGTCAACAAGTACTTCAACGCGGAATGATCGGTATACACGATGGTGGTGGAAAGGACAAGATAGGGGCGAAACTTTTCAAAAGCATAGACAACAGCTAAAAGCTCTTTTTCGGTTGTCGTATAATGCAATTGTGCCCCAGTCATTGTCTTGCTAGCGTAATGGATCGGTTGGAAGTGTTTGTTCACTCTTTGTCCAAGAACCGCTCCAATAGCAAAATCGCTAGCATCGCACATCAACTCAAAAGGAAGCTCCCAATTAGGGGTAACCAAGACGGGTGCCTTAGTTAGCTTATCCTTAAGCGAGTTGAAGGCTTCAAGGCACTCTTTTGAGAAGATAAAAGGAGTATCTTTTTCCAAGAGGTGGGTCATCGGGCGAGCGATTTGAGAAAAATCTTTGATAAATCGACGGTAGAAGCCCGCATGACCCAGAAAACTTCTCACACCCTTCACAGTGGAAGGTGGAGGCAACTTTGCTATAACATCAACTTTAGCACGGTCTACTTCAAGACCGGCTTTCGAAATCCTATGTCCAAGCACGACGCCTTCTTTTACCATAAAATGGCATTTTTCCCAATTTAGAACAAGGCGCGTGTCTTCGCACCGCTTTAGCATACGTTCTAAATTGGCAAGGCAAGCAGAGAAGGAATCCCCGAAGACCGAGAAATCATCCATGAAGACTTCCATGGTTTGTTCAACCATGTCATGGAAGATAGCTAACATGCACCTTTGGAAAGTCCCGGGCGCATTACATAAGCCAAAAGGCATTCTTTTGTAAGCAAAAGTGCCATAGGGACAAGTGAATGTAGTCTTCTCTTGATCTTGGGGATCGATGGGTATTTGAAAATAACCCGAGAAACCATCAAGAAAGCAGTAATATTCATTACCGGCTAATCGTTCAAGCATTTGGTCCATGAAAGGTAGAGGGAAATGATCCTTTCTCGTGGCATCATTGAGTTTGCGGTAGTCTATACAAACTCTCCACCCAGTAACGAGACGAGTGGGAATCAACTCGTTGTGTTCATTGGGAACAACGGTTATTCCGCTCTTCTTGGGCACACAATGGATTGGACTAACCCACGGGGAATCCGAAATAGGGTAAATCATACCCGCATCAAGAAGTTTGATAACCTCTGTTTTGATGACTTCATGGATTTTTGGATTCACCCTTCTTTGGCTTTGAATAGTGGGCTTAAAGTCGTCCTCCATGAGAATTTTGTGTGTGCAGAAGTGAGGATCAATTCCACGAATATCCGAGATTTTCCACGCAATAGCCTTCTTGTGAGCTTTCAACACGGAAATGAGACGAGTCTTCTCTGAATCTCTCAAATCCTTTGCAATAATGACGGGTGATTTCTTGTTGTCGTCAAGGAACACGTACTCGAGATGTGGCGGCAACTCCTTAAGTTCCAAATCCGGAGGATTTTCGACGGGAGGCGTTTTCATAGTCGGAGTATCGATAGCAATGACCGTGGGAGATGGAGGCGAAGGATTGTCTTCGGTGAGAAGATTGTCAAAGAAACTCATATCTTCATCCCCCTCGGTGGGAGAAGCATTAGTAGCTAAATTCACATCTCCCATGGTATCTTCAAGATTGTTCCAGAATAAATCACTATCTCCAAATAGAGACAACGATGAATCAATGGAGGACACGGTCTCAACAGTGGGAAGAGAGGTAGGAATACTTTTGCAAGCATCATTAAAGTGTTCTTCACAAGCCTCATCAAGAACGTCAATACAATTAACGCTCTCATATGAATAAGGCTGTTTAGACAACTTTCCCATGTTGAAGACTACTTTGTCGTCACCCACTCTCATGATAAGCTCTCCGGCTTCAACATCAATGAGAGTGCGACCGGTCCTAAGGAATGGACGACCAACAATCAGTGGTACACGAGGGTCCATCTCGTAGTCGACGACAACAAAATCAGCAGGGAAGGTGAATTTGTCGACTCCTACAATGACGTCTTCGGCTATCCCCACTGGATAAGCAACCGTACGGTTGGCCAATTCCAAAGTCATTTTAGTGGGGACTAGCTCTGGGAGAGATAATTGCTTCCAAACACTTAGAGGCATGAGATTAATACTGGCACCTAGATCGGCTAGGGCCATGCAATTCTCTACTCCCGAGAAATTGCAAGGGATAAGAAAACGACCCGGATCACCAAGCTTGATTGGCAATTTCCTTAAGAGCACTGCAGAGCAGTTCTCATTAAGTTGGGTGTTAGCAATGTCGAGGAGCTTTTCCTTGTCGCTCAGAAGGTCTTTAAACATTTTGGCGTATTTGGGCATGTGAGCGAGAGCCTCAGCGAAGGAGATGTTGAAATTCAATTGTTTAAACATTTTAAGAAAGTTAGAAACCTGAATATCATCCTTGCTCTTTTGCTTCTCTTTCCTCAACCTAGAAGGATAAGGTATATTGGAAGAAGAGGAAGGCTTTGGGAGTATAGGATCACTCACAACCACGGGTGGAGGAGGGGGTAGAATGAAGAGGTGGAGAAATTGGGGAAGGAGAAGGTTGAGGTATAGGAGCAGGCGACTCGTTCTCCTTAGTCACAACCACCGGTGGGGGTATAGGAAACTCGGGTTCCTTGGTACCTTTACCACTTCGAGTAGTGATTGCTTTCATCTCCCCTCTTGGGTTCGCAACGGTGTTACTCGGAAGAGTACCCGAAGAAGAGGGTTGACTACTTTGGAAGAAACTAGCCATCATGTTCCTCAGATCATTAGTCTGGCTATCCAACGTGTTTCTCATGTCAGCTCTCAAATCATTTCCTTGCTTGACCAAATCTGCCTTCAAATTGCGCACTTCCTCTTGGAGATTTCCCACTATCACATCATTGGTTCTCATGTAGGTTGCAACCTCTTGGTGTAAGGCAGTGGTGGCTTGGTTGGGAGGAGCATTGTATGCAGGTGGTTGGTAAGCAGGTTGTTGGTAGACTTGATTGTTACGTGAAGGTGGTTGTTGTTGCTTGTGAGGTGGGATGTATGGTTGTCGAGGTTGTTGTTGTTGTTGAGGAGGGCGGTTAAGGTTTTGTTGTTGGTTTGGGTTGGTAGGAGGAAAACCAGGTGGTGAAAGATAGTTGTTGCTGCGGTAGCTGAGCAAGTTACGGTCACCTTGAGGTCTAGCTTGATAAGCAGGTTGTTGGTAGGTGCCATATGCCGCATTCACATTCTCAGCAGGGTAATCTTGGGTGGCAGTACAAGTTGTGTAAGAGTGGGGACCACCGTATATCTCACAAGGTTGGCTGACAGCGTTCACTTGTGCATTTTTGGTGTTGTTGCTGTTGTTGTTGCTGACGGTGTGGGTGACAAGCGATTCAAGAAGCGTGGTGATTTTGTCAAGTCGCTTGTCGCTGTCATTAGTGCTAGCACTAGCAACATTGGTCCTAACGCTCTTGGTTTGAACACGAGATTTGTTCTCAATGATGTCCCAAGCAGCATTGGAAGTCTTAGCCAATAAATTACCCCCCGAGGCACTATTCAGTGAATCTTGGTCACTCATGCTTAAACCATTGTAAAAAGTATTGATTTGATGTACTTTGGTAAAACCATGTTGTGGGCATTTTCTTAGAAGATCTTTAAAACGATCCCAAGATTCACTGAATGACTCATCGTACTTTTGTTCAAAGTTTATAATCTCATTCCGCAAAGCGGTAGTACGAGAGGGTGGAAAAAAGTAGTTGATAAACTTTGTTTCCAAATCCGTCCACGAGAGAATACTCTGTGGCGGTTCCTTAGCAAGCCAATGCCGGGCTTGTCCCTCTAAAGAAAAGGGAAAAAGTTGTAACCTTATCACTTCTTGTGAAACTCCATTGAACTTGACCGTGTTAGTGAGTTGTAGAAATCTCTTGATGTGGTCGTGTGGGTCATCAATGGTTCGTCCCAAGAATGGTTGAGCTGAGACCATCTGGATAAAGCCTGATTTGAGCTCGAAATTGTTGGCGGCAATTGGAGGGATGACAATTGGATCCGTGTTGCCATCAACATGAGCTTGCAGCAATTCAATCATTGGCCGATTATCCGGAAGGTGCTCATTGTTGTTGTTGTTGTTCATGTTGTTGAAAGGCGGGTTGTTGTTGTTATTATTGTTGTTCGGAGGTGGTATGTTATTGTTGTTTTGTACACCAGCCATGTCTAAGTTATCGAGAGGCTCGGGCTCTTGATAAGACGTGGATCGAGTGCGCATACACCTGCAAAAGAACGAACAAAGAAAAACAAAGCAAAAATATTTTTGGTTTTTATTGTTTTTTTAATTTTTAGGATTTTTGAAAATTTTATATTTTTTAGTTGTTTTTGAAAATTTTTGAAAAAGTAACGTTCACGGGGAACGGATCCCAAAATCCAAGTTCTCACAAAAAACTTTTGATCTTAACGAGAAGAGCCGGCAGCGGCGCCATTTGATACAATGATTTTCAATGGGTTCTAATTTTACTCTCGATATCCTCTCGAATTGATCTAGGTCTTAAGTGGAATGATTGTTCTTGGTTACTAAATAACGGGGTTTGGTTTTCTATTCTAATAAGAAGTGGAAATGAAAATTTAAATTAAAGACAATTACTTTAACAAAGATTTGTATTAAACTTAGGATTAAAATCAAGATTAAAAATTAAAATAGTAAAGTAGACAAACAGTAAGCTAAAGGAAAAACTTGATTCGGAACTTTTAAACCTTGATTCAGAACTTGCTCATGCGGAACTTACTGACTCAGAAGTAACTATTCATTCATTCGGAACATGCTCATTCGGAACTTTCCGAATGGAGGTTGTTGATTCGGAAGTTTTGCAACTTCCGAATGAAGGACTGGTTCGGAACTTGCTGGTTCGGAAATAACTTGTTCGGAACTTTATGACTGATTCGGAATCTTCCGGATGAATAGGTTGATTCGGAAGTTGCTGGTTCGGAAATAACTGATTCGGAACTCTCAGCTTGATTCGGAACTGACTGGTCCGGAAGTCACTGATCCGGAACTTAGTGCTTGGTTCGGAAGTTTCCGAATGAAGCCTTCATTCGGAACTTTTTGTCTTGATTCGGAAGTCTGGAAACCCAGTTACAGTAGCAGTAACGAAGAACACGGAACACAGGTTTTAATCAAAATCACATCAAATACTTAAAAAGGTTTTACCAAACTAAACACAAATCATTTAGACACCATCAGCAACGAATCCCACTAATAAAAACACAAATCCCATCAACTTTTGAAGATCAAATCAAGAAAAATAAAAACTTAAGAACTTGAAGATAAAAATGAAGATGAACAAGATCAAATGGAAAGATTAAACAAAAGCTTTGTTTTGAATGATTAATGTTTTGACAAGATAAACCAAAGATTAAAATTACAAGATTGGAAAGACAAAGATAAAAATCACCAATCACCCTAGTGGTGATGGTGTTCTACGAACCAGGAAGAAAGAAAAATGGGGAAGAAGAAAAAGCTTGTCTAAAATGTGTGAGGGGAAGGCTATTTATAGCCTTGTCCTTTGGTTGGTGAGTGGGCTTTCTCCCATTCTTCTTGTCTTTTCGTCTTTTCAGAAAAGTTTCCGTTTTCGATTCTGATTCGGGATTTGTCGTCGATTAAATTCAACTCGTCTTTTAATTTCTTCGTTTAATAGACTTGAGTTTCTTCGAATTATATAAATCTTCCATCTTTGGCCCTTTTCTTCGATAAATCTTCGAATAGGCCCAGTGACTTCAAATCTTTTGCATCTCTTGGACAATAGACTTTATCTTTAGTCTTTTTCTTCAGTAAAACCCGTGCAATCCCATGTTTTCTTCAATATTCATCCGGTTGGCTCTGAGAACACAATAAACACAAAAACCACGCATAATTCCAAACAAATGATATTAAATACGTGTTTTGGTCTCGTTTTAGCCCGAATTAAGTGGTAAAAGGATGGGTGTTTACACACCTATCAGCCGCATATCAATGTGATGATCTGGATGCATACGACTCTGACTGTGATGACTTCAATACCGCCAAGGCAGCTCTCATGGCAAATCTTTCACTTTATGGAGCTGATACAATTTCTGAGGTACCAAATACTGCCATGGATACTAGTATTGTACCTTATCAAGTTGAGCAAGTGTCGGAGTATCCAGAACAGCCTCCGATGGTTAGTAATTCAAACGAGGAGACAAACAATGATAGAAATATCAATGCAAGTCCCCAGACTTTGAGTGAACCACAACCGGGAGGTATTACGACTACAAATTCGTTTGCTCAACCCGATTTGGTTATGGTGTCGGCATCTATGCTTAGCCAAATGAATAATGCGGTCCTTGAAACCCTTAGTGTTAATCAGACTTTATTTGTCGAGCTTGCTTTTCATAAGGAAAAGGTTAAAACCTTGGAATTAACTCTAGTGTCCACTACCTTAACCAATCCTGAATTTGATAGGTTTAGGAAAGTCCAAATGGATAATATGCTAGAAATTGAGAGTTTAAGAGCAAATCTTTCGAAAGAACTTAAAGAAAAAGAGTTAGTCGTTAATGATTTTCAAAAACTACAAACGGATTTCAAAATTCTCGAGTCTAAAAGGGTTAAAACGGAAATTAAGGCGTCTGAGAAAGTTAAAAAGACTGAAATTTTGCTTTTAAAACAATACCCTGCTTCACATTTAGTACACTTGTTTCATTCTTCTTTTCAAGAGTTCAATCTATCGCGTCTATTAGACCTACCACCTAACCCGGGGTATGCAAAGCAAGCATTTAACCACAACCCACGACTTTATGATGCAACCAAGTTAGGATTGGTCTTAGATCCGATTGTGTTCTTAAATGAATCTGAGAGCATATCACTACATGAAGAGAAACAATCAAAAGTACTTTTTACATATCCTGAGTATGATTATACACAAATGAATGCAACATATGCAAAAGTAGATCTTAGAACTCGATTTAATATGCAAAAGGAATTTATCCATACACCCGCTTACATGCCTACTAGAGAAAGCCTTAGTATACTTCCTACACTTGTTAATTCGGACGAACCTAAGGAAATTCCTAAGAATCTTCCACCGGTAAGTACGGTATTGCTAAGATTGGAAGAGATTGAGCGATACCTAACTGAGTTTTGACAAGGTCATCCTGGAATGTACGACTTCAACGGCTCAAACCGCTGGAGAATGGGCTTTCGAACACATGAAAACGGTGTTTGAGAAAGAGATCGTTCTGTTTGTAAACAATATTAAAAATGGACTCTATTATCTCGTGGGAAATCTAAGTTTTAAAATGGGTGAAGTTTGAAAAGTTTTCTATGAAATGGATGATGCTTATGAACAACATTTAATTGAGAAAGAAAAGATTTTACCCGAATATGACCGATTCTTAGAACATATAGTGTCTCTTGAACTGATGCAAGTTGTTACTATTGAATATGCTCATGAGATTTCATCTACTGTGAATAAATGTGATGATGTGCATGATATATCTGTGGATATTGTTGAACCTGTGAATACTATAGATAATCATTCTTGTGACAAATCTAACGATGATTTTTTAAAGCTTCAAGATTCTTATAACACACTTTCAAAACGTTTTAATGAGCTTCAACAACATTTTATATCTCTTGAAATTGAAAATCAATCTAAAAATGAAACTCTTTCAAAAACAAATGATTGTGAAAACTCCGTTGAGACAAGTGACAAGATGATTCAGGTGGTTCAGGCATTAGAGGAAGAAATTATGAGACTTAAGAGAGAATCCGTAGAAGAGAAACTGGAACTATAGGCTGCAAAGATTAAAAATCATGCCCTAGAAGATAGAATTAATTCTATGCTAGGGGAGTTTGATAAAGTAAAGCAAGGTTTTTCATAATTTTATGGTTCATTAGAAGATCGCTTCGCTTTTAATGCGGCAGAGCAAAAGTCACTCGTTGACCAATTGAACCGTAAGTGCGAGGAAATCTCTGACTTAAATATTCAACTCATAGACAAAAATATGGTTTTGGCTGAATTAAAGGAGACACTTCAACTCAAAGGACAAGAAGTTATTGATAATCCAGCTACAATCTCTGCCCCGACCTCTAGTGCTCCAAAAACCAACAAGGTGGTGATCACTAAGAACCCGTACCATAAGAACAATCCACTATCATATAAGTCCTATATGGAACATGCAGTTGAGTACGCGAATTTTGCTAGGTGAGAGTTAGATCATCTCTGTGAACTTGAACCTAGAAATATTCACTATTACCATGCTCACGCTTACATTGAGAGGGTACAACAATGCTTAGAGCACTTAAAGTACATAGGACTACCGGGTTCTGCACCACTTAAACAACAAACCACCACCATTGCCATGACTCCATTCAATAAGAATCCAGGATCTAAGCCTATTTTAAACACACCCATCAAGGCTAAATCAAAATCTGTTACTAATGTTCCCTTGGCTTCTATAGGAGTAATTGTATCTACTAAGGCTAAAGGATCTCAAGACAAGAATAATAGGATCAAGCCTTCCACTAATAGGACTGCGAAAAAGAAAGTAGAAGTTCACCCTAGGAATGTTATTTCAAATTTGAATAAAAAGAATCATGTAACTAAGACTAAAGGCCCTGCGCTTGTGCAGCATGTTGGGTCGAATTATTGAGTTGATAAGTCAAAACACAACAAAATAAGAAGACAAGGGCTAAAAAGTACAAGTTGCAAAAGAACAAGCCGTTGGAGTCTTTTTATTACTTTAGCTTTCTTTGTAAGCTATGTTTTCTAGTATATAAAGAAAACATAGGACGTAGGTTTTATACAATATTATTCATTCACAATGTAAACCTAAAGTGTGTGTCGCACTAGACGTGGGATTCAATGTATACACGTCTAGTGGATGTTTGTTATTAATATAATGAACATCCCAATCGTTTTAATTCGTGTTCTTTGTGCCCAAACACCTTGTCATGATCATTGTTCTTTTCCGCTATGTTATCATATGAACGATGATCAAACCTAGATATATGGTTCATAACCATTGAGCCCAACGATCATAGGACTCATCAATTGGTATCAGAGCCTAAGGCTCGTGATATCTAGGTCCGACGAGGTGTTCGTGTATGGTGAAGAAGAAAAATTCGTTTTGAATTTTTCTGGACGTTTTTGTGTGCGCAGCAGTATTCAGAAGGTCATAACTTTTGATCTAACCGTTGGATCGTCACGAAATTTTAGATGTGTGTTCTACATACATAGATCTAAACATCCACCGGAGGGATTGTCGAGTTTTATCCCCAGGCAAAAGTTATTAAGCGTCGAAGTTGGCTGATGGAAGATTTTCAGTTTTCTGCTTTCACATGAAATCATGAACTAGGGTTTCTCAAACCCTAGATCTACTTTAAAAGCAGGAAGAATTGCGGTCATTATGAACAGAAAAGATGGTCTTCACGTGATTGATGAACGAAGCAGCAGGTTGTGAAGGATTTTTGTCACGTTATTATGTTTGCTGCTTTAGGTTAATGCATTCACATGATTCTTGAATTCTCACTGGATGACATCGCTATGTTCACACGGCCAAGATCTCTATGTTCACATGGTTCCTTGATGCTGATTGGAGGAAAAGAGGTTGCATTCACACAGTTAAAACAAACCCTAATATTCGTTATATTGAGTTTTAAATTCTCTATATGCGCATCTAAGGTTTGTGATCCCATGGGTTCTAGTTCACATTATTCCCGTAAGCCCTCAAATCTGATTGGTTGTTCAAGATATGTGTGATATGTGTTCACACGGTTACAAAGTTTTCATTGGTTGAAACTTTGTGTATTCACACGATTTGACATGGATAGGTTTGAATTTGGACGTCGCTATTGGCTAAAACATCATGAGATGTTCAGAATGCAAAAAGTATGGTATACGCCACTTTTGGATGACATCAGCAAGTGTATGGGCGCTGACAGATTTATGAGACGCTGATGTTAGCAAATTAAACGTTGTCACGTTTAAACCTTAGACACTGACAAGGTTTAATATAGACACTGACAGGTTTAAATGTGGCGCTGACGTGTGTAATTCAAGCGCTGACAGGAAGGGTTTCGACGCTGACAGAATAAGTCAACACTGATAGGTTGACAGTGTCGTCCGATATATGAGCTTCAACGCTGATACGTATTGTCAGATATCGGACAATCCATCTGACCAAGATATTGGACAGAAGAGATATTGGACGACACATGGATAGCTGCTGTTTGAGAAAAACTGGTACGTTTTAAGCACACAAAAAGAAGGATTATACACACAAAAGGTACATGGAATCTCCGTTTTATTCAGAATATCAAGTTGATATTTATGGCTCGGATATATTTAAATGGATTAATGATTTTAATGCGAGTTAGCAACAATTCGTGAGGTAATTTATTGGATTTGATTATGTAATCGGGGTAGCCTTGTAAAAGAGTTATCCATCTGGTGTCTTTTACATATGATATGAAGATTAAGTTTCTTCATGAAGAGGTGTTAGCTTAAGGGGAAGAATTCTTATGGTAAGTTTGATGATTGAAGAAGATTTTCGCGAGTTTATGTTCTATCATATCTTAAAGTCATGGACTTCCAGCCATAGACTTTAAAGGTAACTTGTTCGTGCTTACATAGTTGGTGATGAAGACTTGTCATAAACACTTGAAGGAGTTACATTATCGTGCTCAGTGTCTCACAAAGGATGAGAATATTGACAAGGGATCGAGGTCTACTTATATTTTCTTCTGGTATAAGTTCTTCATCACATGGATAAACAAGACATGGAACATAAGTTTGGGTTATTTTACTTCTACATCAAAGACTACTTTATTTATTTTTCTTCAGGATCATTACACAGAGCCTACTTTTGGAGAATCTTCAAGATTGCATGCTTTCACATATTCCCTATTGATGTGTCAAAAAAGGGGAAGAATATGTGCTATACTTAAGGGGAAGCTTCTTGGAGATCATGTACTACATACAAAGGATTCATGCTTAAGAAGAGTGTTTTGACATCATCAACTAGGGGAAGATTGTTGGGTCGAATTATTGAGTTGATAAGTCAAAACACAACAAAATAAGAAGACAAGGGCTAAAAAGTACAAGTTGCAAAAGAACAAGCCGTTGGAGTCTTTTTATTACTTTAGCTTTCTTTGTAAGCTATGTTTTCTAGTATATAAAGAAAACATAGGACGTAGGTTTTATACAATATTATTCATTCACAATGTAAACCTAAAGTGTGTGTCGCACTAGACGTGGGATTCAATGTATACACGTCTAGTGGATGTTTGTTATTAATATAATGAACATCCCAATCGTTTTAATTCGTGTTCTTTGTGCCCAAACACCTTGTCATGATCATTGTTCTTTTCCGCTATGTTATCATATGAACGATGATCAAACCTAGATATATGGTTCATAACCATTGAGCCCAACGATCATAGGACTCATCACAGCAGCCTAAGCAAAATGTGAATTCTAATTTGAGATGTTGGAATTGTAATGAATGCATGTTTTCTAAGCATCATGATTTATGCCTTGTTGATCACGTGAATGAAATGTATGCAATTAGGAACAATCTTGAATGGATTCCAACAGGGAAGAAATTCACCCAAGTTGGTTGGCAATGGAAACCCACTGGTAGGACCTTCACTGCTAATGGAACTACGTGCCCTTTAACTAGGATCACATCCACGGAAGTTAGGTCTCAGCGTCCTTTAAATAGGAACACTAGCACTAAGAAATAGAAAAAGCGCCCTTTAACTAGGTCTGCCTCCACTATTGTGCCTACCAGTGAAGAAGTACCTCAGGATCTTAGACAACTAGAATCTAAGCCGGAATTTAGGAAGAAAATCTGGAAGCCTAAGAATTCTTCGGTTAGCAAATCTAAGATAAATATATATGTACCTGCTAACACAGAGGAACTACTAGATTTCGATACATCGTCTTTGTCTGGTGATATTTTCAGGTGGTCCAAATCATCCTCTGGTACTTGGACTCTGGATGCTCAAAGCATATGACCGGAGATCGCTCAATGCTCAGAAATTTCATCAGCAAGTTTCTAGGAACGGTGAAATTCGGCAACGACCATATTGCAAAGATCATGGGTTACGATGAATATCATATTGGGAATGTTATGATTTCAAGGGTATATTATGTGGAGGGACTTGGTCATAATTTATTTTCAGTGGGACAATTTTGCGATTCAAACCTTGAAGTGGCTTTTCGACAACATACTTGCTTTATTCGCGATCTTGCAGGAAATGATTTGTTAAAGGGTTCTCGAGGGGATAATCTCTACACACTGTCCATTCAAAACATGATGGACGCCTCTCCTGTATGCCTTCTTTCCAAAGCATCTAAGACCAAGTCATGGTTGTGGCATCGTCAGTTATCTCATCTTAATTTGGATGCTATAAACCATTTGGCTAAAAACGAACTTGTTCGTGGTCTTCCAAAACTTATATTCGACAAGGATCATTTATGTTCCACGTGTTCTTTGGGGAAAAGCATCAAGAAATCATACAAACCTAAAGCTGAAGACACCAACCAAGAACCACTATATCTTTTGCACATGGATATCTGCGGGCCAATGCGTACGGCTAGTGTGAGTGGTAGAAAATACATCCTCGTCATGGTGGATGATTTCTCAAGGTTTACATGGGTAAAAATTTTAGCATCCAAGAATCAAGCACCAAAGTATATTATTACTTTCTTAAAGATGATCCAAGTATGTCTTAATGCTACTGTTCGCCGCATTCGCACTGTAATGGAACTGAGTTCGTTAATCAAACTCTACGAGACTATTATGAAGAGGTCGGTGTTTCACATGAAACTTCTGTTGCTCGCACTCCACAACAAAACGGTGTCGTGGAAAGACGTAACCGTACACTAATGGAAGCTGCTAGAACTATGTTGATTTATGCGAATGCTCCTTTATTCTTATGGGCTGAAGTAGTGGCAACCGCATGTTATACCTAAAACCGCTCCATCATTCGTAAACGCCATGGTAAAAATCCATATGAGCTACTTCATGGACACAAACCCGATATCTTATCTCTTCATGTATTTGGTGCACTGTGTTATCCAAATACTAATAGTGAGAATTTGGGCAAACTTCAACCGAAGACTGATATGGAATTTTCATTGGTTACCCACATGTAAAGAAAGCTTACCGAATTTATAACCTTCGTCTTGGCAAGATAGTAGAAACTTTGGATGCCGATTTTGATGAGCTGACAGCGATGGCTTCTGAGCAACACAGCTCTGAACCCGCATTACATGAGATGGGAACCGGTACGATTAGTTCCGGATTAACTCCCAACAATCCTAATTCTCCATCATTTATACCACCTACAAGCCCCGAGTGGGATGAATTATTTCAACCTATGTTTGATGAATTCTTTGATCCACCTAGTAAGGATTCTCCAGCACTTGCAGCAGTAGCTCCGTTTCCCAAAGTTGTTGTTCAAGATAATGGAAATCAGTCCGAGACATCTATTGTTACTATTGAACCAGATGTCCCATCCCCCAACAATTCACAAAGTACATCTGAATCATCACCCCCACTCGTTCCTAATGATGTTGAAGAGGATCACTATGATCATGATTCGGAATATTCTCACTTATAAGAGCTTCCTTTCTTTGGTTCACAAATACCTGAAAACCCTAACGGTGCGTCTACCTCAGAGGAAGCTCCTGTAATCGTTCACTCCCAACCACCACGGATTGAAACTCACAACACAAAATGGACAAAGGATCACCCAATCCGTAATATTATTAGTGACATCGATCGACCAGTCTTAACACGCCACCAACTCCAAGAACATGCACTATATTGCTAATTTGATGCATTTGTTTCCGATACTGAACCTAAAAATTGGCAACAAGCCATGACAAAATCATCTTGGATTGAAGCCATGCAAGAGGAACTTAATGAATTTCAACGTCTTGAAGTGTGGGAATTAGTTCCTTTACCCAGCAACGTTGAAATCCTTACATTGTTGTGGGTATATAAGGTTAAACTCGATGAGGTAGGTGGAGTGCTGAAGGACAAAGCTAGATTGGTTGCTAGAGGTTAAAAACAAGCCTTGGGTATTGACTTTGAAGAATCCTTTGCTCATGTTGCACGATTGGAGGCGATTAGAGTATTCCTTGCTTATGCTGCTCACATGAACATGATCATCTACCAAATGGATGTTAAGACGACATTTCTCAATGGTGAATTAAGGGAAGATGTCTACGTAAGCCAGCCGAGTGGATTCGTCAACTCGGAGTATCCTAATCACGTGTACAAGCTCAAGAAGGCTCTATACGGGTTGAAACAAGCTCCACGCGCGTGGTACGATCTCCTATCATCGTATCTCATCTCAAAAGGCTTCTCCAAAGGCAAAGTGCACCCAACATTATTTATTCTCAAGGAGGACAACGACATGATACTGGTACAAATTTATGTTGATGATATAATTTTTGCTGCCACTACTCAAAGACTATCTGACCATTTTGAGAAAATTATGTCCACACGCTTTAAGATGTCGATGATGGGAAAAATTTCATTTTTCTTAGGGTGGCAAATTTCTTAGAATCCCAGAGGCATCTTCATTAATCAATCCAAATTTTCTCTTGAATCATTAAAGAAATATCATTTTGAAAATTGTGACCCCGTGGATACTCCAATGGTGGAGAGATCCAAGTTAGATGAAGATAGGGATGGGATAGCTGTCGATCCTAAACTTTACCATGGAATGATCGACACCCTTCTCTATCTGACTGATAGCAGGCCTGATTTGCAATTTGCTAGTTGCATGTGTGCCCGGTATCAGGCTCGACCTACCGAAAAGCACTTACATGTTGTGAAAAGGATCTTTCAGTATCTTAAAGGAACACTTCATCGTGGTCTGTGGTATCCGAAGGATTCCTCTATTGCACTAATATCATATGCAGATGCGGATTATGCTGGGTGTCAAGATACTAGACGTAGCAATTCTGGCAGTGTGCAACTTCTTGGAGATAGACTGGTTAGTTGGGCATCCAAAAGGCAGAAAAGTGCTGCGATATCAAGTACTGAGGCTGCATACATTGCTATGTCCGGTTGTTGTTCTCAAGTTCTTTGGATGAGATCACATTTAACTGACTACGGTCTTGGATTCAACAAAATCCCGATGTACTGTGATAACAAAAGTGCAATTGCTCTTTGCTGCAACTATGTTCAAAATTCCCGGGCAAAGCACATTGACATACGCTACCACTTCATCAAAGAGCAAGTGGAAAATGGAGTGATCGAACTGTACTTCATCAACACTGAGTATCAGCTGGCAGATATATTCACAAAGGCCTTAGATCGAGGACATATCGAGTTTTTGATCGAAAAACTAGGCATGAAATCATTCTCACCAACGACACTTAAGGAGTTGGCAGAAGAATCTGTAGAATAGTGGTGGTAAACTATTCTAGAGTATCCTTTGATCGTGATCTTGTATATTATCGTATATATTTAAACCATCAAAAGAAAAATACAAAAATATAAAACATACAAAAACCATAAAAAATATAAAATCAAGAAAATCCAAAAAATATTTTTCTTTTTAAATCGGGCATGTCTTTTAGTACGGTAATGTCGACGTATGGTCTGCAGTCGGCCCGGCCCGACAGGCCCGCGGCCCACACATACCTAACTTATCCTTCAAGAAACCCTAAGCCTATATAAACAGGGGTAGGGGTCTCATTATAAACAGGTTCTCTCTCTTAACCACACCTCTTATACAATATATCGATCAATACTAACTTGACCGTCGGAGGTGGACCCCGGGGCTCCGGCCTCGGGTCCACGTCTAACCGGTTTACCTTTGTTTACAGCATTACTCAGGATCCGGGAAGACGACGAACGGCCCCTGGAGAGTCGTCAGACCGGCCTAGCCAAATTATGCTCCAACAAGTTGGCGCCATCCCTGGGACCCAAATAAACTAAGTTTCGTGCTCCCGTTAAAAATTTATATGAGGCCGCAAGTGGTGGCACCGTAGGCTTTGCAAGTTCCTGGTTTGGTTTTCGATCTATAGAAAACTTTGGATCAAGAAGTTTTGTAAGTATTCAAACTTTTATCTTTTACTCTCCTACTACCATCAGTAGATAAAATATACATATAAAACTTGAAATCATTTATATGCTCATGTCTTCAAGCTTATTAGATATGACCAATTACTACATGACATTAAAATATAGCGTATGCATGTATCCTATGAATGGTGGCTTTCTGCTGATAAACGTAGAAAGGAAAAGCAAAAAACACATCGACGTTTTTGTTTCGTTTGACTTATCCCGAGTAAAAAGCCGCGTGGCCTCAATTTGGTGGTAAAAGTTAATACCACATCACACATTCATGGGATAAGATGCAAAAAAAAAAAATAAAAAAATAAAAAAAACAGAAGATATCCTTATTTTTTCTTTTAGAATATTATGATACCAATTTTGAGAGGTATGGTGCAAGTCAAAGACTTTAGTACATACTATATTTTATAGAAAAATTTACTCCGGTATTGTGTTATAATATAACGGAAGGTACAAGCAAATATCTTATCAAAATATTTTTGTGCAAATATCTTACCAAAATATCTCGAGATACAGCGAAACTCAAGAGTATTTTAATGAAGTATACTTTGATATTTTCTTATTTTTGATATATGCGGTGATGAATCGCATTCTTTCGCGTTAGTTCGTATGTTCGAGCATATTTTTTCGTTATTTTTTCTTCGCGGTCATGGTTCGTCTATCCGCGCTAGTCCACAACTCGGAATAATTTTACGCTTTTTTTGGCGCCGCGGTTACGAATCCGTCCTTTCACAATATTCTGCAACCACACATATATTTTGTATTTTAATAAAAGATATTACTGATATCTTTTAAAATTCTTGACAAAGATTTTATCCATATGTTTTAAATTTATAAAAAATATTATGTATTTTTTTTAAATTGGCAAGGAGATATTACATATATCTTTTAATTTGATTAAAAATATTTTTCATATATGTCGCGACCCGACGTAGTAATATCGTGATTCATGGTCATGGCTCGTCCAGCCGCACTCATATGCACATTCAATAATTATTTTATTTTTCATTCGCGGTTACGGTATGTCCAGTCGCGCTCGTTTGTATGTTCGGTCAAATTTTATTTTTCATTGCGGTCATGAGCCGCGTCTTCCATAACTATTCCACAAGTTCGGGTATATTATTTATATTAATAACGGATATTACACATATCATTTAAGTTACCACAAGATAGTCTTTAGGATATATTCCGATATTTTTTATTATATATATCTTTTAAATCGGTAAGATATATTAAATAATATGTTTATCATTCGCGGTCATGGTACGTCCATCCGTGCTAGTCCGTACACTCGGATATCTTCTGCCTACGGGCGTACATGTACACATCGTTCCCAGGTGGAATAAGAGGATTGAGTGAACCTAATAATTCAACTTGTCGTGTAAGAGGGATGCAACCCCAACGACCATGGATCATGCATCCTTGTTAGACACCTTACTATCAAGACGTTGTAGTAAGTTACGCAAACCACATGACTCATGATGGACTTGCAAAAGACACACTGTGCACGTCTAACAAAATTTTGTCATACATTTGACAGTCCTTATGGTAGTAGCGGTACGCCGCACGTAATGACATAGCTCATCCCATAAGTTAGTTAAGATACGTCTTATACTATGTGACAATTCGCGGTTGAGGCAGGACCCGTCCGCGTTGGTTCGCACGTCCGAACCTAATTTCCATCTTTTGTACGCGGCTATGGTACGTCCATTCGCGCTGGTCTATGTGATCATAATTTTTTGAATACTTGATTAAGTTTAATATTACTAATTGAGTTTAGCACCATTGAACTTGGGGGGCTACCAGGGTATAATAATACCACTATTTCCGTGCATGACACACAAATATCTTTGGATATATTTCTTTGCCGCAGAAGTCCGCCTTCTGCCGGGTTATTCCTTTTCGATGGAAGTATCACTTCCATTGGCTTATTCCTTCGCCGCGGAAGTACTCCTTCCGCGTGCTTGTTTCTGCGCCATGGAAGTATCTCTTCCATTGGCTTATTCCTTCGCCGCGGAAGTACTCCTTCCACGTGCTCGTTATCTCTCGTCGTGGAAGTATCTCTTCCACGTGCTTATTATTTTCGCCGTGGAAGTATCTCTTCCACGTGCTTATTATTTTCGCCGTGGAAGTATCTCTTCCACGTGCTTATTATTTTTGCCGTGGAAGTATCTCTTCCACGTGCTTATTATCTTCGCCGTGGAAGTATCTCTTCCACGTGCTTGTTATCTTTCGCCGTGGAAGTATTCTTCCACGTGCTCGTTATCTTTCACTGTGGAAGTATCTCTTCCACGTGCTTCTTATCTTTGCCGTGGAAGTATATCTTCCACGTGCTTATTATCTTCGCGGTGGAAGTATCTCTTCCACGTGCTTGTTATCTTTCGCCGTGGAAGTATTCTTACACGTGCTCATTATCCTTCGTCGTGGAAGTATCTCTTCCATGGACTTATTGTCTTTGCCATGGAAGTACTCCTTCCACTGGCTTATTGTCTTCGCCGTGGAAGTATCTCTTCCACGTACCTATTATCTTCGCCGTAGAAGTATCTCTTCCACGTTCTCATTCTCTTCGCCGTGGAAGTATTCTTCCACGGGCTTATTATTTCCGCCGTGGAAGTATCTCTTCCATGGTCTTATTATCTTCGCCGTGGAAGTATCTCTTCCACGTGCTTGTTATCTTTCGCCGTGGAAGTATTCTTCCACGTGCTCGTTATCTTTCGCCATGGAAGTATCTGTTCCACGTGCTTCTTATCTTCGCCGTGGAAGTATTTCTTCCACGTGCTTATTATATTTGACGTGGAAGTGTCTCTTCCACGTGCTTCTTATCTTTCGCCGTGGAAGTATCTCTTCCACGTGCTTCTTATCTTCGCCGTGGAAGTATTTCTTCCACGTGCTTATTATCTTTGCCGTGGAAGTGTCTCTTCCACGTGTTTCTTATCTTTGCCGTGGAAGTATCTCTTCCACGTGCTTATTATCTTCGCCGTGGAAGTATCTCTTCCACGTGCTTGTTATCTTTCGCCGTGGAAGTATTCTTCCGCGTGCTCATTATCCTTCGCCGTGGAAGTATCTCTTCCACGGACTTATTGTCTTTGCCGTGGAAGTACTCCTTCCACTGGCTTATTTTCTTCGTCGTGGAAGTATCTCTTCCACGTACCTATTATCTTCGCTGTGGAAGTATCTCTTCCACGTGCTTATTATCTTCGCCGTGGAAGTATCTCTTCCACGTGCTCGTTATTTTTATCGCGGAAGTACGTCTTCCGTTGGCACATTTCTTTGTTGCGGAAGTACGTCTTCCGCGATGAATTACTTGGCCTGGCTAAGAGTGAATTTCCAAAATTTATATCGTTTAATCCAGGAAAAAACGTGACAAATTTTGGAAGTCGTTATCAAATGTCGTGGCCATAAGACGGATGTAATATCCGCATCACTTTGCCACAGAAGTACGAATTCTGTTGGACTTAAGACGAATACAATATTCGCACTATGTTGCATCATTAGTTGGTATTAGAAGTACGTCTTCGAATGTTCACGATGCAGCATATGGGTTCCACCTTCACCTTCATAAAACCTTCTTATCATCCTCATGTTAGAGATGAATAAGAACGATACCTTGCCAATGCCAGTGTTACCCCGGCTATAGAACACGCTTTCTTCTTACGGGGTCCTTACCGTCTAATCACGGGAAACCAAGCATTCGAGTACAACCACCCGTCTTACGTATACATGTTTTCCCATTTCTTTCGACGTGGATATGCTTACAGGTAGCGGAGATGGTGTAAAGTCTAGAAACCTCGGTGACAACCTCGCATACTAGACTGGGGGGACATGATGGCGTATAGTGGCTATGCTCACTATTCGCAATCCCAGCCCATCATCTTTTGCTAAAGGAAGCCCATTACGAGTGGAGCCATATGTTACGGACAACCCACGAGGATGTCCTAGCAGCAAGCCGCACGCGGTTGTTTAGTGAGCATGATACACGAATGAGTCTAGCATAACATGATCATGGACCATATCATACTAGACTGGGGGACATGTCGACGTATGGTCTGCAGTCGGCCCGGCCCGACAGGCCCGCGGCCCACACATACCTAACTTATCCTTCAAGAAACCCTAAGCCTATATAAACAGGGGTAGGGGTCTCATTATAAACAGGTTCTCTCTCTTAACCACACCTCTTATACAATATATCGATCAATACTAACTTGACCGTCGGAGGTGGACCCTGGGGATCCGGCCTCAGGTTCACGTCTAACCGGTTTACCTTTATTTGCAGCATTACTCAGGATCCGGGAAGACGACGAACGGCCCCAGGAGAGTCGTCAGACCGGCCTAGCCAAATTATGCTCCAACAGGTAATATTTACGGCCTTAGAAATGTCAATTAAAATTGACACGGCGCCATAAATAGAGTCCGTATAAAAGTTATACATATTTTAAAACATGCCCATATGGCTTGTAGTTATTTCAGACTGCAACCCGCTTTTCGCATTAAAGTCACTATTTCTTACGAAAGCGTTGGCTCACAACGGGAATTAATTTTCTCGGGTATGGTTTACTTTAAAACCATGCAAGGGACCGAGTTTACTTCATAACTTGGTCTAACATAAATTTGTGTATGTTTTAGTGCACTTATTTAGTTAAAATAAGAGAAATTTTATTGCCACCACGAATTATTTTAATATCATCTTAAACGAAAAAGTCTTTCATCAGTTCTCTTAAATACAAAGACTACAACTCTTTAAACAGAAAACGGGTATGTATTTAAGAGGGAGAAAATGTCAAATGGTTTTCATCATCAAATCGTTCTTCAAAAGTCTTTCAGAAAAATTAACTGGTTATTTACTTTATGATGTATCATTCTTCGCGTGTACTCGTTGTGCTTCGTGACCTTTCGTGATTTATGTGACTCGGTCTTAGGATTTTTCGTGATAATATTTAATGACTGTTAAGACATAGGAGGTCAATTGTGTGGTTTGGATGGAGTGTGACTAAATAGGATAATCACTAAACGCAAATATACGGAAATAGGAGGACTAATTACGTAAAAAGGGAAAAGGCTCATTTTTGACCTAAGTCAAACACATAAATACGCGCCCCCATTTGTTGTGTATCGTTTCTCTGTTTAACAACAAACTCAAACCACAAACCTTTACCACCATTAATATATTTCTTCAAGCCTGTTATTGATTTAATCTCCTAAAAACATCAAAGGTAAACATGTTCTTATCTAATTTTGCTTATGATTCACTTGTGTATCAGTCTAATTAGTCAAATCCCCAAAAATATCAATTTAGGGTTTATGAATCTAATTAGGTTGTATAATTGAATTATTAAGTAGGTTTTGAAAGGGATCGGTTTAGATCATAGATGTTTTTGTTTAGGATGCTTTAGATTCACTCATTTTTTTTGCCCTAATAATCATAACTAGATTGTAGTTGAGGATGAACATGAACTCTGTCATAGACTATTATCTGAAAACTGCATATATCCGAAGATTTATATGAAAAACATGCTTTTTCTGAAAACCAGGCATTTATCCGAAGATTTATCTGAAAAACATGAATTTATCTAAAAAAGTTTGTTTTTTCCGAAAAAGATGATTTCTATGAAAAAGTCCTTTTATCCGAAAAGGATTATTTCTCTGAAAAAGTCCCTTTCTCCGAAAAACATGATTTATCTGAAAAAGTTTGTTTTTCCGAAAAAGATGATTTCTATGAAAAAGTCCTTTTATCCGAAAAGGATGATTTCTCTGAAAAAGTCATTTTCTCCGAAAAAAATGATTTATCTAAAAAAGTTTGTTTTTCCGAAAAAGATGATTTCTATGAAAAAGTCCTTTTATCCGAAAAGGATGATTTCTCTGAAAAAGTCATTTTCTCTTAAAAACATGATTTATCTGAAAAGTCTGTTTTTCCGAAAAGATGATTTCTCTGAAAATGTCCTTTTATCCGAAAAAGTTACTTTCTCTTAAAAAGTATTTTTTTCCGAAAAAGTTGATTTCTCTGAAAAAGTCTGATTTTCCGAAAAAGTTGTTTTATCTGAAAACGTCACTTATTCTGAAAATGTCAAGTGTATTTATCCAAAGAATGTGGCTTTATCCCAAGATGGTGTATTGTTTGTTGTCTATGGTATATGTTTGATTTGCTTAGGTATAGATTCATCATGATATAAATATTTGGGTATATCAATCTTGTATGTTTGTTCGTTTTAAGAAGAAAACATGTCTCAACTTACCGCGCAACAAATCAAAGCTAATCAGTCACTTGACGCCGCCAAGGCTCTACAGTTTATACCAACCGGTTATGTGTACGAATTTTGGGCTTCAAAGAAACGGCTATCAGATAGAAATCTCTAATTCACCATCAACAAAAAGGAATATACTCTCACAATTTCTATCTTTCGTCAAATATTCGGATTACCAATGCCACCTGCAGGTCAAAGGTTTACAGTCGACCCGGACAAGAATGAAATTGTGAAGATGTATCATTCTCTTGGATACGGTGATCCTGAGTTACGAGTGGTGTCTCAGTTTACTACAGCTAACTTGGGTCAACCTTGGAAAGCATTTTTCGGAATACGCATTCGGTGTTTTACTGCTAAATCAACTGGATATGACTCTTTGCGTCTTTCAACTGCTTGTATCTTTTGGGGCATCTATAAGGGTAAGAATGTGAACTATGCAGAGTTACTATGGGAGGATTTTACTTATCAACTCTTCCACAATACCAGGAAGAAGACAGGTTACTTTCCTTTCCCACGTTTCATTAAGCTTATTATTTGTCACTTCATGCAATTAGATGCCTCAATCGATAAGCTTGAAGGAAGTCCTCATCATACTCCCGATGACGATGATATTCTTGCGGATTTAAAACACGAGGGACACACCGGTGTTTACTCAGGTATTCCAACCGCTATTCCTACTCATATGTTGTCTAATGAACTCAAAGCAAGTGAGGCATACAAGCAATTGTTGGATGAAATGGAACTTCAAAAGGAAAGAGTTGCATTGGGAGATTTCTCTTCATCAAAACCCAAAGGCAAAGGCAAACGCAAACAAGGTGAACCATAAAATGAAACAGCTTCACCTAAGCCCAAAAAGAAGAAAACTGTTGCCAAGTCTAGTGGAAGGAGCTAATGCTTGAGGATGAAGATGAAGATATTAATGAAGAAGAACAGCTTCACAAAACTGAAAGACGAAAAGTCAAGACAGCTATCATGCAAAGTAAGAAAGACACTGGGGGTAGTGGTTCTGGTATGAAAGCAAAGGAAACCATACTACCTTCTGATATTGCTGAATTTTGGAAACCTGATGAGCACACACCTCGTCGTGACAAATCTGCCCAAACTGCTGATGATGTTGATGATGAACAACAACCTCATGACGGAATGAAGGATATGAATGTTACCGGGTATACTGATACGACAACATTTGTTGAGACTAACAAAGTCATAAGTTCTACAGCGTCTCTACCAGTTACTACAATGCATCCACCAGTTTCTACAGTGCCTCTACCAGTTTCTACAGTGTCTTTACCACTTTCTACAGTGCCTCTACAAGTTTATACAGTGACTCCATCAGTTTCTATAGTGTCTTTACCACTTTCTACAGTGCCCCTACAAGTTTCTACAGTCCCTCTACCAGCTTCTACAGTGCCTCCATCAGTTTTAACTCTACCTCCACCAGTTATTACAACAGTGACCCCACCTACATGAATTCAACTTCCTCTAACTCAACCAAGTCGACCTCTATCCACTTCACTTTCAAGCACTGCCATGACTATTGCTCCTACACAACAAACTACAACTGCACCGATATCGTTGATTCCATCATTACCAGCAAAGTTCATGATTAAGATAGAACAACACTTGACAGCTCAACAAGAAGAAATGGTTCGGATTAAAGAAGAGTTAGATCGTAGACAACAAAGTGAAGAATCCACAAGAAAATCTCAAGAAGACGCCATTGCTAAATTCCAAGAAGAGTTAGAATTATCTCGCAAACTACATGCAGAAGAACTAGCTCTCGTCAAAGCAAAGGAAACCGCCAAAAATGAAGCAACGTTTATACGTCTTCGAGACCTCAAAAAGAGGTACCGAGCTGAGAAAGAGGTTCTTGCCGAAGCTAATGAAGCAATTGTTCAATCACTTGATGAAAAGGTTAAGGAATCTGTTGACAATCTGCGCGACGAGTTGAAACAAATTGCTGCAAGCAACGTCATGATCAAGTCTTCTGACGCTAAAAAGTCATATTTTCTCATGGCTTAAAGGTTCATGGATTATGAGTTAAAGAAAATCTTACATGCTCGGATGATTCAAGTCGGGTCCTACAACAAAACCAAAGCTCAAAAGATCCTTCACAAAGCTCTTAAAACGGCTATAGATGCAGATACTAAGATATTCGAGAAACATGGTTCTGTAGTTCCCTATGATATCTTAAATGAAGAAGAAGATGCATCCGACAATGATGACGACGATGCTGATGATGACAATGATGATGATGACAAGGGTGATGACGACAAAGGTAGTGATGACAACGGAGGGAGTGATGAAGACAAAGGTAGTGATGACAAAGGAGGGAGTGATGAAGAACGAGGTACTGATGACGAAGAAGGTACCAATGACGAAGAAGGAAGTGCTAAACACAGTGATGGTGATGATAATGGTGATGGCGACGGCAAAAATGATGATGATCAAGAAAATGGGGACGATGATACAGGGAAAAAGGATGGAGATAAGCAAGACAAGTCTACTAAAGACAAGTCCAAAGGTGACAAATCTTCCAAAGATGATGTTACCAAGGGTAAATCAACTCCAAAACCTACACCTCGTCAAGGCAGACGCACCAAGAAGTTTCATGATGTAGATGCTAATACAACCTCATCACATACTCCATCCACAACTGCTCCTGCAACCACATCTGTTCCTGTCACATCTGACCCAGTTGCTTCAGTTACTACACCGTTAGTACAACAACAACTCACGGAACCCAATCAACCTGTACCAGACAGTCCAGTCTCTGATCCAGTCCAAGACATACCAGACACTGAAGCAGTAGCAGAACCTATTGATGATGTTCATGTCTCTACTGAGTTCCTGATGTTCCAGAGTCAAGTGAACCAGCATGGGTGGATACACTCGAGGAAGATGAAAATGCACCCGTACAACCTTGGATGTCCAATGCTGCTGCACTTCGTCCACTGACAAAGGCTGATGAAGCTGATTTCCCTCAATTCCTAAGCAATCCAATAGATTTTTCGAGATACTTGGAGTACAACTATGGGTCTAATGTAACTCAAGCAATGGTTGTGAGAGGACTCAAAAATCCCAACCTTCGTGTTAAATCCAAGCTCAGCAGTACGGAATACGAGTACAACGCAAATGAACTTCTAAAAGCGTTGAGAACTACTCAAAGGGGCGGTCTTCATGCGCCTGAAAGACCTCCTCCTACTACGTCTACAGATGATGATCAAATTGCACTTGACTTCTTTGTCAGTGAGGATCTCGAATACTTGGTCAAGGGAGCAAACAAGTATGCAACTTCCTTAACATTGGTAAAGGCTGCAACTTGGGATTTGATACCGTGGTTAGAAGAAAAATTTAATCATCTCTGGGTTTCATAAAATATCCTGAATATGATCGATATGCAGAATTGGGTGCTTCACATTCGGATGAGCGTGTGCGACGCGCCTACAACTATGCATGTGTGCATAACTCAGGCTCTCAAGTCTTCTCTCTAATTCGAATCAAAAGCATCCAAGGAGTTAGGATTGAACCTAAAACAGGTTATCAACACTTGACAGAGATCAAACTCATTAGAGAAGATGAAAAAGTCTATACTATCCAGGAAGGAGATTTTCCACTTCTTCGTCTCGAGGACATTGAAGACATGGTGATTTTGCTAACTCACAACGCCCTCAAACACTTGACGTCTGAAGAACTAATTGCCCTGAATTCAGCTCTTCTAATGTATACACGTCGAGTTGTCATCAAGAAAAGAGTTGAAGATCTGAAACTTGGAGTAGAAAGTTATCAAAGGAAGCTCAACCTTTCAAAACCACGTACTAAAGTCTTCTAGAGGCATACATACAAATCTCCTTACACCAGCACCACTGACCCGATGCCCGGCTTTTTCTACCTGAATGGTCGTGGTCTTATGAAGTTCTTGAGAATTCCAGAGATCCACAAATTCAGTGACGGGACACTCACCCATATTCGGGACAAGTTGGTGTATCTCACCAAGCATAAGACTCTTCTAGAGGTCACTGTAGATTTAGACAAGGTTTATCAACATAGTGCTACATACACGATCAAGAAGATTGATGAAAAGCTGAGAGAAAGACGTCTTATAAGAAGCTTAGAACGATTCGTTGGTGGAAGACCGTATGGAGCGCACCACAAGTTCATGGAACGATGCATCTAATGGGTCGTACCCCAGGTCATCTCTATATTGTTAAATTTGTGAATATGTAAATATTGTGAATATTCTGCTTTTATGGCTTGTTGTAGTGTGAAAGTATGATAATGTTTAAAGAATTTCTCACCAGATTCTAAATCTTTCAAAATATATCATACTCAAGAACTACCCTTACCCTCATTAACTTGAGGGGGAGCATTAATATGTTCTATGGCCATAGATTGATTTCATTTTTACCCAAATACCGGTTAATCCATTCAATATCCCAAATATTAATGGTTAACATATTGGATAAGGGGAGAAAATGGGATTAAGGAGACTTAATGATATTTGGTTAAAATAAATGAAAAAGACTTAAAAGATAAACCAACTTAATATGTGTAATGCACATGTTAAGGGGGAGCGTTGTTGATGAACAAAACACTTAAGGCACAAAAACTTTGATTATAATATCACAAGTGCTTTAAGTGATTTTCGAGGATTTTTCATGGTGACAATACTTACCCAAAACACACTTAATTCACGACGGATGTGGTGACAAAAGGGTGGTAGGATTAGGTATTAGTCCAATGATTCATCAGAACCGATGGAATCTTCCCAAGGACAATTCCCTAGATAGAATTAGAAGTCCTAGGAAAGTTGGAGATGATTGTGAACGTAGAAGAGTACCGACTAATTACTGATGCTAGCATTGGAACAATCACAACAAGGTGTTAGTGATGATGTATTGGTAAGTACTGAAGGGGTTGAAGAATGAAAAAGAAATGTAAAGATAAAGGGTGTAAAGAAAGAAGCCCTCCTTACAACTTAGGACAAAAACAGGGTCAACACATCTATTATTGGGATCATTTTTAATGATTCTCAATATTGAAGACAAGACATCATGGACCTAGTGATGTCATGCACAACCCCTCCCAGCTAACTCAAATATCTCTCAAAAGATGTTTGTTTTAATCTCATGGATCTTAACACGTTATCTATTGGTTTATTCACTCCGAATAGACTGATATTGAATAGGTGGCAATCCTCTCCAGCCATCGCTCACTAAATCAAAACGCACTATCGAGTCTAGAGCCACAAGATCATCAAAAGTCTCACTAGGACACTTTTCATTTATTCCTTGCTTCTTCACACACTGTGAAAAGTAAAAGATCTTTATGAGTCCTACGCAGTATTCTTTCAATATTGCCAGAACATCCGAGTGATACGCAAGTATTACAATGAAGATGGAAATCCTGCTTGAGCCAATATCAAACAAGCTCATGGTAGGTGACACGTGTGGTTCTTTAAGAACTAATCTTGTGAAAATCTGGAAAGAAACAGTAGTTTAATTCTTAATTGAACTTAAACTCGTTCCAAGCCTCTACGCATTATCGTATGATCTTGCCAGAACACTCAGAGTGACACTCTTTAGTGTCCACAGTGACGAGTGGAAGTCCTTCTAGTGTTAACATCAAACAACACTTGGTAGGTGACGTGCAAGATTCTATATGAATCAAGCTCGTGACAACTAGAAAGCAACAATGGTGAAAATCTCAATTGAAATTCACTTGTTCCAGGTTCATGAATTGACGGCTTCAATCACAAGGATAATTTATCCAAGTGATTCACTCTTTATGTTCGCAGTCAAGCTTAGTGATCGTCGAATAAAGAGAACGGGTTTACCCGCGAAATCCTGTCAGGAAGTTACTTAACTGAAACTATCCGTCACAGGTACAATATCTAATATCGTCCAACGGTCTTCACCGACCGGAGGTAAAATGCTACCGATTTAGAATAAAATGTTCTAAGTGATTTCGTTCATGTCTTGTTATGTTGCGGCATTTGAAGACGGTGGCGTTGCGGTGTACCAGATGAAGTCGTTCCCACATACTTATGTTTTTCTGCATCAATTTCAGCAAAATTCAAGAAAGTTCAAAATGAAGTCTTCCGCTGTACCAAACTCTGAAGCTATCAAGAATTCAACAAAAAACATAAGTGTGTGGAACATGGAGTCACGAGGAGGCAAAGATCGCACGTGAAGGGTCAAAAGAACAATGCTCTAAAGCCAAATCCTAAAATATCAACATCAACATATTCACAACAAAAAGAAAAGAGAAAAGAGAAAGTGGACTACTAGCTCAAGAACAAGATCTAACATGCTAGATTAGGACTTTGTAAATTTGGAGTGACCTCCCTTTGGGGGAGATTGTTGGAAATACGTTTTGTGTATTAAGAAAGTCTCGGTCACTCCAACAATATAGTTATAGGCTCGTAGTATTGTTTAAGTAATACTTATGTTTAGCCCGACTCATGAGCATGTTCATGGGCCGGAGGCCAAGTCCACTTAAGGACTTGGGTATATAAAACCCTTTCCACCATGGAAAGGGGTGTTGGTTGTTTAGTTTACTTTTCATTTTAATAAAGTTTCCTTGTTTCTCTCTCTACTCTCTCTCTCTAGAATAACAACAACCCTCTTGTTTAGTTATAAGATTATCATTGTTCTACACACAATATGTAACACCCCCAAATTTATACAATTCAATACAGCGGAAGACTCGTTGGTGTTACGGGATAGCACATTACTCACATCATAGACAACGCTTATAAATCACATCGTTTAATAATAAAGCATTTCCATTCAATAATATCAAGTTTACATAGGTCCCAAGTCATAATATTTCATACAAGTTTTACAAAGAATTTGAATGGAAATTATTATTTAGGTGCGGGCCATGAATTCTTGTTGTCTTCCCGAGAATTACCTTCAAGTACCTGAGATAAAACATGTTAAAAGAAAAGGTCAGCGATAACGCCGAGTGAATTCATAGAGTTTAATAAAATCCATCAATATAATATCAGTATAAAATTATTACCGAAAATCATTTTGTACAAATCATTGTAATAGGCCATAAAATAGCCAAATTTATTTTTATACTAATCCTTATCGAAAATCATAATATAGGCATTTGCCTTAAAAATCATTATACGAGCCAATGTCGTAAAATCATCATACAATACGTTTTATAACGTTGTATAAAGTTAAATAAAAACCGTTATATGAATATGGTTATGTAAAACCAAAACATGAACATAAAATCAATAGTAAGACCCCGTATTGCTAGTCAGGCAATATATCGTAATTTAATGCTTAAAGCAGTATTTTGTTAATTGGATTATTACAAGCCGCATGACATTGTTACCTTACTAAACCAAACAACGGGTAGCTAGCCCGAAACTCAATTTGCCCATCTAAATTAGCGTGTCGTCACAATAATCACGCTTGTGTAATCTTCTCATACATAAATTCGTTTACCAATCAAAGTGGCACGACGGGGATCAACCGTCAAGGCGCGAACTGGGGTGATCGTCCCCAAATAGTACTATTATATGCATAAGTGTCTACCAAATCCCGGTAGTTCAAAATTCATGCTAATGGGACTTTTAGTGACATAACCTAACTTTAATAATCCATTTTATTTCATCTATCAGGTCATTTATTCATTCATCGGGTCATACAATCATTCGGGTCCAAATCAATAAACAAACAATCGGGACAAATAGTGTTCTAATTCTAAAAACTAACATGTTATCTCCCTCGCGGGTTTATAAAACATTTCATAAAAATATTTAAAAGAGTGCGTATGAACTCACGTTGATGTGGAAAGCGGGTTATCGGCAATTCGGACGTACGGTACGTGCTTCAATCACGGAAACCTAGACAAATAATACTCGTCTTAGACTCTTGTCCAATGACTTTATAAAATAACAATTATGTATACATATGATGATTTTATATATATGATGATCAAGTGGGTTTACATATTCTCATTTGCTCATTTTAGTGTTATGTGTTGATAGCTTTTATACTAGTTTACTAGTTTTACCTATTTACATGTTTTAGGTACAATAAGCCTATTATAAGTTCATTAACTTGTATTAATCCATTTCATACTTGTATTATCAGTATTTATACTTTACATGTTGGGCCCAAATAGGTTAAGCCCAATAAATAAGTTTATAAGTGTTTTAGCCCATTTTGTTGTATTATTAGTCCAATAACGTTAACTTAGCCGGTTAATGTCCGTATGTTATATAGTTCGGGTTTTATCGGTTTTTACTTGTTATATATGTTTATATATCAGTATATGAGTTTATAAAAGTTTACATTAGAAGGGTCCAACCGTCTAAGTTTTATTTAACAAAAACGTTAATTTTTCGGCAATAGCCGAAAAAGTCGTAAAAATCATGTTTATAGTTTTATAACTTATAAAACTTATCAAATTACAATTTTTATAAAATGTATCATTTATTTATCATTATACTATTTATATAAATGTATTATATAAGTTAGTTGGTTTTAATTCACATTTTATACTATTTTTATTTGAGTGCTTATATAATACTATTATACTTTAATTTCCCAAAATCTGAAATTATTTTCATGTTCACCAAAACAGCCATATCTAGAGTTCTATATGGAGATAGAAGCTCAAATTTTTATGACATAAACTAACATGATATGTGCTCCATTTAACTCTTCTATAGCTACTGTTGAATCAGCATTTAAGTATTTTCTAAAAATCGTGCAAAACAGTGAACTCAGATTTGCACTCTAAACTTGTTTTGATCATATCTCACTCATTATAATGATTCCATTGCATGGCCAACTCTCACATGTGTACAATAAATATTACTTACTTTATATCCATTAATCTATGCCATTTTATCAGTTCATCACATGGTTCTTTACTATTTTATACAGCCATCATTTTAAGCATGATTTTAACCTTTTTACATATAGTTTTTTATATCTTTTTACTCATATTTATCAACACCAAATCCCCACACAATACTTTTATCATCATATATTCATCATATACATATACAATAGAAAAGAAAATACATGATTACATAATCAAAATAAAAAGAGGATAGGAAGAAACAATCTCTATACCACCATTAGTGATGAAAAGATGAGTTTTGGTGAACAAGGGTTGGATTTGATGGCAAGACTTGTGATAAACCAACACCACTTTAAGATCACCAAATCTTCATAAGCTTCTCATGGATAATCAGCCCCAAGACACCAACAAAACTTCTCCTTGGATGTTAAAACTTGCACCAATCTTCATCTTTTTGAATGGAGATTAACATATGTTAATTATAACAAATGTTTGTGGTTAAAATTGATCAAATGGGGGATTTTATGGGTCGTGGTGGACGGCCAAATGGAGGAGAAGAGAGAGTTTTGTGTGAAATTGCATGAGTGGAAATGAGATAGATAGTTTGGTTTGCTAGTTTTGATGTAGCTAAATGGTTTGGTCAAATGGGGAGGACAAGTGTCCTTCTCATGTGTAGAAAGTTGACACCTTGTGGTGTTTCTAGCTAAGCCTTGCCGCCCATTTGTATAGGGGTGGGCAAGTGTAAACTTGTCCCATCCCTATTAATTTACGGGTACACTTCGATTCTAGTTTCCTCGATTTGCGTGCCCTCGGGTCGTTTTACGAAAAAAGTTTTTATAAATTATGAATCAACGACACAAAACGAATCTAATAAAAATTGTCTCATCAAAAACGGAGTTCGAAAACGTAAATACGTAATCCTAAGGTTTCCGGTTTAGTCGTAAAGGACGTTAAATTATTCACGTAAGTCCTAATCTCTTCTCGTAAATTAGTGAGTTTATGAACCAACACAAATTTAAATCCCAAAATAATATTCACAGATAAATTTATTTTCTGAAATGTCGGACTGTCACCAAAACGGTGTATGTAAACGTAAGCACGTAACGTAGAATCCTCCGGTTTAGACGTAGTCGGTGCTACTTCAAGACGTAAATCCAAATTTCTTCCCAGAAATGAGTGAGTTCATAATATAACATTAAAATAATGTTTTTAAATAACACTTAAGAATAAAATATCAACCATAAATTGACGGATTGTCACAGTATTTACCCCTAAACAGGATCTTTGTCCTCAAAGATCATCTTACCTTACTACTCGCTTCTTATAAAGTTAAAGCCATGTGGGTATTTCCTCCACATTCGGTCTTTTCTCACAAGTGTAATTCATTAAAATACTCGAGTTTCATCAAACATAACTAAGAGGATAAGATCAGGCTTAATGTTGACTTACTTTCTCTATCCATGATGTTCACGGGTTTTTGATGAATGCAACTTTTTGCCGATCTAAACATTACTAAGAAACAATCATATTTTCACTTGATAGATATTTTATCATGTTTGATATACGAAACATAATTCACGCAGCTCTTGAAGTCCTTGGGTAGATCCAGCTTATATGCCTTTCAAACCAATCTTTTACATCATCTCAATGGTCCCATACAACGGGGACTTATATCCCATGATCTTTCAGATCATCAATTCATTTTTCCATGGTTAAAATTTTTGGCATAACTTCGCTACCCATCTGGCACTTCAAGATCTACATTTCATATTCACATAACCTCCTGCCCACTACCGGAAGTCAATAATCAGATCCTAATTTCAACAATCATTTCAGGTCTCGCGGGTCGAGTATTTTGTAAGGTTAGGTTCGCCATCGTAGGAAACCTTAAACCTAAAAGATATGTCCAACTCACAATGGGTGTATGTCGGGTGTCTTCATCCCAACTCCTGCTTACAGATGCTCTAATATATATACTCACAAGATTCGATCTCGATCCTAATAAGATAGTTTTCAAGGATAATATCTCCAAAGGGAACGATTTTACAGTTTATTACCAAAGGTCAATCATTCAAACATAGAACAACACTTATAGTATTTTGTATCGTTACTTTACCTCGTCCCTTCGATTGGGGTGGTACACAGTACTCTCATCAAGATTCATTCTTAATAACTTCTGAGCAAATCTCTAGAAATTCAATGTGAAGCGAGGATCTTGATAGAGATGATCGATACAGGCACACCATGTTTACACAACTCCTTTAAATACAAAAGAGTCAATTTCTTCATCAAGAATCTATCATTAATAGGAATGATATTAGTAGATTTGGTCAGTCTGTCGATGATGAATCAAATCGAATCAAATTCAGATGATGACCTTTGTAATAGTTAGACGTTTACTAATGTATGAGGCGATGTCTGCCTTCATAATTTGTCATTAGTACAACACCTTCTTATAATGATACATTAAATCAGAAATGACATGAATGGAATACTTATACTTACGAGATTTCAATATGACTAAATCTCAAAATCTCCATATTTAGAAAATAACAAGTGGCTTTTTAATCATTTAGAGCCATCAGCTTCTCAATTCTAATGGTTCACATTAGCCGCGAACCCCCTTTTATTATTTATATTATCCTTCTTATAGGCATCAATTATTTCTAAATGTTCAGGCAAATTACTTTGCACCGTCATTATTAAGGAACACAATCCTAATTGATTCTTTATCCTTTCTATATTATGTGTCAGTATCTACATTCATCTTCCCTGATGAAATAATTATCATGTCCGTATTTATTCAAAAATTATTTCTTCACATTTTCTGAGTTCTAGTTTCTTCTCAACTATCATTTTTATCCGTTATACTCTATCCGACGTCTAAAGCGTCGATAACTATTGCTAGTAATTAAATAATAGATATTTAATTATATGAAACGTAAACGTAAAAAGTTTTAAATTTCTCGGTTCGTCCAATTATAGGAAAATGTTCAAAAGAATAAATTTGAATTTAATTAACACGATTTTTGTTGATTTACTGAAAACAATTAGTGAGATTCGTAAATGTTCGAAAAATCTTTGTTTATACTTTGGTCACAATTTTCTTATTTGACAAGCAAAAATTGTCGTTTTAAATTTCAAGTCATGGTTTCCTCAACCCCTCTTAGGTTATCTTGAGGCATACACAAACATTTACCCCTAAACAGGAGTTTAGTTAAATGTTCTGGGTATAAGGGAATAATCCCTTACAAGTTCTTCTTGATAAAACATTTGTCAAAACATATTTGCACTTTCTTTTTGGTAAAACCCAAAATCACAAATGGCTCAAATTTTGAAAGATTCAATATAAATTCCATTATTTATTAATCACACGGTCAAATAATGTAAAGGATTTAGTCTTTAATCACATGTTAAATATTTAAGGTACAGGTTTTCACTACTCGGTCAATTCAGGACAGTCTATAAATAATTATTAACTCCTTCCTATTCTTACAAACAAACAGATGGTCCTTAATGATCACAAGCATGAATTTATCAAATTACAGCCTACACACGAGATTCACCAAATTTTATGGATGCTATATGTGTATTAGTCAATCCAAGCGACATCACGTGAAACTCATAATGTTTATTACAAGTACTAGATGTAGTGATTGGAATAGATAATCTTCTTCGCGGACGCGAAGTTGATAATAACCATGCCGTGAATCAAATCTTTAAAACATACGCTAGAACCTTGTAAATGATCGAACAAATCTTCCATTTCGAGTTATGGATATCGTTTTCGATTGTCAGTTTACTCAGTTCACAGTAATCTATAAATATAAGGAATGATAATACCATAGCTCTTCATGATGACGAGCTCGGTAGAATAAAATCTTTTTCCGACAACTCTCTCAGTTGTACGGTAATTCTTTTGATTCAGATGGTGCTGAAGTACAGTGCACATGCTATAGGTGCAGCACCGGGAATATAATCAATACCAAATTCAACTTGCCTTAATGGCGAAAGTCTAGGTAATTCACCAACAAATACTCCCTAAAGTCTCAAATAACATGAACATTTTTATTTTTTTTCACATTTACTTTAAGTTCATTCTAGATTATAATATCTATGACTAGTTCATAACCATTCACGGTATAATTTCAAGTCTAAATGCAGGATATGGTCACCCATCAAGAATTATTTAGATCACTTTTGAGAATCAACATCTTATCATTTAGGGGAATTCTACTCGAGTTCCCATCAATTAAGACAATGTCGTTATGTCATAATCAATCAATCCATTCTACTGGCACTATCAACTTTTCAGTTTTATTGCCGTCGATAAGATGTGATCTTCTCAAAAGACTAATAATAACTCATGATCCTTCACA
Organism: Glebionis coronaria; assembly: GCA_025667525.1. NCBI lineage: Eukaryota > Viridiplantae > Streptophyta > Magnoliopsida > Asterales > Asteraceae > Glebionis > Glebionis coronaria. Next base: position 354,988,754 of record CM046881.1, on the reverse strand, counting down.
AATTCAAGGATATCAGGAGACACAACTACCATTAAAAGAGTAAGGTCAACGCATAATCTATAAGAAAGAATTTCAAATCAGATACAGACGAAAACATTTAACGAATATGAATATATCCCATGTTTTCATAATTTGAGTACACATTCGAAAGCTCCTCGGATCGTTACCCAGGTTATTCAAATGAAATCAAATCATAAGAAATGATAAGAACGCCAATACATCCAGTCGGGTATCAACACTCGGTAATCAGATACTTTTCCTAAGAATCTCACTACGGGAGAATTGGACAAGAAAGAATTGTCAATTGTCAAATAAGACAATTTCCACAGATGAGTAAATTCGTCACAGAAGAATAGATGCTACAGGCACATATGTAGGTGTCCCTAACACTATGTCCTTATTTTTAACTTCTTGCAGATCTCATAAAATTTAATCTTTCACAATCTTTAAAGAAAATGTAGTGTTTATTCATTAGTTTTATGGTGACTACTAATCAGTCTTGCATGGTCCATTCCAAATTGTATGTAGGCGCGCAACTATATAAAATTTCAAGATTAACGATGCAATACTCAGTTCGTCAAAATTTTATCATCATGTTTATAATAAAAACATTTTTATGCTTAATTCTTAAATAAGAATCAAAAATAAATTTACAAAGATTTTCTTTGTTATGAAAACAAATAAGTTTTCCAAGGTATTTTATAAACAACTTCATTTTGATAACAATGACTTATAAATCTCACTTTGAATATTCCTTATAATGATGAAAATTCAATTTTCTCAAGGGATACTATTGTATCTTATAAAAACATTGATTGATCTGCAAAAGAGTGATGAAAAGTTGTTCACCAAGAACTAACTATAATATAATAGGAAATGAGCTTAGCCAAATAATCTTGAGTTTCATGACCTCGATGACACTCAAAAAGAATAACCCACAACGTAAACTCAATTCGAGATGAGTACTTGTTCAATGGTTGCATCACTAATGCTAACATTAGGATGAAGAAATAAAGATAGATAACATCGATACATGTAGGATTTAGCAATCAAAGGTAGTCTTTTCATTATTCACAAACAAGTCAAAATTGTACCGTACACATTACGTGTCACTATGTCATACAATTCCAAGAACTCATCCTACCAACTGATGTATCAGTTAAGTTAGGGATTTTTAAAAGATACCACAATGAATACTAATCTACAAGAGTCATTAGGTGTTCCACATGTCCCAGAAGATCCATCGGTCCCAATTCAGAAGAAGATATCTTCAATTTATTTCTTGGACACTAGGCATCCTCATTATTGGACAATGGCCTAGGAACAACCCTTAACACAAACCAACAATCAATTAAAACCTTATAATTCAATCACATGACTTAACGACTTCCTCTTATCAATCTCATATTCCATACGAGTTAAATTTTACTTTATTCAAGTTTTAATCAACTTATACTCAATTCGATGTCCTACATCATTCTCCAATACTTTCAACCTTATTCTTAGATCTTAATAGGGCAATAAAAGCTCGATATGAACAACACTTAATTTTCAATCCTATAGCTCTTTCAACAATGGTTATCAAATGAGTCACTAGTATGAAATGACTCGATCATTCAATTAGACTTCTCGGAAAGGTACTAGTGGCATGAGGCTTTTGGGTAATGGTTCCAATTACAGCCTCAAGGGCAAAATTCACCCCTTTAGATTTCAAATTTAAGAGTTGGGTGACAACGAATCAGATGACATCTTTCTAGGTGTTAACGTTTTGTCAAACTCCACTCTATAAGGAAAGATCGTCATGACATCGATATCAGTTTTAATCTCGCCAATTCTTTTTTAATATCGTAATCAACTAATATCAACATTTCTACGAATATCAACCATTTGTTGGGATCATAAATATCCACAACTTGGTTTAGATCTAGGATAGCTAGAATTCCTACGGGAATAGCTTCGATTAATTACTAGGGAAGTTAGGGTTTCTTGTGACAATCTACGTCGTATAAATACCTCGTATAAATATCAAAATAATCATCAAACAATCATGTAATAAAATTACATAATATATATATAATCCAAGTTGTATATATATTAAAATAACACTTCTCAGTCTGGCCTTGTCGGTAACTCGGGAATTCTTCGGCACCGTTATAGTCAAAAGATTTTTAGACATTTTGTGAAAAATGTTTATAGTTAAAAGATTTTGAAATGTTATATTCAAAACCTTGGTTTTAAAAATCTTTCGTTCTCTATAACGAGAGCTCTGGTACCAAACTGTAACACCCCCAAATTTATACAATTCAATACAGCGGAAGACTCGTTGGTGTTACGGGATAGCACATTACTCACATCATAGACAACGCTTAAAAATCACGTCGTTTAATAATAAAGCATTTCCATTCATAAATATCAAGTTTACATAGGTCCCAAGTCATAATACTTCATACAAGTTTTACAAAGAATTTGAATGGAAATTATTATTTAGGTGCGGGCCATGAATTCTTGTTGTCTTCCCGAGAATTACCTTCAAGTACCTGAGATAAAACATGTTAAAAGAAAAGGTCAGCGATAACGCCGAGTGAAATCATAGAGTTTAATAAAATCCATCAATATAATATCGGTATAAAATTATTACCGAAAATCATTTTGGACAAATCATTGTAATAGGCCATAAAATAGCCAAAGTTATTTTTATACTAATCCTTATCGAAAATCATAATACAGGCATTTGACTTAAAAATCATTATATGAGCCAATGTCGTAAAATCATCATACAATACGTTTTATAACGTTGTATAAAGTTAAATAAAAACCGTTATATGAATATGGTTATGTAAAACCAAAACATGAACATAAAATCAATAGTAAGACCCGTATTGCTAGTCAGGCAATATATCGTAATTTAATGCTTAAAGCAGTATTTCGTTAATTGGATTATTACAAGCCGCATGACATTGTTACCTTACTAAACCAAACAACGGGTAGCTAGCCCGAAACTCAATTTGCCCATCTAAATTAGCGTGTCGTCACAATAATCACGCTTGTGTAGTCTTCTCATACATAAATTCGCTTACCAATCAAAGTGGCACGACGGGGATCAACCGTCAAGGCGCGAACTGGGGTGATCGTCCCCAAATAGTACTATTATATGCATAAGAGTCTACCAAATCCCGGTAGTTCACAATTCATGCTAATGGGACTTTTAGTGACATAAACTAACTTTAATAATCCATTTTATTTCATCTATCGGGTCATTTATTCATTCATCGGGTCATACAATCATTCGGGTCCAAATCAATAAACAAACAATCGTGACAACTAGTGTCCTAATTCATAAAAACTAACATGTTATCTCCCTAGCGGGTTTATAAAACATTTCATAAAAATATTTAAAAGAGTGTGAGGCTATGAACTCACGTTGATGTGGGAAAGCGGGTTATCGGCAATTCGGACGTACGGTGCATGCTTCAATCACGGAAACCTAGACAAATAATACTCGTCTTAGACTCTTGTCCAATGAATTTATAAAAATAACAATTATGTATACATATGATGATTTTATATATATGATGATCAAGTGGGTTTACATATTCTCATTTGCTCATTTTAGTGTTATGTGTTGATAGCTTTTATACTAGTTTACTAGTTTTACCTATTTACATGTTTTAGGTACAATAAGCCTATTATAAGTCCATTAACTTGTATTAATCCATTTCATACTTTTATTATCAGTATTTATACTTTACATGTTGGGCCCAAAAGGGTTAAGCCCAATAAATAAGTTTATAAGTGTTTTAGCCCATTTTGTTGTATTATTAGTCCAATAACGTTAACTTAGCCCGTTAATGTCCGTATGTTATATAGTTCGGGTTTTATCGGTTTTTACTTGTTATATATGTTTATATATCAGTATATGAGTTTATAAAAGTTTACATTAGACGGGTCCAACCTTCTAAGTTTTATTTAAGAAAAACGTTAATTTTTCGACAATAGCCGAAAAAGTCGTAAAAATCATGTTTATAGTTTTATAACTTATAAAACTTATCAAATTACCATTTTTATAAAGTGTATCATTTATTTATCATTATAAATATTTATATAAATGTATTATATAAGTTAGTCGGTTTTAATTCACATTTTATACTATCTTTATTTGAGTGCTTATATAATACTATTATACTTTAATTTCCCAAAATCTGATTTTTATTTTCATGTTCACCAAAACAGCCATATCTAGAGTTCTATATGGAGATAGAAGCTCAAATATTTATGACATAAACTAAATGATATGTGCTCCATTTAACTCTTCTATAGCTACTGTTGAATCAGCCTTTAAGTATTTTCTAAAAATCGTCCAAAACAGTGAACTCAGATTTGCACTCTTAACTTGTTTTGATCACATCTCACTCATTATAATGATTCCATTACATGGCCAACTCTCACATGTGTACAAGACATATTACTTACTGTATATCCATTAATCTATGCCATTTTATCAGTTCATCACATGGTTCTTTACTGTTTTATACAACCATCATTTCAAGCATGATTTTAACCTTTTTACATATAGTTTTTCATCTTTTTACTCATATTTATCAACATCAAATCCCCACACAATACTTTTATCATCATATATTCATCATATACATATACAATAGGAAAGAAAATACATGATTACATAATCAAAATAAAAAGAGGATAGGAAGAAACAATCTCTATACCACCATTAGTGATGAAAAGATGAGTTTTGATGAACAAGGCTTGGATTTGATGGCAAGACTTGTGATAAACCAACACCACTTTAAGATCACCAAATCTTCATAAGCTTCTCATGGAAATCAGCCCCAAGACACCAACAAAACTTCTCCTTGGATGTTAAAACTTGCACCAATCTTCATCTTTTTGAATGGAGATTAACATATGTTAATTATAACAAATGTTTGTGGTTAAAATTGATCAAATGGGGGAGTTTATGGGTGGTGGTGGACGGCCAAATGGAGGAGAAGAGAGTTTTGTGTGAAATTGCATGAGTGGAAATGAGATAGATGGTTTGGTTTGCTAGTTTTGATGTAGCTAAATGGTTTGGTCAAATGGGGAGGACAAGTGTCCTTCTCATGTGTAGAAAGTTGACACCTTGTGGTGTTTCTAGCTAAGCCTTGCCGCCCATTTGTATAGGGGTGGGCAAGTGTAAACTTGTCCCATCCCTATTAATTTACGGCTACTCTTCGATTTTAGTTTCCTCGATTTGCGTGCCCTCGGGTCGTTTTACGAAAAACGTTTTTATAAATTATGAATCAACGGCACAAAACGAATCTAATAAAAATTGTCTCATCAAAAACGGAGTTCGAAAACGTAAATACGTAATCCTAAGGTTTCCGGTTTAGTCGTAAAGGACGTTAAATTATTCACGTAAGTCCTAATCTCTTCTCGTAAATTAGTGAGTTTATGAACCAACACAAATTTAAATCCCAAACTACTATTCACAGATAAATTTATTTTCTGAAATGTCAGACTGTCACCAAAACGGTGTATGTAAACGTAAGCACGTAACGTAGAATCCTCCGGTTTAGACGTAGTCGATGCTACTTCAAGACGTAAATCCAAATTTCTTCCCAGAAATGAGTGAGTTCATAATATAACATTAAAATAATGTTTTTAAATAACACTTGAGAATAAAATATCAACCATAAATTGATGGATTGTCACACAATATGTCTTTAACTCTTTAGCCATTGCCATCCAAGCATCGATTAAAAATGATTTATGACTAACAACATTTAACCTATCATTAACCTACTGTAAATTTACCAACAATGGCTATAACCAACATCAAAAACATATTAATGAAGCCGAAACAATGGCAAATCTCTAAAACTGAAATTAAATGCAAATCAACACACAACATGTCACAATTGATCTAGGTTTTCATCGGCTTTGCATACGAAACATAATAATACCATAAGATTATGAATGTAACAAGGTGTTGGCTAAGTCCATGGCCAAGCATGCATGTATTTGCCATGGAAATAAAATTAAACAACAACAAACACTTGTTAGCCAACAAAATCGAAGAAATAATCAACAATTAATTAAACCCCCGATTGGTGCGTGTAACCAATGACCTTAAGACCTTAATACCACAATTTAGAAACCTTGTATTTATCATATATTTACAGAAAAGATGGTATTAAAGGCTGTTTAAAAACCCGCTTCATGAATCGTTTCAAAAAACGCGTTTTACGTCATTTTACACGTATCCGGTAACTAACCCATTTAAGTATGCGTAACCCGTGACTATGAGATCATTAAAAACAGATTATAAGACCCTCTAAAAGTCTAAATACCATGAAAATAATGCCATATGGTCTGTTTGAATATTGGTTTAACAAAACCCTAAAAAACACTCATATTAAGCCATTTTTACGCATACCCGATAATCATATGACATCTATGATGGCTCGTGATACCACTATAGGCGATTATCCATATAAACATGATATGAATAAATAATAAAGGCAGCGGAAAGATCACCTATGAACGGATCCATAGAGTCATATGATAAATCAAAAGAATAGACAATAAAAGCATACCGTTGTTGCGTGATTTGGTAGGATCGAATAGAGACTAATCACCAACACAAGATCTACCAAGAAACTCAAGTGAACAAAGTAGATCACCTCTATGTAGAAACACACTACACGTCACCTTATACCAAATCGATGCTAGTCCAAAACCCGTAACTCTTTATAAAACATTTATCTACAATAGAACAAAAATGCTTAAAGAATAATAAAACATAAAGCTTGATATGTCCTTTCTTTTTTGCCGTCACATTCGTGTAAGAAAGACATGAAGCGTTTTTTAAGACTTTTATTTTGTAATCAATATATATCAATCATCATCAATGTGATTAAGATAGATATTTGACCATTTCAAAAAAACAAAACGTATATCACCTTTATGTCATTTTATGTCCGGTTACTAGTGGGCTCCAAATGGGCTTAAGCTCATTTGTTTTCTAGTCTATAAACTAAGTACTAGCTTAGCAATCAAAAGCCCATTATTATTCTCGGGTTACTTAGGTTGTGTATATATCGTAAATACAATAGATACAATATATAAAATGGTACCTCTATGTATATGTGTGTGACCCCATAGGCTCACATGTATCTAGCCATATAATTATTAATTATGACACGAGCATACTCCAACATAGACTTCATCGCCGTGTACCTTTAGCTAGGAGACACGAGCAACCTCAACCTTGCATAATCTACCAACCTTTTGACAATATTTCACAAATCCTATTTCTTACCAAACTCATCAACCGTTACGATCCAATGTCGGACACCGATGATGAACCAATGTGGTCAGCCGATAGAGTTGTAGCACCAACTCCTGGCTCCGCAATCATTTTACCTAAAATTGCAAACGATTTTTCAATCAAAGGGAACCACTTAACACTTGTAAAAAATAACCAATTTAATGGTCGAATCAAAATCGATCCTCACAAACACATCCACGAATTCAGCGGAATTTGTAAAATATTTAACTATGGAGAAGGACAAACCGAAGTTGTCCAACTCATGATGTTTCCATCATCCCTGACTGGAGAAGCGAAGTCTTGGCTTAACGAACTTAACGAAGGAACCATTCAAACATGGGAAGGTCTTAGAACTGCTTTCATTAGCCGATTCTTTCCTCCTGCCCTATTTGAAAAACTCCTCGGAGAGATCCGAAGCTTTTCTCAACAAGATCGAGAAACTCTCACTGACGCATGGTTAAGAATGAAAGAACTACTAAGAAACTGCCATGGTCATGGACTTAAAAAAGAAGGAATAATCAAGATTTTCTATCATGGTCTTGACGATGCTACCCAAGAAGCATTGAATGTCGCAGCGGGTGGAATTTTCCTTTACAAAACCCCTAACCAAAAATCACAAAAACAAAAACCCACGAAAAACTGTAGCTTTTACCGAAGGAAGCAACAACCCAACCGTTACCGAGAAAATTATGGCTCGAATGGATGCCATGTCTCTTAAAATTGAAGAGATAAAAAACAAAACCTGCAAACATTGTATAGGAAACCATCCTTCTAGTGAATGTGATGACGATGACACACCCATGACGAAGGAAGAAGAAGCCAACTTCATGAATAGCTTTCGCCAAACTCGATTTTATAACGATTATCGTAATAGCGACCGCGATAATTGGAGATCAAATCATAAACCAAGTTATGATCGAGACGAAAAGAAACCCACTCAAACCAAAGACAAAAACAATCTTGAAACCAAAATCGACAACTTTATAGAATCTCAAAGAAAAACAAACATTTTTGTTCGAGAAACATTCACTGACTTCAAAACCAAGTTCGAAACCATGACCAAAAACCACCAAGCTTCCATTCAAAACCTTGAAGCTAAATTTGATCGTTTGGCCGATAAACAATCGAATCACGCTTCTGGTTCTTTTCCAAGCAACACCAACCCAAATCCCAAGAAAAACAACAAATATCAACCCCCACAAGCTCGTAAAGAGCATGTGAATGCCGTATTCACGCGGAGCGGTTTATCTTACGAATCACCTACCAAACCTACTCAAGTTACACCAATCGAAATTCCATTCGATAGTGATAATGAGGATGAAGCCCAACCAACCCATACCAAACCAACTGAAAATGTTGGGAATAAAATATAGCCAAGACACTTGGACGCTGACAAGATCAATTTGGACGTTGATAGGAAGAAATCAAGCGTTGACAAGACAAGCGTTTACAAGAAGAAGTCAAGTGTTGATGAGACGAAGTCAAGCACTGATAGGATATTCTAGTCTACACGTTTTATGTTTCTAGTATGTTTCTAGTAAAGATATGTTTGAATATGTATTTCTTTTGTTTATCTTTACCAGGAATAGCTGATACGTAGACTCTTGTACAAGGTTCCTTAATCTATAAAAGGAGGTCTTTAGGTTTTGTTTCATATATAAGTTTTATAAGTTTTACAATTTCATTGTACGCAAGTTCGATTAATCAATCAAAGTGAAAGTTTGGTTTAACTTGTTTGTGTGTTCTTGTTTAAGTATTAATTCCGCATAATACTTGAATTGTTTCATATACAACAAAGTTTCTCTACGTGTTTTGCTTGATTTAATCTCGTTTACACAAGCTAAATCGATCTAAGTTTGGGATCAACAAGTGGTATCAGAGCTTGTTGAGAAACTTTGATCTAAAGAACACAAAAACCCTAAATCGCCAAAAACCCTAATTTTCAAGAAACCCTAAAATTCAAACAACATGTCTACTCCAGAGTTAACCTCCACCTCCTCAAGCCATAACATCAATATTCCCATGCTAGACCCAGACAACTTTGAGCTTTGGAAGTTCAATTTTGAGCAGTATCTTCAAATCCATGACCACACCCTATGGGAAATTATTGAATATGGAAACACATTCAATAAGGCTGCCAAGAACCTAGCTGCTATCACTCTAAGATTAACTCTAGGCTCAAGTGCTGAGGATCAAAAAGAATAACATGAAGATGGAAGAGCTGTCTCAGCTGAGGACATTGCAAAGAGAAGGAATGATATGAAAACCCTAAGCATACTCAAACTTTCCTTAGGAGAAGAAAATCAGCACAAATACAGAGGCTATGAGTCTGCCAAAGATCTTTAGGCAGCCCTTCAAGTTGCTTATGGTGGTAATGATGATACTGCCTCAGAGAAAAAGAAGAAACTCTTGCATGAGTATGCTCTATTTAAAGCCCTTCCCAATGAAAAGCTAAGTGGAGTGAGAAGCAGACTTCTTGACATTACAAGCAAGTTGTCATTCATGGGAACAGTGCATGATGATGTTGATATCATCACCACTTTCCTTAAAAGTCTTGGTGATGCATGGAAGATTGAAGCAAGGTCTATGATTGCTAATAATACTCACAAAAGTTCCACTTTTGATGATGTCTACAATAAACCGAGGCTTGTAGAGAGTGAAATCCTTTTGGATCAAGGAAGCAAGTCTACCAATGGAAATATGACCTTCTTCTCACATAGTGATGGTCAAATTGATCAAAGGGAGTCATACATGCACCCCGTTATTGGATCACCTTGTGTCAACGTTGGATCAAGCTTTGTCAGCGCCTCACATTCAGACGCTGACACATATAATGTTGACTCACCAAGAGTTAAGCCTGCTGGTATTGATCTAGATATAGTGTGTGCATACATTGCTTCATTGCCCAATGGTTCAGTGATTACATATGAGGACCTTGAGCAAATTAGTGATGAGCACTTGGAAGAGATGGACATAAAGTGGAATATGGCACTTGCTAGCATAAGGGCCAATAGATGGAATAGAAGATTCAGGAAGAAGATGACTTTTAATGCTAAAGACACCGATGGGTTTGATAAATCCAAGGTTGAGTGTTACAATTTCCATAGAATGGGTCACTTTATGAGAGAGTGTAGATCTCCAAGAAGATCTGATGCTGGAAAGCCTTCAAGACATATCGTCAAGTTTGAAGATACAAAAGCTATGGTTGCCATGCAAGACATAGATGGTGTTAGATGGGATTGGAGCTTTTTGGCTAAGGAGATGGAAGAGAACAAGGCCTTGGTTGCAGAAAAGGAGGAAGAGGAGCATGTTCACTATGCTCTCATGGCACATTCTTCATCTTCATCAGTCATTGAGGTATATGATGATGCATTTTGTAGTAAGGGTTGTCGTCTAAACACTGAAAAGCTTAACAAAGAAGTTTTAAAATTAACATCAGATGTTTTTGATGAAAAATGCAAGTTATCTAATTATCAACTTGCTCTTACTCAAACTGAAAAGACTGTGACTGAATATAAGAAAATGGAGCTTGACCTAAAAGATCAAATCAATGTTTTGACTCATGATCTAAATGATAGTGTTGAGGTTATGAACATCTTGGAGAGATCCAATGGTGTTATACAAGCTAAGTTAGATGAGGCTATAAAAAACAAAGATAATGTAGATCTTAAAATTCAAAAATTTGATAAAGCTTCACAAACCCTAGAAAAATGTGTGAGTGAACAAAGGGATTCTAGGGATATGAGTGGGATTGGAATGAAAGAATATGCTGGTGTTCCACCACCTGCTGGGAAATTTTATGGTGTCCTTAGAAAGGATTTATCTTGGACTGGTATACCAGAACTCCAAGAAGAGGAATTTATTCCTCCACCAAAAGTTGTTACTCCAGTAGAGGAGTACAAGCATAAATTGACTAATTTGAACCAATGGAAGAAATCCAACCCTACTTTGTTTGTTAAGGATGGCATGCTTAGTTACAGCCCAAATGAGTCAACACCCATAAAAGTGACCAATCCTACTACAGGAAAGACTGTTGACCTTGGCTTAAACGTTGATAGAAAACCTAGAATTAAATATGCAGAAATGTATAGAAAACCTAGGTCACCAATAAGTCAAGTTAGTGATAATGGGACAGGTTTCTTTTCATCTAGACCTAGAGTTATGTCTAGAAAAGCCTGTTATACTTGTGGAAGCTTTTCACATTTGGCTTATAAATGTGTCAATGCTTCAAAGGTCAACGCTAATAGAAAGTCAACCATGGTCAACGAACCTTTTGTCCAACAAAGTTCACAAATCATTAGACCAGCTCCATTCTTTACTAAAGGGTCTAATACTTATGGACAAAGGCCTTTTCAAAAGACCAATACATGGTCTAACATACAATGGGTTTCTGTAGCAAACCCAAGATTTGACGCTAATAAGGGTAACTTCAGCGTTGACAAGAACAAATTAAACGCTGACAGGAATGTTTCCAACGCTGTTAGACCAAATAATGCCAAATACTTACAGCCAAAGGGAAAGGGGTCTAAAGCTACTTCTAGCTTATCTTGGAGACCTAAACAAGACCGAAACCCTAATTCAAATGGGATTTCTATGACCTGTAACAGATTTCATTATATTTCAAAGGTCACAACTAAACCAATTGGGGTTAACTGGGTGTTTAATCTACAAAGGGATGAACAAGGGGTTGTCATAAGGACTAAGTCTGTTCTTGTTGAACAACCGAATGAATCCAAGTCTGCTCAGGCTTGGGTTCCTAAAGAAAACTAATTTGTTTTCTTTACGTGCAGGGCATTCAAAAGCAGGTTAATGATTATGGCTATTGGGCTAGTGGATGCTCTAGGCACATGACGGGGAAGGAAGATTATTTGACAAACTTTACCCCCATTAAAGATGGTGACAAAGTGTACTTTGGAGGCGGATATGGAACTATCATTGGCAAAGGCACTCTTATCACCAACAATTTGTGTTTTGAGAACGTGTTTTTGGTAAAAGAACTTGACTATAATCTGTTTAGTGTATCACAGGTATGTGATAACAAAAATAAGTTTCTTTTCACAGATACTGAATGCTTGGTGTTGAGCAAAGATTTTAAAATACCTCATGAGAAATTCATTGATTATAGAACACCTAGGCATAAGGACATTTATAATGTGAATCTTAATGGAATTAGGATGAATAATAATTTGTCATGTCTATATGCTAAGACTTCAGTTGACGAGAGTAATCTTTGGCACAGAAGGTTAGGGCATATTAATTTTAAGAACATAAATAGACTTGTGAGACATGGTTTAGTTGATGGTTTGCCTGAAAAGGCTTTCAACAATGACCACTCTTGTGTTGCATGACTTAAAGGCAAACAACACAAAGTCTCCTTTAAGTCTAAACTTGTGCATTCTAGTTCTAAACCACTTCACTTGCTGCATATGGACTTGTTTGGTCCAACTAATATAGAAAGTTTAAATGGTAAATCATACTGTTTTGTTATCACTGATGATTTTTCTAGATTTACTTGGACTTTCTTTTTGGCTTTAAAAAGTGAAACTGTTGATGTTTTGATTAACTTTATTACCCAACTGGAGAAGAAGACTGGGAATGAGGTAAAATACTTAGAAGTGATAATGGTGGTGAGTTTAGAAATAAATTTTTAGATGATTTTTGTGCCAAGAAAGGGATTACTAGATAGTTTAGTATAGCTATAACCCCACAACAAAATAGGGTAGCTGAGAGGAAGAATAGAACACTCATAGAAGCAGTTAGGACTATGTTGGCTGATGCTCACTTCCCCGTAGCATTTTGGGCTGAGGCTGTGAATACAGCTTGTTATGTTCATAATAGGGCATTAATCAACAAGATTCACAACAAGACACCTTATGAGCTATGTTGGAGTGGGAAACCTAATATTGGTTTTCTTAAACCCTTTGGCTGTCATGTAGTTGTTTTAGACACTAGTGATACCTTAGGAAAATTTAGTGCTAAAGGTGATGAAGGCTACTTTATGGGTTATTCAGTGTAGAGTAGAGGATATAGAGTTTACATTAAGAAAGAAAAATGTATACTTGAAAAGGTGCATGTTAGATTTTTAGAAAGTAAACCTAGTGATCCTGAGAGTGGATCAAATTGGTTATTTGACTTGGAACCTCAATCTAGAACTTTGAATTATATGCCTGTTACTAATCCAGACATTATGAAGGTGACTTCAAATGTTGTGGAAAAAACCAGTTGTTGAAATTTCAGGTATACACGTTGATAAGGAGGTTGGATCACAAGTAGACAAATCAGCACCCATACTTGAGTATGTTACCATTCCTATCTGGACAAATGCAATTGCTGCTGCTGCTGCTGCTGGAAGAGAGAAAGGTGGTCCACAAGTATCCTCAGTTGAAAACATGCATGATTCTTCAGGCGCTGACAAAGGAAAATCTGGCACTGACAAGACAAATTCAGGTGTTGATGGATCAAACGTTGACAACCCTAATTCAGGCGTTGACAACTCTTTTGACCATTTATTCTCTTCCAGTGTTTTTGAACAAGGTGAACCTTCAAACAGAAATGGAGAGGTTCATTCAGATGATGATGGAAGAGCATTTGAAGAAGATATTGGCAACTTGGAGACTGAGATTGATGATAATACAATAGTTAAAGGAGGAGTACTTACATCTACTATGACGAATCATCCTTCTTCTCTTATTATAGGTGATGTGATGACTACTGTACAAACTAGAAGGTCTCATCAAAATCATGGAGGATTTATTACCAATATTTACAAGAAGGTTGATACCCCTCTTGTTCAAGCATGTTTGTTTGCCTGTTTTCTGTCACAAGAAGAACGCAAGAAGATTTTTTATGCTCTCAAAGAACCAAGTTGGGTGGAAGCAATGCAAGATGAGCTTCACCAATTTGCTATTCAGGATGTTTGGGAGTTAGTTGATTGTCCTAGACATGTCAGACCTATTGGGACAAGATGGGTTCTTAGAAACAAAAAGGACGAGAGAGGAATTATGGTCAGAAACAAGGCACGTTTAGTTGCTCAAGGATATACACAAGAGGAAGGGCTAGACTACGAGGAGGTCTTTGCACCTATTGTAAGGATTGAGGCAATAAGGATTTTTCTAGCCTATTCTTCCTGCATAGGATTTACAGTCTATCAAATGGATGTAAAGAGTGCTTTTATTTATGGAAGAATTGCAGAGGAGGTTTATGTAACGCAGCCTCCTGGTTTTGAAGATTCAGAACATCCAGACAAGGTGTATAGAGTGAAGAAAGCTATGTATGGACTTCATCAAGCCCCAAGAGCATGGTATGGTACATTGTCCACCTATCTGGTGAAAATGGATTCAAAAGGGGAACCATAGATCAGACTTTGTTTACAAAGAAGACTGGTAAGGATTTATTACTTGTTCAGGTTTATGTGGATGATATCATCTTTGGCTCTTCTAGTCCAAAGATGAGTGAAGACTTTTCCAAGCTCATGACAAACAAGTTCAAGATGAGTGCAATGGGAGAGATGAACTTCTTTCTAGGGTTACAAGTTCAGCAGAAAGAATATGGTATCTTCATCTCTCAAGAGAAATATGTAGCAGAAATCTTGAAGAAGTTTGGCTTTTCTCCACATGAGAAACGGGCTAGCACACCCATGGATAGGGAAAACCCCTGGGGAAAGGTTAGAGATGGAAAAGAGGTGGATGTCAGGCATTATAGGTCAATGAATGGATCATTGATGTATCTCACAGCTTCAAGACCTGACATTATGTTTGATGTGTGTGCATGTGCACGCCATCAAGTGACTCCCAAAGAGTGTCATCATCATGCTATCAAGAAGATTTTTAGGTATCTTAGGTGCTATCCCACCTTGGGATTATGGTATCCAAAAGATTCTCCATTGGATCTTATTGCATACTCAGACAGTGATTATGGGGGTGAAACGTTTGATAGAAAATCCACAACTAGTGGATGCCAATTTCTTGTGAGTAGGTTGATATCTTGGCAATGCAAGAAACAAACAGTGGTGGCCAATTCTACTACTAAAGCAGAGTATGTAGCTGCAACTGCTTGTTGTGGACAAGTCTTATGGATTCAAAATCAGCTGTTGGATTATGGGTATAATTTCATGCATACAAAGATTTTTGTAGACAATAATAGTACTTTATGCATTATTAAAAATCCTGTACATCACTCTAATACAAAACACATAGAAATTAGACATCATTTTATAAGAGATTGTTTTGAAAAAGGTTTAATACAACCAGATAGGGTTGACACAAAGGAAAATGTGGCTGATTTATTAACTAAACCTTTTGATACTTGGAGATTTCAATACTTGGTAACAAGTATCGGAATGATCAATCTGACCTAATATGTGTTTTTAAACTCTTTGTAACAGTATGTACAGGATATGCATTGTTATTGGTCTTTGTACAAAATTAGATTTTCCACTTTATTTGTCTAACGCTGGCAAAGGTTATTTTAACGCTGACAAGTGTTAAATTGACGTTGTCAGCAACATGTTAGTTTTGTGGTTTTTGATCTAATTATGCAGGCGTTGTTAGCATTGTACAAATGGATACAGAGTTGCTTATGGATCTTTGGAGCTTACTTGGAGCATGTTTAAGTTTATGGATGATGGTTGCAATATTTATATTCCTATCTTGACATAAATTTTTATAACATGCATTTTATTTTGTATATCTTATTAAAAGGGGAGGTTTAGGAAACCTTTAGGATTTTCTGGGTATTCATATAATACTCTTATCATAATTCTAGATTGTGTCCACTGCTGAGTACGAATTAGTTTACTAAATCGTGAGGCACTGTAGCATGCAAAGTTGATATACTATGCACGCTGCCAAGACTTTTTGGCCTAGAATTGGATGTGGTCTGTTGGGAGACTTGGGTATGATTTTTATTGGGCTTACCTGGGAAGTTACAAAGGATTTTATGAGATAAATTCATTGTTAAGAACTTTGGTTAACAAGGGACACTTGAGGACAATTATGTCTATCTTGCTTAAGAAAGTGTGCATGATTGGATAGTGCTTGCCACCTTATGGTAATTTTCAATCTATAGGTTATCTTCACTAGGATAAATTACTTTGTTAAGGTCCTTTTTCATTTTTATTATTTTTATTTTTGACATTGACAGATTTATTTACAAACGTTGTTAGGACCAATTTTGACGTTGACATGGCTTTTTCCAACGTTGACAAGAATATATAGCCGTTGAGCGTTGATAGGTTATTTTTGACCGTTGACAAACATTGGGTCCTACCTAGTTGTTATTTTTGACGAAAATTTGGGCCTAAATTTTAGGAGTTGGTAACTTTTTATTAATGCTCAAGATAAGTTATATCTTTTCAAGATTCTAATCATTATATTTTGAAAAATAACTGCCTCATTTTTTACCAATCACATGTGCTTACCTCTCCTATATATTTGGCTCATTATTTTGAAACATGATAACTGATTATTCTTGTCTAACTAAATTTTCACACATATTCATCTTTCATAACATTTCACACAACTTTCTACATCAATGGCGCCTAAGTTTAAACCGAGTGATTTGGTATTGGGGTTCAGAAGTCAGCACAACATGGTTGCTTATTTAGAGCCTGACAACACTCTGTTTCCTCAATATACTCAGATGGTGGAGTATTTAAATGCATCCCCATTAAGGTATGCACTTTCTCATGCTCCTCTTATCCCTGTCACTGATATTAAGCAGTTTTGGAATACTGTTACTTCCTCAACGATTAATAATGTGACTACATTGACTGCTATAGTCCATAGGCGTTCATGGGTGGTTACTGAAGCCTTGGTTTGCTAGGCTTTACATCTTAATGATGCAGATGGTATAACCACCCTACCCATTGGTGAGCTAGAACAAGGACTTCAAGCTTTGGGTTATCCTTTCCCTGAAGAGGGCACTTTAAATAAATATTCAAAACATGAATTTCCCCCAGCTTGAAAGTACTTAATACATGTCATTCTTCAATGTTTGAGTCCCAAATGTACTGCACACAATGAAATAACAGGTCAATTGGAAGTGTCATTGTGTGTATTGCTACTGGGCAACAATATAATTTTTCTAAAATGATTTTTGATGGCATGTGTAAAAACAAGGGTAGCAAGATGATTCTTGCTTACCCAAGATTTTTGCAAATGGTTTTTGATGAACAAAGGTATTGCACCAGGGATCATGATGATTTTTATACGATCCCTGTGCAAAAGAAAGCAATTTTTGGAAAGATGAATTCACCCCCATACAGAGATTTACCCCTTACCCAAGCCGTGCTTGCTATTATTGCAGCAACACAACCTCAACCTGACCCACAACCACAACCAGACTCATTACCTGAACCATCACCATCACCCCAGCATATGGAAATTGACCAAGATTCCTTCAACGCTGACACGTTAACCGTTGGCGTTGACACTCAAAATCCAAACGCTTAGACCCTTTTACAACAAACCCAAACACCCCTTAACCTCCAAACTGAAACCCAATACACATCATCCTCTTCACCCCCAGACTTTAGGAGGGAAAAACGCCAAAGTACTACTAGAGTGTTCTCCTCTAGTGGTCCTAGCCATGTTGCAGAGAGAACCACCACCATAAGTGTGGTTGGTGATATGGGTGGGGCTAGGACTATTAGTACTAGCTTAGATGCAGGCCAAGCCAGTCCTAACATCATTAAGACCCCATCCATGCCCTATGACTCTACTTTGGGAGGTCAAATTCCCATTCTAGAGGAGGGCAGATTGGAACCCTATACATTGTTGGAATTGACGGCTGTCTGAATTAGCTTGCAAAAGCAAAATGCAGACCTTGTACATACTGTCTCTACACAAGGCCTTGAACTCAAGCAATTGATGGAGAGGATTGTTCTTTTAGAAGGTGCTAACCTTAGACGTGGAGTGGAGGATTCTTATAAATGGGAGGATGAGCAGATACATGAGTGACAAAGGCTCACATGAAGGAGAATCTTTGGGTATAGCTGAAGCTCTAACAGATTTGAAGAGGCAACCAGGTTTTGATGTTTCATTGGTTACCCCTACAAATTTGAATTTATCTTTTACTGAGATGTTGGAGCAATTCCCAAAGCCAAGCGCTGATAGGAGTAAGGTGAGCGTTGACAAGCAGATTTTTGACGCTGACAAGCCAAGCGCTGATAAGAGTAAGATAAGCGTTGGCACACAGGTTTTGGACGTTGATAGACCTGCAGGCATGATTGATGTATCCCAGTCATCAACTATCATCAAGGAAGTGTCTACACAGGTACCATCATCATCTTTACCTATCATTGATATATTAGATAAGGGTAAAGGGATTATGGTAGAAACAGTGGTTCCCAAGGATGCAACTCAAGTAAAGTTTGATTCCATGTTGGCTGCACAAGTTGAGAAAGAAGATAAGATGAAGGAGACTACTGTTGAGAGTAAGGAAAGCAGTGGTGATGAAAGCACAGATTCAAGTGTCATGATTATTGAAGAACCAGAAAGGCTTGAATATGGTGATGAGTTGGCAAGGAAAAAGCTTGCACAGTTGAAGAATCAGGTAGATTATGAGATGCCTGAAGTTGCTCAAATGTACTTTGCATGGGAAAATAAGGTAATGGAGAATCCAGACATGACTTTATCAGATCAAATTTGGGGTTTAGAGATTCTACTTAGAGTTCAAAGGGATTGCAAGGTTATTTTGAAATATAAAGCTAGCAAAGTTCTTTGACAGACCAAGAAAAAAAGAAGGGAGCTCTATTACATGTTTCTCAGATGTCATCAAACAGGTTGGACTTTTAGAAAGTTGCAGGGACCGTCTTTTGATGAATTGGAATATAAGGCTTATCCTATATGGGCAAAGATGCAAGAGCAGAATACCATTAGACTTCTTTCAGATGAAAGAAAGGAAGAACTTGCAGAAGAGATGGAGATCCAAAAGGCTTTGATTGCACCAAGACCACTGAAGAAGGGAGTTCCACTTGAGTTTCCACCGAGTTTGGATAGAGTGAATCCGAGTGAAGCTGTTATTAGAAAGAGTATTAAGCTCTCACCCTTGGAAGCTTCACATATGGTAGAAGTATTACCTCATGATTCCAGAAACCCTATAGTTAGCTATGAAGAAGATGCAAGTGGGTTTTGGTTGGTTGGAAGATATGGGAAAGAGGTACATACATTTACTAGTTTGATGTCTTTGTTTGCAAGCCTGGATAGGGAAGACTTGGCAAACCTTTGGAGATTAATGCAGGCCAAGTATGAGACTGAAGCACCTACTTCAGTCAGTGGAATAAAGATTTGGTCAACATTCAAGAGAATGTGTGCACCAGATGAAGAAGATCCAGTTTGGAAGGATCTTGATGATGATATTAGTGGACTTCAATGGCGTTTATATTCAGCAGCTGGTGTGTATAATTTGAGTTCTATAAAGTTTTCTGAGTATCTTCTTGTGGATGCTGAGTATCCTATGTTCAAAGAAGTTTTGAAGAAAATGATGACAACACAGCTAGAGATGGATTACTCAAGTGACGTGGCCAAAGATTTGATTAGGTTTATTTATTTCCAATTTGATAAGATTTGTAAGAATCCTCCTAGTACTTAGTTTTTATTCAGAAACTTGATTACTAGAGTAGATAGCAAGTTTAGGGGAGGATTGTTGGGAATAAAATATAGCCAAGACACTTGGACGCTGACAAGAGAAATTTGGACATTGATAGGAAGAAATCAAGCGTTGACAAGACAAGAGTTGACAAGAAGAAGTCAAGGGTTGATGAGACGAAGTCAAGCACTGATAGGAAATTCTAGTCTACACGTTTTATGTTTCTAGTATGTTTCTAGTAAAGATATGTTTGACAATGTATTTCTTATGTTTATCTTTACCAAGAATAGCTGATACATAGACTCTTGTACAAGGTTCCTTAATCTATAAAAGGAGACCTTTAGGTTTTGTATCATATATAAGTTTTATAAGTTTTACACTTTCATTGTACGCAAGTTCGATTGATCAATCAAAGTGAAAGTTTGGTTTAACTTGTTTGTGTGTTCTTGTTTAAGTATTAATTCCGCATAATACTTGAATTGTTTCATATACAACAAAGTTTCTCTACGTGTTTAACTTGATTTAATCTCGTTTACACAAGCTAAATCGATCTAAGTTTGGGATCAACATAAAACCCAACACCCAAACCATATAAACCAAAAGTACCATATCCACAACGCTTACGCAAGCAAAAGATACAAGCTAAGTATGGTAAATTCCTCGACTTATAGCTCTTCTAAAAATATACGGTAATAATTATTTGGGGCCCTAGTTCTCTCCCTACTATGGGCGATTCTGGCCGCCATCTCTACCACTATTATCTGGCCAAATCCACTCTTTAAATCGGCCTCTCTACCTTTAACTCTTTCTTATCTATGATGACTATTTGTTATTAGGGTTGTCTTTGGTTTCCATTCGTGGCCTCCAAGGATAATCTTATTCAAATCGTTGATGTAGGGTAAGAATTGGTTTATTGGTATGCAATCGGGTAACAAGGGTGTATATTTTCTAGAGATGGCGTGCATTATCAGATCGCTCGTTGGTGTTTTCTTGAAACCCTAATTTTCGATTTAGGGTTTTGATGTGGGGTTGTCGATCCAGGGTTTTATTTCTTATGATATGTGGATCTTGGTTTTCGTTTTGGTTAGATCTTGATTGCAAAACCACTTGGTTTTATTAAGCAGCCATTCATTGGGCGATTGATCAGAGGCTTGCAAGTATACACTTATTTGATCATCGCCTGGGTATTAGGGTTTCGCTTTTATTGCCGTCCAAGTTCAGGTTCCTAGTGTTGATGATCATTGATGATGAAGCTTTTGCCGTGGTTTTAGGGCTTTATTCTTCCTATACTAGGTTCGTGTGGTGTGTCAACATTTGCTGTGTAGGCTTGGTGGTAATGAAACCATATATTTGGGATTATGCCATGATGTTTATGCATGGTGTTGGTATGTTTCTGATTCGTGGGTTGGGGAGATGAAGATTGCGACCCTAGTTTTGTGGGGTTGTTATGAAGGTCCTATGCTGGGTATTGCATTCAGGATGCTTATATCAGTAGTACGGTAGAGGACGATGGAAGTAGGGTTTGTGTTGCTGCATGAGCCCTCGTAATAGCAGCTTGCTTATGGTGGCTGTTATTAGACGAAATACTAGCTAATTATGGTTGGTTTCTTTTTAAGTGTGTTAGCTGTTGGATAGCATACTATTGATCTGTCTCAAGGGGATTTCTCTTAGAGATTTTATCAACATCACGTCCATTTTCCACGCATATTTACAAAGACGGAACAAATGTTGGTGATTCGTTTGCAGCCGTTGTGGTTGCAATAATGGTAGCGTGTGTGAGGTTGTTCATACATGCTTTTGGTCCCTATGGGATGTTTTGTCTTGTGGTGGCAGGATAAGGTGGTAACATGGGTAGTAATTCTTATTTTATGTGATTTTTTAGTTTTCCAGCTTATGCTTAGTAGCCATTAGAGTGTTTTGTCACTCCTATGTTAGGTTCTTGGTTGTTGCACGGTTTGTGTGCATGACTGTTGCCCATGTAACGGGCTGAGATGTAGGACGTCACCTACATTCGTTTGTACTTCAATGTTTTTTTGGTGTAATATATCTTTTACCGGGGTTGTCCCCTTTACCCAAAAAATTCCTCGACTTAATACAAGAAGTGCGAACTAACATGCCTTTAGTCGATATTCTGGCTGGAATGCCAAATTATGGCCAATTTATCAAAGAACTTATCAAGAGCAAGCATAATTTTGAAGAAGTCTCTTCAACTTTTCTAAATGATGAATGTTTTGCCATCGTTCAAAACAAAGTACCACCAAAACTGGGAGATCCTGGAAGTTTCCTAATCCCATGTACTTTTCATCACTTATATTTTTGCAACGCCTTGGCTGATCTTGGCGCAAGTATCAACCTCATGCCATACTCTTTGTATGCTAAACTCTCTAAAAACGTTTTAAACCCCACAAAAATGAGCGTTCGACTCACGGACCGTTCTTTTCAATACCCAATGGGGATAGCTGAAAACATGCTCATAGAATGTTAATCCCATTCAATCAATAACACAAGATTTAGAGAGAGAAATAGTAGAAAAGTAGAAAGAGAAAGTAGAGAGAGAAGTGGAAGGTTTACACTAAAACTAGGTGTTTTATGAAATGAACCAACACCCTCTTCCACATATGGAAGAGGGTTATATATGTCACGGCTCTAAGACCTTTGTGGGCTTCATCTTGGAACGGGCATGGCTTTCACTTGGGCATATAGGACCTAACAAAGACAATATTAACTTAAAGTCCAAGCCCGCTTTTCCCGACTAACCTATTACTATACAAGACCAATAACGACTAAGATGACCTATTACATTCTTGTTCGACTACATAAAATATAGGGCTAACAATCTCCCCCAATGTATCGGTCATCTTAAAAAGCTTAAAAATACATTCTTGTAGTGGAGATCTTCCTGCTTTGGTCTTGTATCTTGGTCTTGATCTTGTTTGTAACGGCTTTGTTCCTTCATGCTTTCGTGATATTTATCTTGAGCCTTTGTCATTTGACTTTGAGTGCTTGAGATCTTCATCTGTACTCCTTGTGGCTAAGATGACCTAATACATTCTTACATTCTTAGGTATCTTGATTATCGCCATCTTGTGCTCTTGTGACTTCTGAATCGACATTGGTTACACAGCTACGCCACCTTCTTGATATACAGTAACATATACAGACACGGATGAAATGGCTTTGAACATTTCACCCTAACTCGGTAGCGTTTTACCTCCGGTCGGTGAAGACCGTTAAACGGTATTAAATACTGTACCTGTGATCAGGTAGATTCGATTAAGAACCTCCTTGACAGGGTTTCTCGGCGGTAGTAGCCGGTTCTCTTTACTCGACCGTCTCAAAGCAGACTGCGAACGTAAAGAGTGAATCATAAGGATAAATTATCTATCTGATTAGAGTCGTCAATTCAGATTTCCTGGAACAAGTTTGATTCTAAAAGAATCGCACCATTGTTGCTTTCCAGTTTGTCACAAGCTTGATTCATAGAGAATCTTGCGAGTTACCTACCGTAGTGCTGTTTGATGTCGACACTGGAAGGATTTCCATTCGTCACTGTGAACACTAATGAGTGTCACTCTGAATGTTCTGGCAAGATCACATAGATTTTGCGAAGAAACCTGGAATCAAGTTTGAATCAATTAAGAATCCAAACTTAGTTGCTTTCCAGTTCTCACAAGTTTGATTTGTGTAGAATCGCACAAGTTACCTACCATGAGCTTGTTTGATGTTGGCTCAAGCAGGATTTCCATCTTCATTGTGAATCGTATCACTCAGATGTTTTGGCAATATCACAAGGATAATGCGTAGGACCCGATTGTGTCCTAATGAGATGATAGATAGATCTCTTTTGGCTCTAGACTCAATAAGTGCATTTTGGTAATCGGAGGCTGGAGCAGACTGCCACCTTTTCAATATTAACTAACTCGGAGTGAGAAAGTCAATAGATACGTGTTGATCTCCGTGACAATGAGACAAGTTTCTTTTGAGAGAAACTCGAATGGCTGGGAAGGGTTGTGCATTGCATCACTGGGTCCATGATGACTTGTCTTCAATAGATGTATTGACTCGGTTTCTGCCTAAGTTTCATAGAATATTCAACTCCTTCAATGCTTACCAATACGTCATCATTAGCACCTTGTTGTGATTGTTCTAGTGCTAACTTAAGTAATTGGTCCGCATTCAGCTTCATTCAACTCCATCTTTCCTAAGGACAACTATTTCTAGCTATGGAATGTCCTTGGGTAGATCCCTCCGGTTCTGGTTGGATCATAGGACTTAGTTTCCTATCCTAAACCACCTTTTGACTCCATCGTTCCGTCGTGGATAGTAGGTTGTTTTGGGTAAAGATCGTAACCATAAAACCATTGAAAACCATTCAAAATGCTTGATAAAAATCAAAACTTTTAACACTTTGAAAGTTTTATCTTTCCGAAAAGCTCCCCCTACACACATGCATCGATATACGAAATAGTTTGGCATGTGACGGAAAGAGTTGCACTTGAGTCTTTAAGATCACATGTTGCGATATATTACATTTTAATCACATTTTCTCCCCCTATCTCTAATATAAAAACATCATATTAGAGATACTAATTGATTAAAATATGACAATTTCTGAAAACCGATTTGGGAGAGAAACATGTGTGCACGCAAGAATCATGGAACTTTTTCAGTCGGGATGCTCCCCCTCAACAATATATGTGTGTCTTGAAACAAAAATTTGAGAAAATTTTGAAAAAACAACACTACAAATATGTTGAGGTACGGAGTTGAGATGCCTTTACCGATAATATATGACAGATTTAATATCATTTTCGGAATGTGTTGGATACATAAAATATGACAATTTTAGAGATGTACCCAACAACATTAAAGGCTTGATTTTAAAACGCTCCCCCTCAAAAAATGATCAAAATAACATATGACAATTTTGAGATATGAAAACCACCTATGAGGAAGGGAGTGTTGAACACACAATTTTGAAAGATTTATAAAAACCTTTTGGGAAATTCTTGAAAAATTGTGTTCAACGGTTTTAAAATAATCAGGATAGAAGACTTATCTTCTATTTCTTAGGGAAAGCACACCGAAACGTACACTTCCCTTTCGGGTCCGTTTTTCATGAGCTCAAAACTTTGATTTTTTGTGACTAGCTCATGACCGAGAAAAACAAACTTCCTGTTGTGAAGGATAAGTTATCATCCGTGATAAACTTTCCTTAAGTGGAAGTTCGAGGTCTAAGCTGACATTTACTTAGAAATCGTTTTTCATGAACTTAAAAACTTTGAATGTTTTTATGAGAAGCTCATGACCGAGAAATATGATTTTCTCGTTGAGAAGGATAAGTTATCGTCCGAGATAAACTTTCCTTAGTTGAGGTTCGAGTCCTAAGCTGTGATGCGCTTAGAAGTCATCGTGAGAGTATATCAAGCAGCTTCATTTGCCAAAACCTCCAAGTCTTCTGGAGTCATATACTTCATACCAAGACGACCAACGAGATACGCAAACCTATCTTTCGATAGAGCTTTTGTAAACAAGTCTGCCAGCTGGTACTCAGTTCTGACAAAGTATAATTCCACGATGCTGCGTTCCACTTGTTCCTTGATGAAGTGATATCTGACATCGATGTGCTTGGTGCGGGAGTGTTGAACCGGATTGCAAGATATAGCTATGGCCAACTTAGAGTCACAATACATAGGTATTTTATCAAAGTGGAAGCCATAATCCGTGAGTTGAGTTCTCATCCAGAGGACTTGAGCACAACACGTGGATAGAGCCACATATTCTGCTTCAGTTGATGAGAGCGAAGTGCAATCCTGCTTCTTTGACGACCAGCTGACAAGCTTGTCTTCCCCTAGAAATTGTATGCTACCAGAAGTGCTTTTACGACTATCAAGACAACCTGCGTGATCAGAATCTAAAAAATCCATTAGATGAAAACCGGTTTCCCTCGGATACCAGAGTCCCATGTGAATGGTATTCTTAAGGTACCGAAAGATCCGTTTAACCTCTTTGAGGTGCTTTTGAGTAGGTCTGGCTTGATATCGTGCACAATAGCATGTGGCATGATGAATATCAGGCTTGCTGGCTGTAAGGTACATAAGTGACCCGATCATACTGTGATATCGCATTTGATCTACGGGATATGAGTACAAGTCAGCGTCTAGGGATGTGGTCGAAAATGGTGTACCAACGCGAGCACATGAGGTCATACCATGCTTTTTAAGTATCTCTTTAGCATACTTAGCTTGGTTAATGAAGATGCCACGTGGGGATTGATGAATCTGGAGGCCTAAAAAGAATTTTAGCTCCCCCATCATTGACATTTCAAATCTGCTGTGCATTAATTTTTCAAAACGTTTTGAAAGTTTTGGGTTCGTAGAACCAAAAATAATGTCATCAACATAAACTTGAACCAGCATTATCTCATCCCCATATTTATTAGTAAAGAGAGTAGGATCAATAGAACCTTTGGAGAATCCTTTGGACACCAAGAAGTTTGAAAGTTCTCCGTACCATGTCCTGGGAGCTTGTTTAAGTCCATATACAGCCTTCTTGAGACGATAGACTTTGTTAGGATGATGAGGATCGATGAATCCTTCCGGCTGATTCACATACACTTCTTCCTTCAAATGACCGTTGAGGAAAGCAGTTTTAACGTCCATCTGAAAAACCGTGAAGCCCTTATGTGCAGCATAGGCAAGGAATATCATGACTGCTTCCAAACGAGCGACTGGAGCGAATGATTCATCGTAGTCTATGCCTTCTTGTTGACGGTATCCCTTAACCACAAGACGAGATTTGTTTTTGATGATGGTTTGTTCTTCATCCAGTTTGTTTTTCCAGATCCATTTGAAATCTAGAATTGACATTCCATAGGGTTTGTCAACAAGTTCCCAAACATTTAGGCGTTCAAACTGATGAATTTCGTCTTGCATTGATTCAATCCACGCATGATCAGTCATGGCTTTTTGATGTTTGTAGGTACAGTTGAACTCACGGTGAGTGCATACATACACACATCGCCATCGGTTTTGAGTTGTCTGCGTGTTCGAACCGGTTTTGAAGGATTTCCAATGACTTGCTCCAATGGATGATCACGTGTCCAATGGTGAGTGGATGGATATGGTTGGTAGAATGTATGCATGTTGGACGGATCAACATGTTGAGTAGAAGACTCTCCGACTTCGTGTACCGGTGTACCGAACGGATTGACAAATTCTTCATCGTCAGGTTGTGCATCGACTGCTTGATTGTTGTTTCCTCCTTCAACATTGACGGTTGGTGATGTTGGTTGTATGATTGTGTCTTGAGTTTGTTGAGTAACCAATGGAATAGTCTCTTGAGCAACGGTTGCTGAAGTAGAGGCAGTTGTGTCTTGTTGATTTTGTTCGGGTACATCAGCAGTATTGATAGCGGAAGGCTTTGACACAACTTGATTGTTTCCATAGTAATATTCATCAAACATTGGATCATATAAATCAACCAACTCACTCATTTGTGTCGTATCCGTCGAGTCTGCTGTAGGAGTACTTTGTTGACATTCTTGCACGGGACGTACACTGTTTTGTGTAGGTGCCATGGCTGGACATTGAGGTGCGGGACTTGAGCTGTTGTGATCAAGTACCATAAGTGGCAATTCGTCAAAGTTCACATGAATTGTTTCGACAATAATCTTTGTTCTCTTGTTATAGACCCGATATCCTTTCGACAATGTCGCATACCCCACAAAAATACATGCATCACCTTTTTCTTTCATCTTGTCGAGATTCTCACCGTCTTTAAGAATGTATCATAAAGATCCAAATACGTGAAAGAATTTGACAGTAGGTTTCCTGCAATTGATGATGTGGTAAGGTGTCTTTTCATGTCTAGGGATAACGAGAGAACGATTCTGAGTATAACAGGCAGTTGCAATTGCTTCAGCCCAGAAGAATAGCGGTATATTTGAAGCAGAAAGCATTGTTCGAGCAGCCTCAACCAAAGTACGGTTCCGCCTTTCGACAATGCCGTTTTGTTCAGGAGTTCGAGCAATAGACGTTTGATGTTCGATGCCTTCTTCTTGAAAGTAAGATTGCAAGTTCTTGTTCAAAAATTCAGTACCCCTATCCGTTCTTACGTTTAAGACTTGAGCTTGAAGATTGCGTTGTATCATCTTGAGAATGTTTTTGAGAACCTCTGGTGTTTCATCTTTGGACCTTAAGAAGAAAGTCCATGTGTATCTAGAATAATCATCAACAATCACGAGAATATACTTTTTCCCGTTAATACTCTCTACACGCATGGGACCACATAAATCCATGTGTAGAAGTTCCAATCGTCCTTTTGAGCTTGGGGTAGTCTTTGATTTGAAAGACTTTTGTTTTGCTTTCCCCAACTCACAAGAAGAACAAAGATGGTCTTTGACGATTTTAACTTTGGAAGACCGGTCACAATATCATTCTTCGAAAGGAAGTTGATGGTGTCAAAGTTGAGATGTGACAATCGTTGATGCCATAACCATGCTTGAGATGATGAAGCTTTAGCCATTAAGAAAATTGGATTTGTTGAAGATGTGTCTTGAAGAGTTACTGTGTAGAGATCAGAACCACGAGAACCTGTAAGAAGGTCATTCCCATTGTAGTCTCTAACATAGCAAGTAGATTTCCGAAAAGCCACTTCCAAATCCGCATCACAAAATTGACCAACCGAGAATAAATTGTGATTCAGTCCCTCGACGTAATAAACCCGTTTTATTGTGATATTCCCTTGAACCAAGTCTCCATATCCGAGTATCGGTGCAAATTGATCATTTCCAAACCGTACCGTACCCAGAAACTTCTCCACGAAGTTAATGAGAAGCTTGAGATTGCCCGTCATGTGCTTTGTGCACCCGGAGTCCATTATGAATAGGATGATTTCGACGAGCTGCAGAAGAATTAGAAGACAATGTAGCATTTGACTAATGGGATCCCTTGATAGAGACGGGTTCCAAAATAGTTGTGGGCCTAGATGCAAAGTCTATAGGCAAGCTGATATTCCTAGACCCAATCACTAAAGTGGTTAACTTAGGTACCCATTTGTATCCGGGTGGTGTAAATCTCGAATACCCCCGTGTACACGTCCTAATCATGTTCTCATATAGCTTCCTTAATCTGTTTTGTTTACGCAGAGTTGTGGAGTCTAACGCACTTAGTTTCTTAAGTGGTTGATCAGTGGATAGGTTCAAAGTTCTTGTGGGTTCTCTAGTACTAGTGGGCACAGGAATAGGCTTCCTAGTTCTAGTATTCACGCCATTATGATTAAGAGCACAAGCATCATGATTGAAAGTACGAACACATTTTCCACATTCAACACAAACAACTTCAACATTCGAGGTCTTAGCATTTAAACTGTCATTACAAGCAGTTACAGACGTTTTATTCTTAGAAAACTTAAAATTCCTACGGTGATCTTCTACATCCTTCTTCTTCCCTTGACTATCGTTAGGCATGACTCTATCTTCAATTCTAGTGCTCTTAAGCTGTGGTCCGCTAACACTAGTAGTGGGATTTACTCCTATAGAAGAAGACACACGTTGATTAGTTTTCCTAGTATTCTGAGGTAACTGCGTTGTTCAAGTTTGAGTGGACCTAGTGTTCATCTTATACATTCCAGGTACTATCACATTAGTGCTCTTATCATTTCCTATCTTAGGCAAAGTCCGTGGGGATTGTCCCAAAATAGATGATTTAGGGCATTTAACCGCATTCGGTTGACGAACAGCGGATGGTTTACCCAAAACAGACTTTCCTTTCATTTTCTCAATGAGTTTCTGTAACTCACTTATGGAAATGTCCCTTTCTTTTAGCTGAGCTTTCAAATCATTTATTTCTAAATCTTTTTCATTTAGTAGACGAAACGAAGAAGCTGACATTTCTTGACACTTTTTATGATTATGAGATTTTTCACCTTTTTGTAAAGCAAGTTCAAGAGAAATGGAGTGTTTCTCAAGTTGAGAAAAGCTTTTCGAAAGTTTGTTGTATGACTGAATTTGTTTTGAAAGCTCTACTTCAAGATTGTGACATTTCTCGTCCGATTCTGACACTAGACATGCTACATGACAATATTGATCAAGATCGGTATACACACCAAGTATAGCATTCATATGGTCAGCATAAAAGTATTCCTTAGAAAGTCGATCAATTTCGTTAGAAAGCTGGTGTTCTTGTGTCTTTAATTTAATTTGAAGAAAATCAACTTCATCTTCAAGAGATTTGACATAGCTTAAATCAGTTAACATTTCCTCAGTGAGAGCATTATAAAACATTTCCACATTTTTTGAAAGATCATCAATGGTTGGAACAATGCATTGTTGAATGACGACTTCTACTTGTGGGTTAGGTTTAATATTCCAAATGGTATCCCTAGACACTTTTTCATAGTCGACGACACCTTTGTACAAATTTAAAACCCCTTGTTTTATAAACTCAAATTGCTGAACACTTTTGCTTTTCTCATCCCGTTTACGTTTTTCATCTGAAATTTGTTTTTCTAACAAAATTGATTGCTTTTTGAAACTCCTTTTTAAAGAAACTTTCTTTTGGGGTTCATCACTTGGTGGTGGAACACTATTGTACATCTTTTGATCTTTGGAAAGTTCTTTTTGAGGAACAAACTTAATATAATTTTCAGAATCAGAAAGGTTTATTAAATCACTTAAGTTTGATCGACTTTCTTCTTGTTGACGAATGATTTCGTCGCAGTCAGGGGAAAGCATAAGAGCAAGATTATCAACATAACAACCGATATCATAAAGAGCAGGCTTGGTACTTTGAGCTTTCTTGAAATATTCAGGCTTGACAAAACTCGTTTTCATATTTCTATTCAGCATATTCATAGTTTGAATAGACTGACCCGTTTTGTAAACAATGTTGTTTAACGTGTCGACTCTCTTTTCCAAAGCAAGAATTTTTTCAATATCCTTTTCTTCACGAGTTTTATAAAGCTCAGTTTGTTCTTTGTTAACCGACTCTAATTCAGTAATTTGGAGTTTATGTAGCAGCAGTAGTTCTTCAAGTTCCGATATCTTCTGTTTTGACATATGAATTTCGTGTGTTACTTTAGAACAATATTGTTCGTTGAGGACCTTACGTTCATATACCAAACCATTAGCTATTGCAACCCGTCGATCAGCTTCTTTTACATAATCACACTCTTTAAGCCTGTCTATCTCCTCGGCTAAGGATGTGTTTGCTTGCTTCAAACGTTTATTAGCCTCTTTGTTTTCCTCAATTTCATGTTGTAAAGAATCAATAATAGACGCAAACAAATCACGGTCCTCATCCGAGTCAGTATCCTGAACAACTTTTCCGTCATCATTACACATATGCTGTGAATCCGTAGAGATATTGCTATCCTCCGTGTCCATTACATATGTGTCATTGATGCTTTCGGGTTGCTTAGGATGCCGTCGTTCATTAGCAAACACATTATAGTTATCATGTGATGGTACCTTTTCAATTGGCTCAGAATCATAGATGGGTCCAGAAGTATCATCAGTCTCTGGGATCACTTCTTGAATCTTTGCCATGTACACATAATGTGCCTCTAACTCTTGATCATCGGCTTCATCATCAGTGTCATCACGCCAGTCAACTTCATCTGCTGTGAGTGGAATTCCTGCTTCTTCTTTCTTACACAGCAACATCTTTTCCTTGTGATACCCTGGGTCCTTAACCCGTTTTGGCTTCTTGCATTCCCTAGCCATGTGCCCAAATCCCTTGAAGTTGAAGCATTGAATCCCAGTCTTCTGCACAACCGGAGTGCCTACAGTATCTCTAGCCCCAACTTGATTCGGCACCCTCTGATTATCATACCTAGCATCACGATCATGCTGAGGTGCATAATCAACTTCCTTATATCTAGCATTGGATGATGATCTGAGGTTGTTGTTGGTAGGTTTGTAGATCTTCTTATAAGTTGTGGTGAGTAAAGACATGAGTTCTTCAATCTTCTTGTCCCTTGAAGTTTGTTCATCATCACTGTCTCCATCTGACTCGGTGTCATACTTTGGAGGTGGAGTGGGGACAATTGCTTTTGCCTTGTGTTTAGCAGCAGCTAGAGGTTTGGTGGATGAGCTTGATGAATTTGAGGAATGAGTAGGTGGTTGTTGACGGGGAACGAGTTTTGTTGAAGTAGCAGCCACAAAAGCAATAGAATTAGCAGACCGTTCTGCCTTTTCAGCCCTTAGTTCATTCACTTCATTCTGATGTTGTTTTAAGATATCATAAAGTTTGTGATAGGAGATGGTCTTGATATCTTTCCTTTGTTTAACCAAAGTCACAAACCTTTGCCATTCCAGTTTGAGTTGAAGTAGAAACTGAACATTGGCATGATGATTGGAGATGGTGCACTGATTTCTGACAAGCTCATTCATCATTTTGTAGAATCTCGAGTAATATGAGTCAATGGATTCACCATCTTCAGATGTGAATTTTCCAAACTCCCAAAGTAGATTAGTCTCGAGATCTTGAACATTGATCGACTCACCTTGCTTCAATCGATGAATTGCATTCCACATTTCCATAGCATTAGGACACGCGTCAACTGTGGAATAGATATCGTTATCAATTCCAGTGAGTATGAAGTTTACAACATCAACTTCAGCTTGGAGGAGTTTCTTTTTCTCAGCAGAACATGTGTCAAAATCCTCCATAGCTCGTATAGTTGATGAAGTACCATCCTCTGCCTGTGTTGTAATTGGTCTGAATTCAAAAACTGGAGGTGGATTCTCAAGGCAGTGACGAAGAGCAGTTCAGTTTTCTTTTCCGTTGAGAAATCTGAGAAAACGAGATCTCCATTGAACATAGCAACCGGCAGTGAGCACAGGTAGATTACCGTTGCCACCTTGTTCCAAACGAATTTGATTAGCAGTTGAATGTTGATGTTGTTGTTAGACATGGTGAATACTTGTGGATGAGTTGCAGATCTTAGTGGATTTGTTGTGATGATGTGTGGTTAAAATTGAAATTCCGAAAATTCAAAAAATTTTTCTCAGTCCAACAATAAATTCCTCAGTCTGACAAAACGGTAAGCCGAAAAATTTTGTATCGCAAAATTTTGAATTTGAGTTAGAAATAGCCAAAAACTAGTAGGGAAAAAAATTGATTTTACTTGACCTAAAAATTTTAACTCTTTTTTTTTAATCTTCGTGTAAACTATGCTCCGAAACTAGTCTAGATAGTGGCTAAGTCTAAAAATTACTCAAACAAAATATCCATCGGAATGTCCATCGGAATACATGTCGGAATGTCCATCGGAATGTTCAGATCGGAATGTTCAATCGCAATGCACTGTTGCAAAGTTCAGATCGGAATGTTCTATCGCAATGCACTGTCGCAAAGTTCAGATCGGAATGTTCTATCGCAATGCACTGTCGCAATGTTCAGATCGGAATGTTCTATCTCAATGCACTGTCGCAATGTTCAGATCGGAATATGGCTGAAACAAATTTGGCAGAGTAACGACTCAAAGATCCCTTAAACCCGTCGGAATCCCAGATCGCAATGTACGATCAGAATATCCAGATTGGAATAAGGTATCGAAATCAGGGTGATCGCAAAGTAGAATCCTTGGATTATTGCGATCGAGCCTCACACTTTGTACTTTCCGATGGTAACAGTTGCTTGAATTTCGGAATGAAGAAAAACAAGAAATTTCGCAACTTTTGATCCAAAAGATTTGTGTTTTAGCCAAAACCAAGAGACCCAAATCACTACTACTTGTATGTAGATGATTTGTATCAAGAAAAGACCATAAAAAACACAAAAAGAAATTTTGGACGTGAGATATAGATCAAAAAGGCCACGAAAAATCAAGAACACCACACACGAATCTTCAATCACCTATCCACTATAGGATCTTGATACCAAATGTTAATCCCATTCAATCCATAACACAAGATTTAGAGATAGAAATAGTAGAAAAGTAGAAAGAGAAAGTAGAGAAAGAAGTGGAAGGTTTACACTAAAACTAGGTGTTTTATGAAATGAACCAACACCCTCTTCCACATATGGAAGAGGGTTATATATGCCACGGCTCTAAGGCCTTTGTGGGCTTCATCTTGGGCCGGGCTTGGCTTTCACTTGGGCATATAGCCCCTAACAAAGACAATATTAGCTTAAAGTCCAAGCCGCTTTTCCCGACTAACCTATTACTATACAAGACCAATAGCGACTAAGATGACCTATTACATTCTTGTTCGACTACATAAAATATAGGGCTAACATAGAAGTCGGAAAATTTGTTTTTCCTGTTGACTTTGTAATCTTAGAAATGGAAGAAGATAGCAAGGTACCACTTATCCTTGGTAGACCTTTCTTACACACAACTGACGTTATAATTAGAGTAAAGCAAAAAACAACTCAACCTTGGAGTTGGAGAAGATAGAATTTCTTTTTCTATCGACAAAGCAATGAAACACTCGTACTCTAACGATGATAATTGTTTTAGTATTGTTGTCATTGAAGAAATCGTTGAAGCCGATTTCGACGCTCTTCTTGATGAAGGAAGTAAAATTTTTTATTCTATCGAAGGAACCATCCTCGAAGAAGAACTTTTTTCTAAATTTGATGCCTTCATAGCCGACCATACTGATGAACCAATCGAAACAATCGAAGAAGAAATCGAAACATCATTTGAAACCATAACTTTCGAAACCGATTTCAAAGTTAAGAAATATGTCGAAGAACCTCCTACAGATTTAGAACTTAAACCTCTTCCTGAACATCTGGAATATGCGTTTCTTTACGAAGAAAAATTACTCCCTGTAATTATTTCATCCCAACTTTCAGAAGAACACAAAGATGATCTAATTGACGTTCTCAAGAAGCATAAACAAGCTTTTGCTTGGAAAACTTCTGACATTCCTGGCATATGTCCATCGTTCTGCAAACACAAAATCCAACTTTTGGATAACAAGAAACCAATTGTTGAAAAACAACGAAGATTAAATCCTAACATGAAAGATGTTGTTAAAAAAGAAATCCTTAAACTCTTAGAATCTGGAATAATCTACCCAGTCGTCGATAGCCCATGGGTTAGTCCTATTCATTGTGTACCTAAAAAGGGAGGAATTACTGTAGTAACTAACAAAAACAACAAATTAGTACCAACACGAACCATCACCAGATGGAGTGTTTGTATCGATTATCGAAAACTAGATTATGCAACCGCGAAAGATCATTTTCCTTTACCCTTTGTGGATCAAATGTTAGAAAGACTCGCAGGAAATGAATACTTTTGTTTCCTCGATGGTTTTTCTGGATACTTCCAAATCCCAATCGACCATATGGATCAAGAGTAAACCACGTTTACTTGTCTATTTAGAACTTTTTGGTCTATACAATGCACCTGCTACTTTTCAGAGGTTTATGATTGCAATATTTCACGATATGATTGAGGAATCAGTAGAAGTCTTCATGGACGATTTCTCCGTCTTTGGAAATTCTTTCGACATATGTCTAAATAATCTCGATTAAATGTTAGCATGATGCAAAGAAGAAAATCTTGTGCTATGTTGATCCCAAACTCAGATCTTAAACCTTAGCTTGTTTAAGGGTTGTGATAGAGAGAATAGATTCAATCTAACACTAGAGAAACTTTGCAATACAATGTAACTAAACAAGATGCGGAATGTAGTGTTTAGCACAAGAACAAATGTTTAAAGAAAACGTTAAACATTAATATATCATAGATATACGAATACCTAATAGTGGTATTAGGGTTACAAAAACCTTAAAGTATGAAATTAAAACTAACAGAGAAAGACACACTTTGCATGATAACCTAGTGGGTCCTTTTATAGTGCAAGGACTCACGTACAAGATCACTACTAACAAACTTGGAAAGTATCTCGGAGTAGTAACTGAAATGCGTTATAATCTCTTCTAAGTTTATCTCTAGCAGCACGGTCTTTGACTTCAGCAGGGGAACCAATCCCCCTGACTTTGTTATTTGGCAGGGGGAACTTACTCTAGCAGGGGAAACTCTGACCAACTAGCAGGGGTAACTAATACACTTATATTTATTCCCAACAATCCTTCCCTAAACTTGTGATTTCGCCTAAAGACAAGTTTCTAAATAAATACTAGTTGATGAGGGTGCTTACAAAGTTCCTGGCTAAAGTTGACTATACATCATCCTTACCAGATCATAAGCAACAGGTGCTTTAGCATCTACAATCAAGTTAGCCTGTGCCAGTTTCTTCAAGGTCTCTTGAGTGAAAGGATAATAACGATGATTAAGCAAATAAACACTTACACCTTCCATGAGTATCTCATAAACCCTAGAGTTGGTGAACAACTTCCAATACAACAGATTTCCTTCATTAACTGCATCAAATATGGGTTCAAACAGTTCATGGTCATACATCCTATGCATGCATTCCCAGATCACCCAATCCTTCTCTACACCATCCACAGTAGGAGTATTTGCAGCAAAGGTCTTTTTCAAAAGCTTCTATAGATCTTCCAAGTCTTCACTATCTAAAGTTTGAAACATCATATCTAGGCTCAAAATGTCTGTGTTGTATTGTCAACTCTTGTAAGCTTCCATCAAGTCATCCCATTGTGTTCATAAACAACATATTCCACTATGGCAAATTTCTTCCCAAACTCACTAGGTGAGATTTCATCATTTTCCTGCACAACCAGCTGCTTATCTATTTCTTCATTTGAGGGATGCTGAGTTTCTTTAGTAACTATACCAACCTTTTCCATCCTCTTGAGTCTTTTGGCTGCTCTCTGTGCATTGAGTACAGATCTCTCAATTGCTGGAAAACTTGCACCTGCTTGTGATGATGCACCTTCTTGAGATGATGCACCTGCTTGTGTTGTTTCCACTGTTTTTCCTTCAGCCTTTCTTTTTCTGGATTCCCTAGCTCTCTGTAACATCTCATTTTGCTTCCTTAGATACTCAGCTTCCTCAGGAGTGTTTATACCTATGAACTCATCCAAATTTGTCTCTCTTCGAACCGGTATGACAACCTTCTCTATCTCATAAAAAGTCATGTCTTTGAAGTGACCATCAGTCCACTTCTTGTGTCTTTTGAGCATAACTTTGTAGTGTGCCAGCCTCCCCTTTTCAGACCTCAAATATTTTTCCTTCTGAATCTGATTTGCCCTTCTTTCCAGATATTCATTTTGATACTTGTACACTAAACAAATCAATTCATACTTGTCTTCCATAGGAGCATTTACCAACTCCTTTTCCCATTGATCTAGAAATTCTTTAACATGAGGCACCCTTTCATCTAACTCTCTATGCATGATTTCAATATGCTTAAGTATCTCTTTGGGCCTCATTTGTTGCATTCTCTGATCCTGCATGTGTAGCTCTTCTTGTTGAAGTCTGAGAGATACCTGTTCATCATATTCTTCTTGAGCCCTTTGCTGTTCAGACGTTCTGTGCTTGTATTTTCTCTTGGGCTGTTTAACCATGATCCCCTTTCCCTTGTCTTTTGGATCCACTACTGGTGCTGGTTTTGATTTAGGTGAAGGTTCTCCAATTCGAATTCCCTTCTGAGCTGGTTGCCTTCTGTTCTTCCTAACAAATCTTTGAGTGATAGGTTTAGCAAGGGAAGAACTTACAGCAGGGGGATCCTTTTTAGCAGGGGAAACTTTTGAAGCAGGGTCTTCTTCTTGATTACCCATAGTCAACAATGTTTGGGCAATCTCTTTTATAGTACTCCCCTTATCACTTCCTTTTTCAGCACTTCCTTTCTCAGTTCCTTTCTCAGCACTTGCCACCTTTTCTTGTTCTACATCCGGCCCACCAGGATATGCATACCACTAAGTAGATTCATCTGTGTTAAGAACTTCCTCCCCTTTGGAAGCATCCTCATCTGTAGATATGATAAGCTTAGGCTTTCTCCTCCCCTCCAGTGTAGCAAGTCTGGTTTCCAAATTATTGATAACCAGACCTTGCTTTTTGACTGTAAAACCCGCATGCTTTTACCATGCATAATACCCTTAAGATCATACGTATATGATTAGAACTTTCCTTTTATAGTACGATTACGTTTACGTGTTAGGATTTTACGTATTACGTACGTGTTAGAACACGATAAGTATTTATTACGCACGAACACGCAATAATTATTTAAACAATAATTAATCACGAACATGCGATCATGAAATCATGAACGTAATTAAATCACGAGCTAATATTAATTACGTATATATATTTATTACGAACACGAATAAATATATTAAGTCACGATCGATAACTAATTAAAACACGTAAATTACGAACACGAGAACACACTATAATATTTAGACTCAGGAAATGTATGGGTTACCCCATATGGGCCCCATACCACGAAATTAGGGAGGAATAATGGGCTTAGCCCATCAATTTTTACTAAACAAGAAAAACTAGGGAAAAACATGTCATTTTTCACTTTACAGGAAAACATCAAAAACCCTAATTCTCTTTATTCTCCCTCTTTTGGCCGCCACCCTCAAACACACCAAAGGAGGTGTTTATTGATCTTTGATCTTAGATTTATTTCTAGTGTTCGTGTTTGTTCATCGTTGTTTAGATCCACGTATTCGGTAATTCTTTTAACCCTTTTTCTTTTGATTTAATCTTTTTAATAATTAAGAACATGATATGTTTTTCTTAAAAACCTAATTAAATCATAGATCTAACATGGAATTGGTTTTGGAATAAATCAAAAAGGGATGTTTTAGGGGTGTTGTTCTTGGCCGCCGCCTAAACCAAACCCGAGAGGGTCTCGGTTTGGCTATTTGACCACCACCGAGACCATATGGTCCCGGTTGGTTAGTGTGGGTCCCACGGCAGCAACAAGACAAGGGTAACCCCGATTTGGTTCGGGGTATGGTGTCGATTTCATGTCCGGTTCATGGTTCTTAGTCGAGATCCGGTTCATGGTGTATGTTAAGATTATTTTTCTTTTATAATCTTATGTTAAAATTAAATTAATGAACATAACATGATTAATTTAATAACATGACTTAGATTATATTAATTATTAAAATCATGAAATTATTAACCTAAGTATTTTATATTTTTAAGACTTATAATTAATTAATTATTTAAAAACCATGGTTATAATTAATTAATTAAAATGACTTAGGTTATACTATTTATAAATAATAATACATGTTTAACCTAAGTATTTAATTTTATTTAATTAAAAACATGATATACTTTAATTAAATATTTTAACCTATAGTTTATTTTAATTAGATGAAATAATTAATAAACTATATATTATATCATATGACTTAGAAAATAATCATGAAAATACTTAAGCTTATATACTTAGCTTATTTAACCAGCTTATTTCTAATTATGGAAACTTCTATTTTTAGAAACTTATTTAAATAAGGCAGCTAATCTATTTATGGAAACGTTCTATTTTTAGAAACTTATTTATTTCAGGCAGCTAATCTATTTATGGAAACTTATTTAAATAAGGCAGCTAATCTATTTTTGGAAACGTTCTATTTTTGGACACTTTCTATTTTTGGAAACTTTCTACTTTTGGAAACTTTCTATTTTTGGAAACTTTCTGTTTTTGGTAACTTTCTATTTTGAAAACTTTCTATTTTAGAAAACCTGCTGTTTTTGGAAAGTTACTTATTATTACACAGTAAGTATAATAATACAAGAAATACCAGAAATACTTATCCGAGTAAACAGAATATAAGATAAACACAGTTTAAGGCTTTAAACAGTAAAACATGATAAGAACATATAAAATAAGCTAAGACATGACATAAAATCAGTTACGTAGTAGTAAGCAGATACTTATTCATGTATGTATTTATGTAGCATTAGTGATACGGAAGTAGGATTCCTCTCAGTTCATCTTCTTCGTTCACTGGACATAAGGTACGGATTCCCGTCCTTTCAGTATGGACATTCTTCCTTATTAGGATTTCCCGTATGCAGCCAACTGTTTTCCCCAATATATGTTTTATATGTTTTTGAATTGCTTATGTTTAATTAGAATGTCTAAAGCCATATACATGCATGACCAGTTTCACCTAGTTATGGAGGTACCATAACCATAACATTAGAGGCACTGATGTTATGACTTCACCACGGAGGAGTGATTGCTCGTGGCGTCCCTTCAGCTTTTGGCCATATTATTATATTTATCATGTGGGGCGTAAGGGTGCATCCTAGTTACATGTTTTCAGTCAGGATTTCATGGTGAATGTGGTGTGTGCCTTGCATCCTTCACAAGGAGCTGATCCCTCCTACCCAGAACCAGTATATTAAATTAGAGGCAACCCCTCTAATTTGCATGATGAGGTCACCCCTCCAAGTATTCATGCACGGTGGATTTTCATGACCTATATTGGCTAATGGTAAAATATGTTAAACAGTTTTCATAAGATAAACATAAGGCTTTTCAAACTATAAAACCAGTTTTATGAACATGTTCCAGGTTTTCCAAGACTTATACAATTCCGCTGCTATTAAGTCTTTATTATGCTTAGTCATTCATACTATTTCTATATCCGTGCACTGAGCGTTTTGCTCAGCCGTTACTTTCCTTTCCATGTCCCAAAACGGCAGGTACCCTAGGAAAGACTCGAGCATTTGGAGGACGTGCATATGATGGAAGCTGCTAGAGACTTCTTTTCTTTTTTTCCTTCAGATACTTATGCTTGCTTAGTCTTTCATTCATTTCTTTTACTTTATTATGTCTTGGGCTTATGTTTGGGAACCGATGTTTGATTCCGGTTATCCCTATGGTCATGTAATGTTTCAGACATTTATCCTTGTATGCTTTGATGACACGCCATAATTACGCGTGACATTCCATTTATCAAAATGGGGTGTTACAATTATGGTATCAGAGCCAAGGCTTCGACCTGTAGGCTTTAAAACTCGACCTGTGACTAGTGGGTAGTCACCAGGAGCTTCCTAAGCCAAGATTTGTTATTCTACGTATTGATGTTTTCAGCGCATTGTTGTTTTAACCATGATGTTTTCAGCACCTTTAGGTTTTAACCTTGATGTTTTCATCGATATTGCTTTACTAATATAGATGGACAACCGTCATTCATATTTAGTTATGTGTCATTGTTTCATGCATAATGTTCCTCGTGAACTGTGGCTATGTGGACTGAACCCTAGTAGTTCATAATTAGTCACATAAAATTTTTTCCTGATAAGTTTTGACAGATAAGTTTCATTTATTTATGTTTCATGTATCATTGTTGCAGGGATTATGACTAAGTAATGGTTGGTACAGGACTGGCCCTATTTAGTCGCATGTGCTTTTATCGAAACTTTTAACTTTGGGACCGACCCATAGGCGTCCCCTCGCCATGTCTTTTGTTTTGGGACCAACCCATAGGCGTCGTCCCCTCGCACATATAAAAGGTTTTTATAAACTAACATTACGCATTCATGCATAAAATTTTTCTCATGATTTATTGGCATAAAATATTTTTCATGTCCCCTCATAAGTTACTATGTTTTTATGTCAAGTATGTTTTCATACTGTCATGGTTAACTTTGGTTTCATGTTGATTATGTTATACACTCCTTTATGATAGATCGTTTTATGTTCCTTCATGATAATTCCATCTTCATGTTGATTACGTCTTCATGTTGATTACGTCTTACGCCTCTTTTGTTATTTATGCTTTCACGCAAGACATTCTTGGATTTCATTGAATTCTGCTTTCATGATAGTCATGGTTGGTTTTCATTGATCATGCTGTCAAGCAAATCATCGTTGAATTTTGTGTAACCACACTTTAGCGTTTCTCTATGCAACCAGAATGAGGTATATAATGGCATTGCCAGGTTATCATGATGGTTTTCCTAACCGTTTAACTGATATACTTTCTTTAGATCATGATAAATGATCGACCCCATAGCGATCATTTCATGTGCATTCCACGTGTACTCCACGTACCATATTTCATGTGTATTACACGTACCTTAATCCATGTGTATTTCACTTGCAATACTTCATGAGTATTTGCTAGTCGATTCTGAATCACCTCAGGCGTATTTTCAATTGCTGATACTCTACAAGATTGCTGATGCCGCTCATACCTAGGAGATGTTACTAAAGGTTGATGCTGCTGACGTTCGGAGATGCTACGAGATGCGGATGCTGTTCACAACCTGGAGATCCGACAAGACGAAGACAAAGGCGTCAGAGTAAAGCAATCGGACGAGAAGATGCTTCACCATCAGACGATTTCCATCAATCATTGTCCCTAATTCTTAGTTACATGTCACACGTCATTCGGCTGCCATTTCAGCCATATGAGTGCAAACCAGTACTAGCCGGCCACTCAGCTGAATAGTTACGTGAATCACGGTCATGAGAATGACCGTCATGGAACTGACAGACAAGATGATAGTAACCACTACTATGACAGCAACTATCCTAGAAATCGCAACCGAGGCTCCGGCCGCGGACGTGATCAGACATACAAAGGATCAGTAGTCCAACCGATCCGCCAAGTCTGGCATATTAACCTAATATTGTGGTTCTATTGTTTTACGTCTCGAGACACATGTCAAGACATCAGTCAAGACACATGTCTCACGTATACTTTCTAAAGACACATGTCAAGACATCAGTCAAGACACGTGTCTCACGTATACTTTCTAAAGACACATGTCAAGACATCAGTCAAGACACATGTCTCACGTATACTTTCTAAAGACACATGTCAAGACATCAGTCAAGACACATGTGTCACGTATACTTTTTGAAGACACATGTCAAGACACCAGTCAAGACATATGTCACACTTACATTTCTCAAGACACGAGTCAAGACACATGACTCACGTCCAACTATGGAACATTTATAAGAAATTCAGGGTACCCTCCAAGGGTATATCCATTTTGTTGTGCCATGTATTAATCAGGCCACAAGAATTTCAATACCATTACCGGCGCATCAGTGAGAACTGTCACGTTCCCGATGTCACTTTCATTTCTTTCACCATATTTTCATATATTCATGACCATGAAGGACGCCTTTCGTATTCCCATGTATATGAAGGTTTTTCCTTCAACTTAATGATGAGATCCAAGCTGCTAACGCATTTCCTCGGACAGACACGAGATGAATTTTATCCTAATTATGTACTGTGAACAGCACACCATGCTACGATTCATAATCATGTACAGTAATGTTCAGGCTCCTGAATACATTCAGCTTGATTTTCCATCAGGAAAATCTGTACAAATTATCTATGCTTACAAGCAGGTGCGTTGTTAGCCATGGTCGCTAAAATTTTCTAGCTGTCAGTAAGACACGACTACTTAAGTCCTTTTTCGCATAGCCAGTCGATTATTCCAAAATCTTCCCATATATTCTAGAAGAACCTTCAAGGAGAAGGATGGTACCATGAGATTATGTGTCGAGTACCGTCGATTTAAACAAATCACCATTCATGACCGTTATTCTCCTCCACATATTGACGACCTGTCCAATCAACCATATGGTGTTAAGCACTTTACAAGATAGGATTCATGATCATGATGCCAACAGTGATGAGTGAAAGAGCAGGACATGTCCATGACTGCTATTCGTACACGACTTGGTCATGCTAAATTCATGATTCTGTTTTAATCTCATAAATGCTCCAACAGCATTATGGACTTAATAAATAGAGTTTCCATGAACTCATAAACAAGTTCATCAGTGTTTTAATTGAGGATAACCTGAATTCCTCTAAGTCTAGAGAAGAACGGGAGACTATATCTGCTCTATGTTGCAAATTCTATGACAAGAGAAATTTTACCGGGAAATTTTTCTAATATCAATTTTGGTCGATTATAGTGACACGCTGAATCACATTGGTTTCTACGGTTAATCTTACCATGACTCTGCTTATGCGTAAAGGAGAGAACCCTACACTACATTAGGTGTTCTAGAAAATCCTACGCTAGGAGAAGTCTAGATTCAGAGACTCAGAGTTTCGCAACCTTCTATGTATCAAGTTTCTATGAAGCTGGATACAGTTACGTTCATATCTTCATACCTGTTATACAAACAGGCTAAGATAGGACACCAACAGACTGGTATGTTTTCATCATCTGAAATTGTGAATCGAAAAAGGACAAGATCTCCATGGATTTTAGTTATCGGATTAAAGCAAACTCAGAAGAAGCATGATGCTATCTGGGTTATTGTCAACAGTTTGATCAAGTCTGCAGAATCCTTACATCCGTATGAATTTCAGAACCAACAGATTTATCGGACACATTCCACGCCAAGGCTCATCCGACCACTTGGTAATCCCTCAGCTATCGGGTCAGACAAAGATTCGCAATTGTGCTCCTTATTTACTTCATGTCCTTGTTCT
Organism: Glebionis coronaria; assembly: GCA_025667525.1. Classification (NCBI taxonomy): domain Eukaryota; kingdom Viridiplantae; phylum Streptophyta; class Magnoliopsida; order Asterales; family Asteraceae; genus Glebionis; species Glebionis coronaria. The sequence continues at coordinate 354,944,495 of CM046881.1, read as the reverse complement.
AAGTTTACGACTTGCTTTCACGCTCGTGTTCATGACACTATTCACGTTCATGATCGTATCTTGGCTTACGATTTTACGTTCATTTTTCTCATTCTGGGAAGTTTTGCAAGAAATTGAGAGACCAGACCCAGGTTTGGTATAACTCCCTATCCTCAGATAGACGTTTCTCGTCAAATTATATGTCTCACCTTGTAACGTTTGGCGTTACCACCATTATATTCTATGTTCACGATATGTTTCACATGTCATGTTCATTCCACATTCCTCATATCATGATCAAGATATGTTACACGTATCATGGATCACGATATGTTTACTCATACTACACTCGCCATATCTCCACGTAGCACGTTCAAAATTTTTCACGTATCACGTTCAAAATTTTTCACGTACTACGTTTCTTTATGTCTCGCGCATCATATCTAATTATCAGTTAAGTCAGATTGTCTTGCATCGTAACATTTCAGTTACCCTAGCACGTTAACTCTTATTTTCCTCGATCGAATTTAGGGGATCTACCTTCCGTTGATAACCAAGAATTTCTTCGTATTCCAAGTCAAGGTCAGGAGGACCAAGATTTATCATTAGTGTCAGGATCTTCTGAAGGAACCGTTCCAAGAGGGAGGCCACTTGGAAACGGACAAGTTCATCCGGACTTTTATCCGTTTTCTCTCATCAATTAGATATGTCCTTTCAGTCACGTCACGTTCCATGTCCTTTCAAGACATGTCACGTTCCACGTTCCTTCTACCATGTCACCTGTACGTTCATAAATCTTACATACCCTCTCAGTTTGATTCGGGTATGTTTCTCTTTCAGTTACGTTATCTATAATTCGGGGGCGAATTATTCTTTTTAGGGGGGAAGAGTTGTAAAACCCGCATGCTTTTACCATGCATAATACCCTTAAGATAATACGTATATGATTAGAACTTTCCTTTTATAGTACGATTACGTTTACGTGTTAGGATTTTACGTATTACGTACGTGTTAGAACACGATAAGTATTTATTACGCACGAACACGCAATAATTATTTAAACCATAATTAATCACGAACATGCGATCATGAAATCATGAACGTAATTAAATCACGAGCTAATATTAATTGCGTATATATATTTATTACGAACACGAATAAATATATTAAGTCACGATCGATAACTAATTAAAACACGTAAATTACGAACACGAGAACACACTATAATATTTAGACTCAGGAAAGGTATGGGTTACCCCATGTGGGGCCCATACCACGAAATTAAGGAGGAATAATGGGCTTAGCCCATCAATTTTTACTAAACAAGAAAAACTAGGGAAAAACATGTCATTTTTCACTTTACAGGAAAACATCAAAAACCCTAATTCTATTCCTTCTCCCTCTTTTGGCCGCCACCCTCAAACACACCAAAGGAGGTGTTTATTGATCTTTGATCTTGGATTTATTGCTAGTGTTCGTGTTTGTTCATCGTTGTTTAGATCCACGCATTCGGTAATTCTTTTAACCCTTTTTCTTTTGATTTAATCTTTTTAATAATTAAGAACATGATATGTTTTTCTTAAAAACCTAATTAAATCATAGATCTCAACATGGAATTGGTTTTGGAATAAATCAAAAAGGGATGTTTTAGGGGTGTTGTTCTTGGCCGCCGCCTAAACTGAACCCGAGAGGGTCTCGGTTTGGCTATTTGACCACCATCGAGACCATATGGTCCCGGTTGGTTGGTGTGGGTCCCACGGCAGCAACAAGACAAGGGTAACCCCGATTTGGTTCGGGGTATGGTGTCGATTTTATGTCCGGTTCATGGTTCTTAGTCGAGATCCGGTTCACGGTGTATGTTAAGATTATTTTTCTTTTATAATCTTATGTTAAAATTAAATTAATGAACATGACATGATTAATTTAATAACATGACTTAGATCATATTAATTATCAAAATCATGAAATTATTAAACTATGTATTTTATATTTTTAAGACTTATAATTAATTAATTATTTAAAAACCATGGTTATAATTAATTAATTAACATGACTTAGGTTATATTATTAATAAATAATAATGCATGTTTTAACCTAAGTATTTAACTTTATTTAATTAAAAACATGATATACTTTAATTAAATATTTTAACCTATAGTTTATTTTAATTACATGAAATAATTTATAAAATATATATTATATCATATGACTTAGAAAATAATCATGAAAACACTTAGGCTTATATACTTAGCTTATTTAACCAGTTTATTTCTAATTATGGAAACTTCTATTTTTAGAAACTTATTTAAATAAGGCAGCTAATCTATTTATGGAAACGTTCTATTTTTAGAAACTTATTTATTTCAGGCAGCTAATCTATTTATTGAAACTTATTTAAATAAGGCAGCTAATCTATTTTTGGAAACTTTCTATTTTTAGAAACTTTCTATTTTTGGAAACTTTCTCATTTTGGAAACTTTCTATTTTTGGAAACTTTCTATTTTTGGAAACTTCCTATTTTTGGTAACTTTCTATTTTTGGAAACTTTCTATTTTAGGAAACCTGCTATTTTTGAAAAGTTACTTATTATTACACAGTAAGTATAATAATAAAGGAAATACCATAAATACTTAATCAGAGTAAACAGAATATAAGATAAACACAGTTTAAGGCTTTAAACAGTAAAACATGATAAGAGCATATAAAATAAGCTAAGACATGACATAAAATCAGTTACGTAGCAGTAAGCAGATACTTATTCATGTATGTATTTATGTAGCATTAATGATACGGAAGTAGGATTCCTCTCAGTTCATCTTCTTCGTTCACTGGACATAAGGTACGGATTCCCGTCCTTTCAGTATGGACATTCTTCCTTATTAGGATTTCCCGTATGCAGCCAACTGTTTTCCACAGTATATGTTTTATATGTTTTTGAATTGCTTATGTTTAATTAGAATGCCTAAAGCCATATACATGCATGACCAGTTTCACCTAGTTATGGAGGTACCATAACCATAACATTAGAGGCACTGATGTTATGACTTCACCACGGCGAAGTGATTCCTCGTGGCGTCCCTTCAGCTTTTGGCCATATTATTATATTTATCATGTGGGGCGTATGGGTGCATCCTAGTTACATGTTTTCAGTCAGAATTTCATGGTGAATGTGGTGTGTGTCTTACATCCTTCACAAGGAGGTAATCCCTCCTACCCAGAACCAGTATATTAAATTAGAGGCAGCCCCTCTAATTTGCATGATGAGGTCACCCTTCCAAGTATTCATGCACGGTGGATTTTCATGACCTATATTGGCTAATGGTAAAATATGTTAAACAGTTTTCATAAGATAAACATAAGGCTTTTCAAACAATAAAACCAGTTTTATGAACATGTTCCAAGTTTTCCTATACAATTCCGCTGCTATTAAGTTTTATTATGCTTAGTCATTCATACTATGTCTATATCCGTGCACTGAGCGTTTTACTCAGCCGTTACTTTCCTTTCCATGTCCCAAAACGGCAGGTACCCTAGGAAAGACTCGAGCATTTGGAGGACGTGCATAGGATGGAAGCTGCTAGAGACTTCTTTTCCTTTTTGCCTTCATATACTTATGCTTGCTTAGTCTTTCATTCATTTCTTTTACTTTATTATGTTTTGGGCTTATGTTTGGGAACCGATGTTTGATTCCGGTTATCCCTATGGTCATGTAATGTTTCATACATTTATCCTTGTATGCTTTGATGACACGCCATAATTACGCGTGACGTTCCATTTATCAAAATGAGGTGTTACATTTACAGTTTGTACAAGTTGTACATTTTGCTCTTTCAAGCTAATGCACATATTCGTTAATTCCAAGATGGACAATGGTTGCATTCTGCTCTCAACCCTAGAAGGGGATTGCTCCCCTCTTTGGGTATTACTGAGTGAGGGAGAGGACTTACTAATGGTGTCACTATCATGCTCATCCCTTGAGGATGAGACAGTAGTGGTAGCCAAACCCTCAGTGTGATCCAACCTTTTAGAGGCTCTCCTCTATGCTACTTTTGAAGATTCACCAAGCAAGGGAGACTTGGCAAACTTGGTTTTGGTTCTCCTTTCCTATTTTGGATCAGCAGGGGGTAGAGTACTAGCAGGGGTATCATCAGTCTTGGCAGGGGAATCAGATGGTTTGTGTGTGGCTACTTTTGTTTTAGCTGCTTCTTGTCTGATTTGTTTCATCATGATGGGAGTGAGTGGAACAACCCTGCCAGAAAATTGTGGAGATGGTGCAGCAAGTGTGGTAAACAGATTGGTAGAGTGTTTGGTGGCTGAAAAATAGCGTTTGTGTTTGATAGGACCATATTCACTCATATTCAGCAAAAGTTGGGTAAACCTTGGGTACATACAAAATTTTGAATTGCTTGTAACATTTTTGACCATTCCTTTGAAAATCATTTGAGAAAACAGTACTTTCTCCCTGTTGCTAAGCATATCAAGGCAGAAGCAACTTCACTTCCAAATTCATTAAAAGCAGTGGTTTTAGGTGACAAACATTGTAAAATTGTATGAATCAAATATTTCTAATGTGGGGCAAAATGACCTTTAGCAAACTTACATTTTTGATCATCAGAAAGAGTGTACCCCAATTTTTCAAGACCCTCAAAAATTTCAGCGTCATGTAGGTTGGCAATCCCATCCTCATCATCCAAGACAAGCTTGTCTCTAATGGAGGCAAGTGTAATCACCTTGGGATGGCCATCTACTATGCTCTGAATTGCTACCTCTCCATCCACTGTTTTAGTCATTGAGTTAGACGAAAACTCTTAGATGTGTGAGGTGTAAATCCTAGGATTGATGAGAAGAGCCACTCTAAAATATGAAGATTTTAGAAAAGCCACTACATCAGTGACTTCTGCTGGTTCATCATGTAAAAGAGTAATTTGATTGTGATTAGCAGAAATTTTGAGAGACATGATAAATATTGAAAACGTTTTAAGGTTTATAGTTGTGAAAGTTAGGTGGGATTTGGTCAAGGGAGAGAGGTAAGCCTGCTGGTTAAGGGAATTATGTTTATATAGGCGAATTGAAGAGCTGTGATTGGACCAAATTTTCAAATTGCAAAAATATCAAAGATAATTCTTGATAAGAAAGTAATTTGTTTGAAATAATAAAGAAAAGATTACCAATCAGCGAAGAAAGCGCCTTAAAAATCTTTTGAAAATAATAAAATATTCCCTAACCAAAAATTTAGCTAGCAGGCCCAACGGCTATAAGCAGGGTAACGACATTGTCGGTCAACGGTCAAACATGGGGATGTTGAACAAGCAGGGGTATCAAAAGTTGAAAGCAGGGGAAACTCTCCTAGGGGTATTAGACTAAGCATGCAGAGATCAATACTAAATAACTCTGCTCTAATGCACATCCTTGTAAACACAAGGTAGATACACAGAAACTCAAGAGTCCTCCATTAAGCAAAGTTCTAAACACAAAGAGTTAACAGATAAGTTACCCCGCACCAGGTCAACCCAAGAAAATAAGCATACCCTAGCCACCATCCCTACCATTCCTTTATCTATGGTTAGTTGGTCTTGGCAATGTGTACTAAACATCTGAATTTAGACAGCAAGTTGTTGAATAAAGAAGTGTAAGTACACATTACAGTGCCTCAATGTTTCAGAATTCTAACAAGCATTGCAGCAAGTCTTCATCATTCTGAACCCCTACTCACCAGTGGATATGATCTAGAATCATATATGAGTATCCTAAGGATACCCTAAATCCTAAAGGTGTGACCTAACCTCCCCTAAAACATAGAGCATATACCTTATTCTCCCATGAGTGTAGCATGCACCATTTGAATCTCTACATTGTTAGTCTAAAACCACATATAAACACTTTAAAAAGAACAAACCCAACCTAAGAGAAGAACTCTTAGCAGGGGAAAATTCCTTAGCAGGAGAATGAACCCCAACAGGGGAATCTTTGTTCAAAAGCAGTGGAATGAAGAATAATAGATAAAGTGACTAACATATATACAACAACAGCAATAAAGCAATCCTGAGTATACAAGACAAATTAGACATCAATTTTTAGGGAGAAACCATTCCAATACTTGCAACCAAGTACTGAAACCTCCCCACTTCAAAAGCTTTTGTCAAAAGATCAGCAACATTAAGTTCTGTATCAATTGTCTTTGGGACAATCAACCCTTTTTCAAAACAATCTCTAATAAAATGATGTCTTATTTCAATATGTTTAGTCTTGCTATGAAAAACAGGTTTTTTAATAATGCAAATGTTGTTGTTATTGTCAATAAATATCTTGGTTTTAAGGAAATTGTACCCATAGTCAAGCAGCTGGTTCTGAACCCAAAGAACTTTTACAAAACACGCAGAAGCTGCCACAAACTCAGCTTCAGTTGTGGATGTGGCCAGAATAGTCTGCTTTTTACACAGCCAAGATATAAGCCTGCTTCCCAAAAACTGACATCCACCTGTTGTAGACTTCCTATCATTGTTGTCACCAGCATAATCACTATCTAAGTAGGATATCAGCTCAAATGGCGACTCCTTGGGATACCAAAGTCCTAAAGTTGGATGACACTTCAGATACCTAAAAATTCTCTTCACAGCAAATAGATGACACTCTGTGGGTGCCACTTGGTATCTTACACATAAACAGACTGCAAACATGATGTCAGGTCTTGAAGCTGTAAGGTACATGAGAGATCCAATCATAGACCTATAATTCCTGACATCAATAAGCTTTCCAGGACCATCTCTGCCCCAAGGATGATCCTTATCCATTGGAGTGGAAACTTTCTTTCCTTCACACATGCCAAACTTCTTCACTATTTTAGCCACATATTTGTCTTGTGAGATGAAAATCCCATCTTTCCTCTGCTGAACTTGTAACCCCAAAAAGAAGTTGAGTTCACCCATAGCACTCATTTGGAATTTGTCCTGCATTAACTTGGCAAACTCTTTGCTAAGCATAGAGTTTGTGGATCCAAAGATGATGTCATCCACATAAACTTGTACCAATAGAAAGTCACCCTTTTTCTTCTTGATAAACAAGGTCTGGTCAATTTTCCCCCTGTTGAAGCCATTATCCAACAGGTACTTAGAAAGAGTTCCATACCAGGCCCTAGGAGATTGGTGAAGTCCATAGATAGCCTTCTTCACCTTGTACACTTTGTCTAGGTGTTATGGGTCTTCAAACCCTGGAGGTTGCACGACATAGACTTCTTCATCAATGGTGCCATATAAAACGGCACTCTTAACATCTATTTGGTACACTATGAAGTCCATGAATGAAGCATAAGCCAGAAACAATCTAATGGCTTCAATCCTGGCTACTGGAGCAAAGACTTCCTCATAATCAATGCCTTCTTCCTGTGTATATCCCTGTGCCACCAGTCTTGCTTTGTTTCTGACTACAATACCCCTCTCATCCTTTTTTGTTCCTAAGCATCCACTTTGTCCCAATAGGCCTTGCCCATTTTGAACAATCTACCAGAATCCAAACTCTTGAATGTCAAACTATAAAAGTTCCTCATGCATAGCTTCAACCCAACTTGGATCATTTAAAGCCTGAAAAATCTTATTTGGCTCTTCTTGTGACAAAAATGCAGTAAACAGACAACATTGCATGTTGTCATGATTAAACTTCATAGTGATGTTTGCAATGAAGTTGTGTTCCTTTGCTGAATACCTTGTATGTCTAGGAGCTTCAGGATCACCTATGATTTGTGATAGGGGTGATCATTATTGATTCTGTAGGTAGGCTGCATGCTCATGATTAGTTTTGTTTCATCCTCTTCCAATTCAGAATTGATGGGGATATCTTGATTGGGAAAGAACTCCTCAAAAGAGCTTCCAAATGATACTGCATGACCTAGAGATGGATGCTGATGAGCTGTATGTAGCTCTGAATAACTTGGACCTCCACTCCTAAATATTCTGCCTCCACTACTGGACATGAGTGGACCACCAGAGATAGGTGAAGATGAGGAGATGAGTGGGGATTCTCTTTCTTCATTATTAACATAATTGACAGCTGGATCCTTGTTAGCAGGGGAAGCAATTGATCTAGCAGGGGAATCCTGGGTTCCATTGCTTTCAGCCATTCCACTACTTTCAGAAGTTGACTTAGCAGGGGAAGAGATTAGATGTTCTTTCCTTTGAGATGCATCATCTTCTTCACCTGTTATGGAGCATCATCAATGGGAAACACTGTACCTCAATGGTGGCTTCTCCACACCAGTTGGTTCTTTAGTACCTGAAATGTTAGTATTTTGCAAGGCAACAGGTACATAATTCATGGATTTTGAAAGAACTTCAATGTCAAAGAACCAATTAGGACCTGTTTGAACATCTTCAGGCTTGTCTTCAAGAAAATCTACATGAAGATTTTCTGTCACTTTGCTTGTCTTCTTGTTGAAAACCCTATATCCCTTGTTGTTTAATGAATAACCAACAAAGTACCCATCATCTCCTTTTTCATTGAACTTGCCTAGATTGTAATTATGTTCAAAATGATCATATGACATCCAAATGGTCTAAAGAAGTCAATCAAAGGGGGTCTTCCATTGAACAGCTGATAAGGAGTCTTGTTGTGTGCCTTGACCACCAAGGCCATGTTTTGAACATAACAAGCAGTGGCTACAGCCTCAGCCCAAAAGATAACTGGAAGCTTGGAATCAGATAGCATAGTCCTTGCAGCTTCAATAAGTGTCATATTCCTTCTTTCTGCAACTCCATTTTGTTGAGGTGTTCTTGCTATACTGTATTCCCTCTTTATTCCTTTGTTTATGAAAAAAGTGTCCAGTTTCTTATTTCTGAATTCACCACCATTGTCTGATCTCATGGTCACTACCCTCATACTTTTGGAAAGTTTAATCTGATTGATGAACCCAATGAGTACATCTTCTGTGTCACTCTTTTCAAATAGAAAGAATGTCCATGTGAACCTTGAAAAATCATAATCACCAGGCAGTACCATTTCTTCATTATGCTTGCCACAGAAGTAGGACCAAAAAGATCCATATGAAGTAATTCTAGTGGCTTGGTAGTGGACAAACTTGTTTTTGACTTGCAAGAGGCTCTATGTTGCTTCCCTTTCAGGCAAGCAGCACAAGTATGATCATTAGCAAAGGACTTGGAAGGAAGACCATGAACCAGATCATATTTGACCAGTTTGTTCATGTTCTTGAAATTGAGGTGACCAAGTCTTCTATGCCATTTCTTGCATTCATCAACATAGGCTTTGGCAATGAAACAGGTTTCATTGTCTTGAAGAGGGATGTCCTTGAGATCAATTGTGTACATATTCTTTTGTCTTGGTGTTCTAAGTACAATAGGAGTGTTGGGTGGTAAGACAAACTCCTTCCCTAACACCAGACATTCAGTATCTGTAAACAAGACAAAGTTCTTGTTATCAGTCATTTGAGGCACACCGAAGAGATTGCACTTGAGCTCTTTCACCAAGTAAACATTGTCAGAGGTCATCCCATTAGGGACAATAGTTCCTTTTCCTGTGATTGTTCCATGCCTATCTACAAAAGAAACACCATCATTGTCATGCAGGGGAACAAAGTTAGACAAATAAGATTTATATCTAGTCATGCTTCTTGAGCATCCACTGTCCCAATAGGCTTTATCATTCCTGGTCTTCTTTGTCACCTGCAAAAAGAAAAACAATTTAGTTTCTCTTGGGGACCCAACCCATTACTGACTTGGATCTACCTCGTGTATCAATATAAGATAGCTTATCAAAGACTAGAGATACACCATTAGACTGAGTACCCCTTTTGGGTACCCAAACCTAACGAGCTGAGGCTTTCACAGCTTTTGCCCATCTGCCCATGTTTCTACTTAGCAGGGGAATCCCTATGCTTGGCAGAGGGAATCCATCTTTTGTTTTGGCCTCTATTGACGTGTTGGTAAGGTCTAGAGATAGATTTATATGCAGTATGAGGTGCTGGTTTGGTCATGGAAGGGCCAGACTTGGGATATGCATCATTCACCTTTCTTAGAGCAGGAACTACATACTTATCATATACCTTGTTTCTCAAAGCAGGGGAAACATACTTGGCAAGGGAAAAGGATTTTTCCCCTGCATTCAGAAGAATGGGTTTTGGTTGCATGTCCTTTAAAGGATTTGTAGCCACCACTTCCATTGGTGCCTGAGAATGTGATCAAAACTGCCACATGTGAAACAAGGTTTGGTGTTTATCACAAAGCCTTCTCCTAATTGATGAGACTTTTGGTCATTCCAATTTCTCTGATTACCTCTAACAGACTTATACATACCAGCATATTTAACAGTAGACTTAGATCCTGATTTAGATTTGGGTGAACTACTCTTAGAACTAGAATCACTTCCAAAGAGTCCTTCTCTTGAAAAGAGAACAGGGTTATCTATTTTCCACTGTTTTAAAGCAGTTTGTTCCTTTTCAAAGTCCCTAACAGCACTGGTTTTCACTAGTGGTTCTTTTGTTTCTAGATTATTAGGTATGTATGCACTTAAGTCAAATTCAATATCTTCCTGCTTCTTGAAACAAGAGAGACCAGTCCAAGACAAGTCTTTTCTAGGAAATGGTGCATGAATATTAGCAGGAGGTGGTGGTATAGTAGCATGCTCATTTTTGACACTAAAACCTGTTTTGTCCCTAGGAGACTGTCCAATTTCAATTGCTTTAGTTAAATCTTTAGAAGCTTTTCCAAATTTTTCAACAGTTTCTTCATCTATCTTTTTATTAGATATAAAAACTTCTAGTTCAGCAGTTAATTCCTTAATGGGATCATTATTTTCTTTAGCATCTCTCTCTAAAACCACAATATGATCTCTATAATCACATTCTCTTTGTTTATACTCTCTTATGGTGGACTCTAGCTGTTCTAAAGCACGTTTGTAGTTATCAAGGTCATTATCACAATTAACATAATCAACTTTTATCTTTCTTATTTGATCATTTAATGACTCAGTATTTTTTTTACAAGCTTTAGTACAATATGAATCATCATATACCTCATTGTCTGAACTAGAGCTTGACATGGCCATAAGAGCAAATTCTTCCTATTTTTCCTCAGCAACTAATGCTTGATTTCTTTCAACATTCTCTGTCATAGCACTCCAATCCCATCCACCTGCTCCATCTATCACCTGCATGGCTACCATAGCCTTAGCACCAGAATCATCATCCCTGCTTTCCTTCCTATAGCTGCTTCCATTCTTAGGCCCTCTGCATTCCATAGCAAAATGACCTTTCTTGCCACAGTTGTAGCATTCTACCTTTGTTTTGTCAAATCTAGCTACATCAGAAGGATTGATTGAGATCTTCTTCCCATACTTCTTGTAAAACCTGTTGGCTCTCATGCTAAGTAGGGCCATGTTCCACTTGATGTCCATCTCCTCCAGTCCTTGCTTACTGATTTGATGTAACACTCCCAAATTTCGGATAGCAGCGGAAGGGTCATTGGGAGTATTACTTCATAGAACAGCACACAAGTTACAGAAAACGCACTCAAAAGAGGCGTTTCAAAAGTTTAATCCATTCAATAATTTAAAATCAAAGTTTACAAGCAGGTCCCACAATAATGTGATAATCAACATTTTCAAAAAGATTATCAAATGGTAATCAGTAATTTATTGCCTTTAAAATATCAAATGCGACTCCATGCTCCAGCTGCTCTTTAACCTAAGTACCTGAGAAATACATGCTAAAATGTCAACACAACGGTTGAGTGAATTCATAGGTTTGCAAGTAAAAGTAGTGGACCACAAGATTTCAAGTATTCAGTATCCAAAGTCAGATAGCATCAGTTATCACATTTAGCTCATGAAACCGAACATTAACATCCGTTATTCCGTTCAAGTTTCAAATACAGTGCGTCCAGTCGGTTTTCCGTTAAACCCGGACGGAGAGGTCAATCCCAATAGATCTATTCACAGCATTCGCGTTTACTCGACCAATACAGTCGGTCCAAGTAATTAACGGTTCATGACTAAGAGGGATAAAATAAGCATACAGTTCAAGCACTTGCGTCCATTCGTAAAAAGTAGCATGTATCCCCCTCGCGGGTTTAATAAAATAATTAAATAGGTAAAAGCGAGGCTATGAACTCACCTTAATGATGTGCATAAAAAAAAGCCGGCACGATGAATATTACTGAAATCAACTCTCGAACGTAAATCCTTCTAAAAACATCCTTTTACTAGTGATTTAAACCTTTGCATAAATTGTTTGTAGAGATGTCGAATAGAGATAAAATCTCTACATATTTGAACACAAGCGGTTAAGACAACTTCATATATTTTATCATGACGTTAACTAAAATGAATTGGACCAGTATGGTATATTTAGAAATGGAAGGTAAACATATACTCCAATATCATTGTAGTGTGAAAAGAAAGATGACCATATACGTACATGTTAGACACGTGTTATCACCTTGATGGCATAATATTAGCTTAAAAACTTACACGTTGAAAACTTGTATACTCGTTTCAAAATGAGGCGGTTAGTTAAGCATGTCATGGCAATACTATAATATAGTAAACATTTTAGGTAAGTATGTAAGGAGAACAAGCATGATCATTTTAAAAATGATAATGCGTACATTAGATACATAAATAGAAATGATATGTATTAGAATGGTTTTATTAATACTAGACGAGTACCTGCGCATAGCAGCGGGATTTTCTAGCAACGATAATTAACGATATACGATACTGTGGTCACTATCAAAAGCGATTGAAATAATTTCCACACTACAAAGTATGTATTTTTTTGTGTATTAGGGTTTAGAGAGAGATTAAAGTTTGTGTGTGTGTGTGAATTAATTATGTGTGTATTAGGGCTGACCACAAAGAATAATTAATATTTTTTAACATTTTAGTAGGACCCACATTTCAACTTTCAACTTTCAACATTTCAACTTTCAACCAAAAGGATACACCCTTTATAATGTAGTAAAGATTAACTTGCTCATAATTTGTTAAAGCGGGTATTATTGAGTTCTGATATTTTAAAAGTTACGTGATTAAAAATTTTCAGATATGACACAAAAAAATAAACGCTCAATATAAAATAAAAACTTTGTCATTCGGAGAACGTTGATATTTTGCTATAAAAATGAGGACTTATAATTTAATAAATGTTAACGCGTTATATAAGCGAACGACAATTAAAAGTTTATCATAAATTTAAGAAGAATGCCTTTAAAACGAAAAATTATTACGACGACAATAAAAATATTTCTACTTTATGAGGAGGATGTTTATGGTCGATGACAGGCTTAGACTCTGCCGATAAATAATAAATGACAGTATTTGATACGTTAAACCATAACCTTACAGGTTAACCGAGAATTCAATATTTATTATAAAAACAAACATGAGTCGGGTTATAAATTATGATCCGATAATTACGAATTGCTACATTCGCCAACCCTTTAGGAAAATCCGTCCCGGATTTTAGTTCGCGTTACTCGTCGATGGATTGATTGCGAAAAGACGAGAATATTGGTTTATTAAGTTTACAGTAGATGCTATGTTTAGATTGAGTCATGAAGGTAAATCATAACTCAAAATAAGTTCAACTAGTCATTCTTACAAGAAATAACGATACTTACAAGAAATAACGATACTGTTTGGAATAGCGAAAGTCAATGGATGAATTGTATAATCAAAATGAAATAATTTTGTGCGAATGCCACATGCTTAAGTCCACTCGTTTACAAATCATTAATTACATGGGTTCGTCAGGTCCATCTAATTAATATTTAGAAACTAATGGTTCGGTAAATTATAATTTTCTTGTTCAAACGAGTGACGAATTCGTTTCAACAAAATAATTATAAATTAGCCTACATAAGCATCGTTTGCACAAAGCACGAGATGAAGAGCAACTAAAAGTTTCAATAGAACGAAATAATCTCATTCGTGACATGATATATTAAACTCATCCGGAGTGATAAAAAATCAAACAACACAATAAATCGTGTTTCAAAAAAAATAGGTGTCCCAAGTTGGCACATCGCGAGGTGATAAGTCAAAGTCGTACTCCAGACTGTACAATGGTCCTTTGTGAATAACATGTATGATTTCAAAGAGCAAGATGAGTGTTCAAACTCAAAGCCATAAGATAAATAAACAATGAAATCGGCACTTGACGGTGAGTTCACGCTTACATAATATAGTTATCATAAAAGTCATGAAAAAGTTTACCAAGACCATTGCTTCACCCGCAATGTCTTATAGCTCGATGTTTATATAAATAAACCCTTTATATAAACATACTATCAAAAAGAAAATATATAAACCGATACACATAGTTTACCAGCTTTCGGGTAGCATGAGCGCACTGTTCAAGGCAATAAAATAGTTTTATCGAAAGAGCTGTTATAGTCCAGGTTTCATGAAAATGACCTAGTTCTCTATAACAAGTGCTCTGATACCAATCTGTAACACTCCCAAATTTCGGATAGCAGCGGAAGGGTCATTGGGAGTATTACTTCATAGAACAGCACACAAGTTACAGAAAACGCACTCAAAAGAGGCGTTTCAAAAGTTTAATCCATTCAATAATTTAAAATCAAAGTTTACAAGCAGGTCCCACAATAATGTGATAATCAACATTTTCAAAAAGATTATCAAATGGTAATCAGTAATTTATTGCCTTTAAAATATCAAATGCGACTCCATGCTCCAGCTGCTCTTTAACCTAAGTACCTGAGAAATACATGCTAAAATGTCAACACAACGGTTGAGTGAATTCATAGGTTTGCAAGTAAAAGTAGTGGACCACAAGATTTCAAGTATTCAGTATCCAAAGTCAGATAGCATCAGTTATCACATTTAGCTCATGAAACCGAACATTAACATCCGTTATTCCGTTCAAGTTTCAAATACAGTGCGTCCAGTCGGTTTTCCGTTAAACCCGGACGGAGAGGTCAATCCCAATAGATCTATTCACAGCATTCGCGTTTACTCGACCAATACAGTCGGTCCAAGTAATTAACGGTTCATGACTAAGAGGGATAAAATAAGCATACAGTTCAAGCACTTGCGTCCATTCGTAAAAAGTAGCATGTATCCCCCTCGCGGGTTTAATAAAATAATTAAATAGGTAAAAGCGAGGCTATGAACTCACCTTAATGATGTGCATAAAAAAAAGCCGGCACGATGAATATTACTGAAATCAACTCTCGAACGTAAATCCTTCTAAAAACATCCTTTTACTAGTGATTTAAACCTTTGCATAAATTGTTTGTAGAGATGTCGAATAGAGATAAAATCTCTACATATTTGAACACAAGCGGTTAAGACAACTTCATATATTTTATCATGACGTTAACTAAAATGAATTGGACCAGTATGGTATATTTAGAAATGGAAGGTAAACATATACTCCAATATCATTGTAGTGTGAAAAGAAAGATGACCATATACGTACATGTTAGACACGTGTTATCACCTTGATGGCATAATATTAGCTTAAAAACTTACACGTTGAAAACTTGTATACTCGTTTCAAAATGAGGCGGTTAGTTAAGCATGTCATGGCAATACTATAATATAGTAAACATTTTAGGTAAGTATGTAAGGAGAACAAGCATGATCATTTTAAAAATGATAATGCGTACATTAGATACATAAATAGAAATGATATGTATTAGAATGGTTTTATTAATACTAGACGAGTACCCGCGCATAGCAGCGGGATTTTCTAGCAACGATAATTAACGATATACGATACTGTGGTCACTATCAAAAGCGATTGAAATAATTTCCACACTACAAAGTATGTATTTTTTTGTGTATTAGGGTTTAGAGAGAGATTAAAGTTTGTGTGTGTGTGTGAATTAATTATGTGTGTATTAGGGCTGACCACAAAGAATAATTAATATTTTTTAACATTTTAGTAGGACCCACATTTCAACTTTCAACTTTCAACATTTCAACTTTCAACCAAAAGGATACACCCTTTATAATGTAGTAAAGATTAACTTGCTGATAATTTGTTAAAGCGGGTATTATTGAGTTCTGATATTTTAAAAGTTACGTGATTAAAAATTTTCAGATATGACACAAAAAAATAAACGCTCAATATAAAATAAAAACTTTGTCATTCGGAGAACGTTGATATTTTGCTATAAAAATGAGGACTTATAATTTAATAAATGTTAACGCGTTATATAAGCGAACGACAATTAAAAGTTTATCATAAATTTAAGAAGAATGCCTTTAAAACGAAAAATTATTACGACGACAATAAAAATATTTCTACTTTATGAGGAGGATGTTTATGGTCGATGACAGGCTTAGACTCTGCCGATAAATAATAAATGACAGTATTTGATACGTTAAACCATAACCTTACAGGTTAACCGAGAATTCAATGTTTATTATAAAAACAAACATGAGTCGGGTTATAAATTATGATCCGATAATTACGAATTGCTACATTTGACCCAGATCTTCATGTAACATATTAGATCCTTGTGGCCCTTGGGATGCTATGAAAGCACAAGCAGTGTCAAGGCTTAATGTTGTAGGCCTCTCTTCATCATAAGATGATCTAGATCTAGCAGCAAGGGAATGGGTAGCAGGGCCAACTTCGATTCTACTGCCTTTGGAGTTTCCACTGCTGTTAACTATGAAAGCCATGTTAGTAGGGGAATCAGTAGATCCACTTGAATTGGTGGGGATGGTTCCTAATGACTTCATCGCATTGACCACTGGCTCAAAAACTTTCAAGTTATTGTATATGTCATCAATGTTCTTGTCATCTATGTCATCCCTATTCTGCCAAATAGCTTTGTAGACAAACCATTCTTTCTGAAGACTGTTAAGAAACCTGGTATTCACCTATTCTCTTGTCACTTCTATTTCAAAGAACTCTAACTGAGCAACCAGATCTTGAAGCCTATTGTAGATAGCACCAATTGCTTCATCGCCAATTGCTTTGAAAGAAGCAAATTGATCAAGCATTTGATTCTTCTTATTCTTCTTCTTTATGGCCTCATTCCCTCTAAATGTTTTGCCTATTGCTTCCTAGAGTTCCTTAGTTGTCTTGTACTTTCTGAACCTTAGCTGATGTCTATCAGGTAGAGCCAACAGCAAGGAACTGTGGGCCCTGACATCATGCCTTCTTGCTAGTATCTCCTTGTCAGCAAGAACAACAGACTTCTTCTTGGCTTCACCTTTGGAGCTTTCACCTTTTTCTTCTCCCTTATCCTTATCTTCAACTTGTACAGTCTTTGCAAATTGATAACTAAATTCTATGATCTCCTATAGAACATAGTGTTCCATCATAAGGTATTGTTGAATTTTGAACTCCCATAGTTCAAAGTTTTCAGGATCCAGAATGGGTAGTTTGAGAGCATTGTTGTTGGTTGATGATGAATGAGAATCTGAAGACATGGTTGATGTTGATTGTGAGAGATGTTTTGTTCTTGGTTTAATCAAAGTTTCTCAACATGCTCTGATACCACTTGTTGATCCCAAACTTTGATCTTAAAACTTAGCTTGTTTAAGGGTTGTGATAGAGAGAATAGATTCAATCTAACACTAGAGAAACTCTATAATACAAAGTAACTAAACAAGATGCGGAATGTAGTGTTTAGCACAAGAACAAATGTTTAAATCAAACGTTAAACTTTAATATATCATAGATATATGAATACCTAATAGTGGTATTAGGGTTATAAAAACCTTAAAGTATGAAATGAAAACTAGCAGAGAAAGACACACTTTGCATGATAACCTAGTGGGTCCTTTTATAGTACAAGGACTCACGTACAAGATCACTACTAACAAACTTGGAATGTATCTCAGAGTAGTAACTGAAACGCGTTATAATCTCTTCCAAGTTTATCTCTAGTAGCAGGGTCTTTGACTTCAGCAGGGGAACCAATCCCCATGCCTTTGTTATTTAGCAGGGGGAACTTACTCTAGCAGGGGAAACTATGACCAACTAGCAAGGGTAAGTAATACACTTATATTTATTCCCAACATGCTAAACTGGGAAAAATGTCACTTTATGGTTAAAGAAGGAATTGTGCTAGGACACAACGTGTCTGGAGCCGGCCTTGAAGTTGACAAAGCAAAAATAGACGTAATCTCAAAACTCCCACCACATACTAATGTTAAAGACATTAGAAGTTTTTTAGGTCATGCCGGTGTTTACCGACGATTTATCAAAGACTTTGCAAAAATCGCAAGACCTTTAACTCAACTTTTAGAGAAAGAAAGAACGTTCGGTTTTAACGACGAATGTCTTTCAGCATTCGAAACACTTAAAGAAAAACTTATATGCACACCCATTATTACAAGCGCTGATTGGAACCTTCCATTTGTGCTTATGTGCGACGCAAGTGAACATGCCCTTGGAGCCGTCCTTGGACAAAAAGATGGTAAACAATTTCATCCCATCTATTTTGCAAGTAGAACTCTTAACGCAGCCCAACAAAATTACACAATTACGGAAAAAGAACTCATGGCTGTAGTATACGCGTTTGACAAATTTCGATCATACATCGTATTGTCAAAAACAATAGTTTACACCGATCACTCAGCTTTAAAATACTTGTTCAAAAAGCAAGACGCCAAACCTCGTCTAATACGATGGATGTTTCTTTTACTAGAATTTGATTTCGAAATTAATGATAAAAAGGGAGCTGAAAATGTTGTTGCCGATCATTTATCTCGCATAGTGAATGATGATTCTAGCGATGATGAAATCAATGATTTTCCCGATGAGCATATAATGCAAGTAAGTACTAACAATACACTTGTAAAACCCACAAAAATAAGGTCATTACTTAATCCTACTTTTCAAATAATTTTGAAGTATTTATGACGTTAAATATTATTAGGTTTAACGGTTTAAGTTGAAACTGATATTGAATATTATATTTTAATATTTCGACGAGCAACGAGGACTACTAGTGATCGCGATACCGACGGATTCCTAATATTTTATATTTTATTATCGATCGTTTCGATAATTAATACTTTCGACGATATCGTTTTAATTACGTATCAAGTCGTTATATTATTATTTTTCGTGCGCGTTTAAACTTTTAAAAAGTATTTTTACGAAACGCGAGTCCCGTAAATATTTGTAAAATCGACTAATAGTCATTTCCCACTTTTTAACTTAAATGTTACATTTTAGTCCAAAACTATCCAATATTTGCAAATTACACCCTACCTACACTATAAATAAATCCTCCACTACTACTTATAAAATTTTTTAATCAAAAAATTCATTTTCTTTCTTCCTTTCTTTGTTCTTACTGTCCACCCTACACCTCCCCATACCAAAAATCATCAAAAAATTTACTATCTAGTTTGATTCAATAATAATTAAGCAAAGTACCTATCCTAAAATCCTCTTGTGAGTATTTTGGTACCGTTTTTATCAACATGCAACCATATAAATTTTTCAAGAAAAGTTGGTGATGTTTGATCCAAATTTGTTGTATGCATGTGTTAGTAGTGATGATCAAAAGATTTTCATGCTATGTTTTTGTTAAAAAGTTAATTTTTAATTTTTGGGTTTTTGATTTTGATGATGATACAAGTGTTATGATTGGTTTATGATGATACAATGATGTTAGAATGATGATAAAAATGATTGGTTTTGATCAAAAACTTGATTTTGTAAGAGATTTTAATAGTTAATTTTGGGCAGTAGGTTCGAGGCCATTTTCGGAGGTCTTAAGTCTGAATATAGGTTGATATGATGGGATTATGTTGTAGAGAATTTCGTTAGCTTCGATTTGATATAAAGTAGGCCTTCCAACTCCAAACGAGGTGGCAGATACACTAGTTTGCTTTTCGTGTACCGGGAGACGAGTGTCGACACAATCCGAAAATTGTAGTCGATATTTGGATTGAATCTCGAGGACTATAAAATGAGTTTCAAAAGGATTCAAGGGCTGTTCTCAGGCTCAAAGTTTAGTATTTTGAGTCTATTTTTAGAATCAGGTGTTGGTTTTATAAATGGAGTTGTTTAGAATGGTCAAAATGGTTTCGTAAGTCAAGGTCGCTAAAATGTCCGAATTTTGTAATTCAAAGATGTGTCGGGCAGGGAACTTTAGAAGTAAAATATTTTGATGGGATCTTGGGAGGACTTTCTACATATAGTATGTGAGTTCCTTAGGTAGTATCATGACATTTTGAGGTGTCTAAGTATGAGAAAACGACTTGGACATTCGGTATGTTCCGACAGATTTTTACTAAAAGTATATAATAATAAAGTGAATGTATAAGAGAATATAATAGAATCACTTGTATCGTTTTCTCTCGAATTGTCGTGATTCTATGAGTTGAGTTTTATATTCTTATGTATGGTTTATTTCTCGAGTCTATTATTAATGAACGCGCCTTATATGCTAGGTTGCGGTTGTTGTGTTTATCGGGCATCTACTATCGTCGGCGATCGTCTTCAACTACTTCTACTACTTAAGGCGAGTCTATAGCCTCGTTTGCGCAATTATATGATTTTAAAAACCCGCGATGGGGAATACATGTTTTATAAACTTAGAACACAAGTCTTTTATGGTATGCTTGTCCCTCTAAGAATGGACCCGTGGTTTCCTTTGAATTGCATTAAGTGATTCCTTTGTTAAAGCCTCAATTATGGACCGTTAATTAACATATGATGGATTAACCGCTAGTACAATTAATAGATCTATGGGGGAAGCCTCCTCGGTTCAGTTTGTGTGGACTTGTCATAGAAGCTTAGGCCCGACCTCCACACTGTTTGAACATATTGTATTGAGAAGTCAGGTATATGGCAATGTACCAAAATCTGGCGGTAACCGACAATTAATAAATCTCTCGTCTTATTAGACTGATATGGGAGTGTCTAAGGGCTCGGTTCCATGAGCTTGATGCAATTTATGCTATATACAATTATTATTGTTGATGCAAATTATTATTTGATGCTTGTTGCCTTCAAGTATGCCACAAACTTATAATCTTTGTTTGTGTTCAAAATGATTATATAAACCTATAGATTCACTCGGCATTTTTGCTGATGATTTTCTCACATGTATTTCAGGTAATCAAGAAGTGTGAAGCTTGGAGGTCATGGGAATGAAGTTGTGCACTTCTTTTGTAATATAAATTCTTTGAATGCTTATCATTCCTTTTGTTTAAAACAATTTAAATCTTTTGTTTTAGTTGTACTTTGGTTACGATGTTTTGGGACTACGCTACTCTGATAAATATTTTAGGAATGATAAATTTGAAACGTCTCTTTTCGAGTCGTTCTTTATAAATTATGTGTTATTGTATCATTGTTTAGCACCCAAAGATGTATTCCGCTGCATGTAAATTTGGGGGTGTTAAAGATTGGTACCAGAGCCATGAGTTATAGAGAATTAGGTTTTTTTCCTGAAAACCTAAACTATAACTATTTTTCAAAGAGTCGGTGCACATGAGTTATAGTATACATTATTATGTATCCCTTATGCCAAGTATTTATAAATAAATACTATAATCTCTGATCGATATATATTAATATCGGTAAACTTTTCGATAAAAGTTTATCATTTACTAAAGATTTATTTGAATAAATTTCTAGAATTTTCCTCTACTTATTTTGAAGGATTTTCTATATTTATTTAAATTTTTGGAGATTATCCTGTTTCATTTTATTATGACCTTATACCTATTTTGTAATTTAACCACCGCCAAATTACGTCTTCGATGAGGAGGAAGCAGGTTCCACTGCTGCAAGCAAGTCACAGTCAACTAAGCCATGTGGATCCCCACGTGACTAGTGTCTATTATCTTGTGTCATTGTACTCTATTTGTCTTTAAGATCATTCCTTGTTGATCTATGATAATAGATTTCTTTGATCCTTATAATGATTGTGAATCCTTGTATTGATAATGTGTATGTATTTGATGATTTATTTTGTACATGATATGACTATACCATGATTACAATTAACTCATTCATTTTATCTTCTCTCTTTGTGATCTGACAGCCACCTAGGAGAATGACAAATGATGCCATTGTAAGGCTAGTTACTGAAGAGGTTGCGAAAGCATTAGCTGCGGATAGAGCTGTACGTGTTAACACTAAAGGAGCAGGTGGCTCTGGAGGTGCGGGTGCTGAAGATACATGTGAACCTGTTGAACCAGATGTTGTTGGAGGAGCAGGTGTAGCTGAGAATCCTACATGTGAGGTTGCTCAGGCTGCTGCTGTAGTAAAAGAGTGTACTTTTGCTAGATACATGAAATGTGGACCTACTACATTTCAAGGAACTAGTGGAGCACTGGAATTATTCAGGTGGATTGAGAAAACAGAAACAACATTTGAGATTAGTGATTGCTCAGAAAGGAACAAGGTTAAGTTCGTAGTTGCTACTTTCAAGGATCGAGCTTTAAGCTGGTGGAAGACTCAAGTTGCTACTGTTGGCTTAGAAGCTGCAAACAGGAAACCTTGGGATGAAATTAAAAGGTTGCTGAAAGAAGAGTTCTATCCAGAAGAAGAGTTATCTTCTTTGGAGGATGAGTTGAGGCACCTGAAGCTGAAAGATAATAACATTGCTGCATATACTAGCCGATTCAATGAGTTGGTTTTGTTTTGTCCAGATGCTTTTGTTACTGAGAAGAAAAAGATGGACCAATACATCAAAGGGCTGCCTGGGTACATTAAAGGTGAGACAACATCATCTCAACCCAAGAAATTTGTTGAAGCTGTGATAATGGCTCATACACTTATGGGGCAGAAAGTTCAAGATAGGGATGAGAAAGCTTCTGAGGGTAGTAAAAGGAAATGGGAAAATTTGCAGAGTGGTATTCAGGGTAGTAACTGCCATAAGCAGTACAATCAGAAGAGAAATGTTGGGGCTATAGCTGCAACAAACAAGGATAATAATCCTGACCATGGGGGACCAGCCCAGAGATGTAGGAGTTGCGGTGCTTGTCACTTTGGTGATTGTCCACCAATATGCACTAAATGTGGAAAGGTTGGGCATGCTGTGGAGAAATTCAAGCCATGGATCCCTGCCACTGGAGCAAATGCTATTTCGATGAAGACTTGCTTTGAATGTGGAGAACGTGATCATGTTCATCCCAAATGCCTGAAGTTGAAGAACAAGAAAGCAGGTGAAACTGTTGGGGCAGTTTATGTTGTTAAGGATGATGATCATGCACAAGGTCCAAATGTGGTGACGGCTACATTCTTACTCAGCCATCATTATGCTAGTGTGTTGTTTGACTCAGGATCTGATAGGAGCCTTATAAGAACTTCCTTTAGTCGTATAATTGATATTGAGCCAACAAGCCTAAATACTAGTTATGAGGTCAAGTTAGCTGATGGACAATTAGTTAGTACTACCACTATATTTAAGAAGTGTCCTTTAAAATTAGCAAATCATTTATTTGAAATTGATTTGATGCTGATAGAATTGGGTTCGTTCGATGTGATTGTTGGTATGGATTGGTTGGTTTCTCATGATGCGGTGATTGTATGTGGGGAGAAAGTTGTTCACATACCGGTTAAGGGCAAGGTGTTAGTAGTTGAAGGTGGTGTCGGTAGATCTCGTCTGACGGTGATATCTTGTATCAAGGTGAGGAAATATGTAGAAAGAGGTTGTCACCTGTTCTTGGCTCAAGTAGTGGAGAAAGAACTACCGGTAAGGCGTGTGGAAGATGTTCCAGTTATTCGTGATTTTCCTAAAGTATTTCCCGATGACTTGCCAGGGCTTCCGCCTCAACGAGAAGTCGAATTCAAAATTGATCTAGTGCCAGGAGCTACACCGATGGCGCGTGCACCTTATCGTTTAGCACCGTCTGAGATGAAGGAGTTGGCAGATCAGTTGAAGGAGTTAATGGAGAAGGGGTTCATTAGACCAAGTTCGTCACCTTTGGGAGCTCCAGTATTGTTCGTGAAGAAGAAGGACAAATCATTCAGAATGTGCATAGACTACCGAGAGTTGAAAAAGTTAACTATCAAAAATCGTTATCCACTTCCTAGGATTGATGATTTGTTGATCAACTTCAAGGTTCGTGTGTGTACTCGAAGATCGACTTGAGGTCGGGTTATCATCAACTTCGTGTTAAAGAGGAGGACATACCTATTACAGCTTTTCGAACGCGTTATGGACACTTTGAATTTAAAGTGATGCCGTTTGGGTTAACTAATGCACCTGCGGTATTCATGGACAGAATGAATCGTGTGTGTAAACCATACCTCGACAAGTTTGTGATTGTATTTATCGATGATATCCTGATTTATTCCAAAAGTCGGGAGGAGCATGAAGGTCATCTGAAGATTATTTTAGAGTTGTTGAAGAAGGAGAAGTTGTATGCAAAATTCTCCAAGTGTGATTTTTGGTTGGATTCTGTCCAATTCCTTGGGCACGTGATTGATAGTAGTGGTGTTCATGTTGATCCTTCCAAAATTGAAGCTATTAGAGATTGGGCTAGGCCTACAACCCCGACTGAAGTTAGACAATTCTTGGGCTTAGCTGGGTACTACCGGTGATTCATAGAAGGATTCTCTTTAATTTCTAAACCTCTTACTAAACTTACACAGAAAAACAAGAAGTATGAGTGGGGTTAAGAAGAAGAAGAAGCATTCCAAACTTTGAAGCGGAAGTTGTGTTCTGCACCAATTTTGGCTTTGCCCGATGGAGCTGAAGACTTTGTGGTATATTGTGACGCATCACGTAAGGGTTTTGGTGATGTGTTGATGCAAAAGGAGAAAGTGATCGCGTATGCATCTCGTCAATTGAGGAAGCATGAGGAGAACTATACTACACATGATTTGGAATTAGGAGCTGTTGTCTTTGCTCTTAGACTTTGGAGACACTATCTCGACGGTACAAAGAGTGTGGTATATACTGATCATAAAAGCCTGCAACATATTTTGGATCAGAAGGAGCTCAATATGAGGCAGAGAAGATGGGTAGAATTGTTGAGTGATTACGACATTTAAATTTGCTATCATCCCGGCAAGGCGAATGTAGTTGCCGATGCTCTTAGTAGGAAGGATAGAGAAATAACCAAAAGGGTTAGAGCTTTAGCCATGAAAACTTATTCTGATTTATCTAATCGAATACCTTAAAGCTCAAACAAAGGCGATGAAAGAAGAGAATGTGAGAAATGAAGACTTGGGTAGAAGGACGACACCTATATTCGAAATTCGTGATGACGGAATTCGGTATTTCGAGAATCGTGTATGGTTACCGGTGTATGGAGGACTGAGAGATCTAATTATGCACGAATCTCATAAGTCTAAATATTCGATTAACCCAGGATCGGATAAAATGTACCAAGACTTGAAGAAATGCTATTGGTGGCCGAATATGAAGGCTAACATTGCTACTTATCTTAGTAAATGCTTGACATGTGCTAAGGTGAAGTTTGAGCACAAGAGACCTTCGGGTTTACTGCAACAACTTGAAATTCCAGAATGGAAATGGGAGAAGATCACCATGGACTTTGTTTTAGGATTTCCGAGAACTTCTAGTGGTTATGATACGATTTGGGTGATTGTTGATCGGTTGACTAAGTCGGCTCATTTCTTTTTTTTGGGTAAAAGGGAACAAGGTTCCCCGGTAAAATATATTTATCACCCAAATCATTAAGTACACTGGAATACAGCTGAAGTATCATATTAACCTCAAGACAATGCTTGAACTACAAGATTATATGACAGGCCATATAATCACAGCTACAAAACAAGAACACCAATAGGAAAGAACCACCTAAAGGTACACAAGCACACCAAAGAGTCCATCATCTTCTTATGAGTAACGAATCGGCCAGCTTCCATCTTTGAAACCGTTGAAGCACGTTGGTAGATTGCTTCCAGCGACACGACATAATTTTTAGACGAACAGTAGACTTGATAAAATCAACCACTTGACCAGCCAATCTCTTTTCCTTCTGAAAAATGCGATAGTTCCGTTCTTGCCAAATTGAATACATAGACGGCCCAACAAATCAACTTTGCTACCACGCTCCTCGAAGATTTAAAATTAGCAAATGGAAGAATATCAAGTAAAATAGCATCAATAGATGGTAACGAACCAGGAAGCCCAGCAAGGTCTTTCACTTCATTCCAAACCTGTTTAGAAAAACCTCATTCGAAAAACAAATGTTCATGACTATCCGGTTGCAACTCACAAAGAGGGCATTTCACTGCCACGTCCACATGATCCCAAGTGCGAAACCTATCTTGAGTCTTCAGCCGACGTCTAATAATTAGCCAAAACTACAACCTGGGAACCAAACAGCAAAATACCACGGGACATGAGGGTTCCTAGGGCGCAGCACATCCCAAACAGCATGAGTAGAAAATGGCTTAATATTGCCATCAAGATCACGCCATTCCAATGTATCCAGTCTGTTAGACAGAGTAGAGTTGGAATAGTATTCAAAATAGGATATTTAGACCTCCATACATCAGGCCAGTTAACAATATCATCCCGCAGTAAGTCACGAACCTTTGTATCCTTATCAAAACCAGCACGAAAGATGTCCCTAGTAGTTATTATAATAGACAGTGGACTCAGGGAACACCATTTATCATACCATGCCAGAGTAGACCTACCATCACCAATATTATGCCAGATAAATTCCCGTAAGAAAGGACGTAGAAGAAGAATCTTATGCCAACCCTACGTGATATTTCCTCTAACTGGTATATCCCAAAAACTCCTCCCACGGAGTTTGTAAGTCGGCTCATTTCTTGCCGATAAAGAAAACTGATGACTTAGACAAACTTACTCGGTTGTATTTGAAGGAAGTTGTTTGTAGACATGGAGTTCCTTTGTCAATTATTTCTGATCGAGATAGTCGGTTCACATCTGAGTTTTGGAAATCGCTTCAGCGAGCTTTGGGGACTCAGTTGGACATGAGCACTGCGTATCATCCGGAAACGGACGGACAAAGTGAAATGACTATTCAGACCTTGAAGGATATGTTACGAGCATGTGTAATAGACATTGGAGGTAGTTGGGATCAACACTTACCTTTGGTGGAGTTCTCATACAACAATAGTTATCACGCAAGTATCAAGGTTGCGCATTTTTAAGCACTTTACGGGCGAAAGTGTAGATCAGCAGTTGGTTGGTGTGAAGTTGGAGAAAGTCAATTGACGGGTCCTGAATTGATTAGAGAAACGACTGAGAAGATCGTGCAAATCAAGAATCATTTATTGACAGCTCGTAGTAGGCAGAAGAGCTACGCGAATAAGAGAAGAAAACCACTGGAGTTTGATATTGGAGATATGGTTATGTTGAAAGTATCACCTTGGAAAGGTGTAATTCGATTTAGCAAGCGAGGAAAGCTTAGTCCACGTTATATTGGTCCATTCAAGATTATTGATCGAGTTGGTCCTGTGGCATATAAGTTGGAATTGCCAGAGAAAATAAGTGCTATTCACAATACTTTTCATGTTTCTAATCTTAAGAGGTGTTTGGCGGACGAGAATTTGATAATTTCACTTGAGGAGATTCAACTTATTGAGGAACCGGTGGAGATTATGGATCGAGAGGTGAAACGGCTTAAGCAAAGTCGGATCCCGATAGTGAAAGTGCGATGGAATTCCCGACGTGGACCCGAGAGGTGAAAGAGCAAGTATCCGCATTTATTTGTAGACGGACCTAAGGAGAAGTAAGCCCCGGGACGGTGCTCTCCTAAGGTGGTGATGATGTAAAACCCACAAAAATAAGGTCATTACTTAATCCTACTTTTGAAATAATTTTGAAGTATTTATGACTTTAAATATTATTATGTTTAACGGTTTAAGTTGAAACCGATATTGAATATTATATTTTAATATTTTGACGAGCAACGAGGACTACTGATCGAGATACCGACGGATGCCTAACATTTTATATTTTATTATCGATCGTTTCGATAATTAATACTTTCGACGATATCGTTTTAATTACGTATCGAGTCGTTATATTGTTATTTTTCGTGCGCGTTTAAACTTTTAATAAGTATTTTTACGAAACCTGAGTCCCGTAAATATTTGTAAAATCGACTAATAGTCATTTCCCGCTTTTTAACTTAAATGTTACATTTTAGTCCAAAACTATCTAATATTTGCAAATTACAACCTACATACAATATAAATAAATCCTCCACTACTACTTATAAATTTTTTAATCAAAAAAATTCATTTTCTTCCTTCCTTTCTTTGTTCTTACCGTCCACCCTACACCCCCCCCCCCATACCAAAAATCATCAAAAATTTTACTATCTAATTTGATTCAATAAAAATTAAGCAAAGTCCCTATCCTAAAATCCTCTTGTGAGTATTTTGGTACCTTTTTTTATCAACATGCAACCATATAAATTTTTCAAGAAAAGTTGGCGATGTTTGATCCAAATTTGTTGTATGCATGTGTTAGTAGTGATGATCAAAAGATTTTCATGCTATGTTTTTGTTAAAAAGTTGATTTTTAATTTTTGGATTTTTGATTTTGATGATGATACAAGTGTTATGATTGGTTTATGATGATATTAGGATGTTATAATGATGATAAAAATGATTGGTTTTGATAAAAACTTGATTTTGTAAGAGATTTTAATAGTCAATTTTGGGCAGTAGGTTTGAGGCCATTTTCGGAGGTCTTAAGTATGAATATAGGTTGATATGATGGGATATGTTGTAGAGTATTCCGTTAGCTTCGATTTGATACAAAGTAGGCCTTCTAACTCCAAACGAGGTGGAAGATACACTAGTTTGATTTTCGTGTACCGGGAGACGAGTGTCGACATAATCCGAAAATTGTCGTCGATATTTGGATCGAATCTCGGGGACTAGAAAATGAGTTTCAAAAGGATTTAAGGGCTGTTATCAGGTTCAAAGTTCAGTAATTTGAGTCTATTTTTAGAATCAAGTGTTGATTTTATAAATGGAGTTGTTTAGAATGGTCAAAATGGTTTCGTAAGTCAAGGTCGCTAAACTGTCCGAATTTTGTAATTCAAAGATGTGTCGCGCAGGGAACTTTAGAAGTAAAATCTTTTGATGGGCTCTTGGGAGGACTTTCTACATATGTGAGTTCCTCAGGTAGTATCATGACATTTTTAGGTGTCTAAGTATGAGAAAACGGCTTGGACATTCGGTATGTTCCGACACATTTTTACTAAAAGTATAGAATAATAAAGTGAATGTATAAGAGAATATAATAGAATCACTTGTATCGTTTTCTCTCGAGTTGTCGTGATTTTATGAGTTGATTTTTATCTTCTTATGTATGGTTTATTTCTCGAGTCTATTATTACCGAACGCGCCTTATTTGCTAGGTTGCGGTTGCCGTGCTTATCGGGCATCTACTATCGTCAGCGATCGTCTTCAACTACTTCTACTACTTAAGGTGAATCTATAGCCTCGTTTGCGCAATTATAATTTTAAAAACCCGCGAGGGGGAATACATGTTTTATAAACTTAGAACACAAGTCTTTTATGGTATGCTTGTCCCTCTAAGAATCGACCCGTGGTTTCCTTTGAATTGCATTAAGTGATTGCCTTTGTTAAAGCCTAAATTATGGACCGTTAATTAACCTATGATGGGTTAACCGCTAGTACAATTAATAGATCTATGGGGGAAGCCGCCTCGGTTCTGTTTGTGTGGACTTGTCATAGAAGCTTAGGCCCGACCTCCACACTATTTGAACATATTGTATTGAGAAGTCAGGTATACGGCAATGTACCAAAATCTGGAGGTAACCTACAATTAATAAATCTCTCGTCTTATTAGACTGATATGGGAGTGTCTAAGGGCTCGGTTTTATGAGCTTGATGCAATTTATGCTATATACAATTATTATTGTTGATGTAAATTATTATTTGATGCTTTTTTCCTTCTAGTGTGCCAGAAACTTATAATCTTCGCTTGTGTTCAAAATGATTATATAAACCTATAGATTCACTAGACATTTTTGCTGATGATTTTCTCACATGTATTTCAGGTAATTAAGAAGTGTGAAGCTTGGAGGTCACGGGAATGAAGTTGTGCACTGCTTTTGTGATATAAACTCTTTGAATGCTTATCGTTCCTTTTGTTTAAAACAATTTAAATCTTTTTTTTAGTTGTACTTTGGTTACGATGTTTTGGGACTACGCTACTCTGATAAATGTTTTATGAACGATAAATTTGAAACGTCTCTTTTCGAGTCGTTCTTTATAAATTATGTGTTATTGTATCATTGTTTAGCACCTAAAGATGTATTCCGCTGCGTGTAAATTTGGGGGTGTTAAAACACCATGGTTCGCAGACTTTGCAAACTATTTGGCTGTAGGTATTTTACGAAAGGGAATGAAACACCAACAAAAGAAAAGATTTTTCTCTAAACTAAAAAAATACTTTTGGGACGATTCTTACTTATTTAGAATCTATTCCGATGGAATAATCCGACATTGTATTTCCGGATTCGAATCTAGAAAAATTCTCGATAAATGTCACTACGGACCGACCGGAGGACATTATGCCGCGAACACCACCGCTAAAAAAGTGTTCGTCGCTGGCTTTTATTGGCCAACAATTATTCGTGAAGCTCATACATTAGTACGACTATGTGAAGCATGTCAAAGGACTGGAAATATTTCTAAAAGAGACGAAATGCCTCTAAACAACATCCAAGTCTGCGAAATCTTTGACGTGTGGGGTATCGACTTCATGGGACCATTTCCTAAATCATACAAATGTGAATACATTTTAGTCGTCGTCGACTATGTATCGAAATTGGCCGAAGCTCAAGCTTTACAAACTAACGATGCAAGAGTTGTTATCACATTCTTAAAGAAATTATTCTGTCGTTTTGGAATTCTAAAAGCATTAATAAGCGACAGAGGAACTCATTTCTGTAACAAACTCATGGAAAATATTGTGAAAAGATATGGAGTCAACCATCGATTTTCCACATCTTACCACCCTCAAACGAGTGGTCAAGTTGAAAACACTAATAGAGCTCTCAAACATATACTTGAAAAGACCGTTCAAAACAACCCTGCTTGTTGGTCTAAAAAATTAGAAGATGCTCTATGGGCCTTTCGTACCGCATTCAAAACACCAACTGGAACCACACCGTACAAAATGTTGTATGGAAGAACATGCCATTTACCACTAGAAAGTGAACAACGTGCATATTGGGCACTTAAGAACTCCAACCCAGATCTTATTGCAGCCGGAGAAAAACGTATCTTCCAACTTCATGAGTTAGATGAATTTTGACATCAAGCTTATGAAAACTCACGATTATATAAAGAACGAACCAAAGTTTGGCATGATCGCAAATTACGACAAAGAAAATAATTCAAAAAAGGAGAAAAAGTACTTCTCTTTATCTCGAAATATAAATTCAAGCAACCTAAGCTTAGTTCAAGATGGACTGGACCTTATCTAGTAAACCACCAATATCCATTTGGATATGTTGAATTATACGGTAGAGACAATAGTACCTTTATAGTCAATGGACATAGACTTAAGCTCTACCATGAAGAAGAACACTATAATAAAATCAAAGGAGAAGAAATTCCTTTCTTCTTAAAATAGATCCGAGTAGCCGAGTCTGGCTGAAGACTCTAAACTTAGCGCTATTCGGAAGGCAATCCGTATTTTATCCCCACCTTTTAACTTAAGTGTGGAGGAGGACCTGTAAATAAATAAAACCGTCCTTGTATATATTGCATGTGTTTTGTTTTGTTTCCTAGCATGGAGGAAAATAGAAAATTGGAGCTCTAAGTTGGATTCATCTCTCGAAGTCCCACAATTTTATACTAAGCCCCAGGAAGTTCTCGTTTCCCTTTGCATTTTTCTTATTTATAATGTTTTATCAGTTATCACCTCGAGGATGATGTTCAACTTAAGTGTGGAGGAGGTGACAAATAGAAAAAATAAGAAAAAAAATAAAATAAAATTTCTCCACATGAAAATCTTTTGAAAAACAATAAAAATATATATGTTTTGTAAATAAATAAGTTTTTAGCAAAGCAAAAATCGCATTGATTGACATTATAATTAAGCACAAAATCCATCACCCAAATATGTGAGAAAAACTTAGCCTTATATTTCTCTATTTTATGTGAAAGCCGATAATCTAATATGCTTCAGAGTTTGTGCTTGATCATCATTTAATAAACCACAGTAAGGTTAATTTATAGATATTTTCGAAAGGAAGCAAAATAAAATCACCCTTAAATCATTTTAGTTAAGCTACACTGACTTACTAAAATAAGTGGCACTTGTACGCATGTGTAATATTATCCATTATGCCAATATCCTTATATGTTATGCCTAACCACTTGTCAAGTTATAAAGTTTGTGATGTTCTCTTTAAAAAATTATGTATGAAAAAGAAAAAAAATATTCAAGTATTCTAGTATAGTTTGTTCTATGACTTTGACAAAGGCATACTTTTTGATCCTACACCCATATCATTAATCACATTTTGCTTCTTTGAAAATTTATCTGGTGCTCACGCCACGATGGTTATGTTTATGTGTCATGTACATACCTATGGTAGCTATCTATTTTATGTTCGTGCTAATTGAGTGTTATCTTACATTTACCCTTTGTGAGTGACATTTGTGTGAACTTAAAATCCAAACACTATCCACGTCAGGTGCTGAATTTATTTTGTCATTTGCTTTTGCTATTCATAAAAATTAAATCATTTTCCTATCATACTTCACAACACTTAAAAGCATTTTTAAAATTGAATTTGTTTTCTCGATTTGATTGCTTGAGGACAAGCAATAGCTAAGTGTGGAGGAATTTGATAACGACCTAATTATACAAATTCAATATATCATTATAATGCCACTTTGTAACATAAATAAGTGCTTCCGATACTTAATATGTTGTGTTTTATATGCAGATATAAAGTTTGAAGAAGAAAAGTGAAGATATACAAAGAAGGGGCCTCAATATGTAAATAAGCCAAAGTTGTTGAAAGAAGATTCTGGATCGCCCAGAAGTGCGGCACACAAACTCAGAAGTGCGGCGCACATTCACGTCTCCAAAGTGCAGCGCACTTTCGGAGAAGTGCGGCACACATTTGACCCCAGACAACACTATAAATAGAGGCCATTTCCACTCATTTTACACACACCTCTCTCTCAATACTCCACAGCCCGAGTATTTTAGCTTTCTTAGTAAATTTTCAGTATTATCCACTTTTGGGAGATACTTGTAACGAGAGTATTCCACTCTTCGATTCTTGGAGGAACGATACAATCGTGACACTTGTGTACTCATTTATTCAATCCAATCTAAGTATGATGTTCTCTTACTCTTTTCCAATTTTTACTTTGATTACTATGTTAGGTGATAGGTATGGAAACACCCATCCTTTTTTATCGAAGAAAAAGACAAAAGACGAAGTCAAAAGATCAAGAGTGCAAGAAGAACGGAAGTCAAAGGCCTATTCTGAAGATTTATCGAAGAAAATGTGTAATGACGAAAGTTTAACGAAGTCGAAGAACCAAGTCTAATAAAAGATGAAAATTATAAGACGAGTTCATTTCATAACGACAAATCCCGAGACAACGTCGAGAAAGACGAAGAATTTAAAAAGACGAAAAGACGAGAATGAGAGAAGAAAACAACACTCCTTCCATCTCCTCCTATAAATACCTTCCTTATGTCATTAGGAATAGTTTTTAGAAATTAGTTTATTTTATGCATTTAGAGTAGGTAAGTACTTTCTCTCTCTAGTTTTAATTTCTCTCTCTAAATTTTCTTTCGAGTTTGCTTAAATCTTTCATCTTTAAATCTTGTAATCTTGAATCTTTAATCTTTGTCTTTAATTTCAAGCTTTTTAATCATCTCATTCTACCTTTCTTATTAGGTTAATCTTCATCTTTTTCATCATCTTTTTACATAAAGTTCTTAGATTTTTACGTTTCTTGGTTCGTATTTTAAGTTTTTACAAGTTTTATCATTAATCTAGAATTCTTAGTTAGCTTATTGGTGTTTTATTTGGCTTATTACCCTTGAAAAGTTGCAAAAATAGTGCTTAATTTGGTCCCTTTTCTAGATCCACTTTTTTAGGAAAAGCTAATTCAAATTCGCAATGTTTTGAAACATTGCGGAATTGTGTCTGTTTGATACTTTGCGGAATTGTTGTTTTCATGAATTGCGGAATTGTATATTCGCAAGGATTGCGGAATTGTGTTTAGACATTGCGGAATTATATGATCTTTAGGTATTGCGGAATCGAACCCTCAGTAATATTGCGGAATTAATTTTGTTTACATTATTGCGGAATCATTCCTTACACATTGCGGAATTAAGCCAATTCTGGGATTTCGGGATTGTAACAAATCTTTGCGGAATTGTGTTTATTTAGACATTGCGGAATTATATATTTTAACTTTGCGGAATTTTAGGGATTGCGAATTTATAACATTTTTTGTTCAAATTTAATTTCAAACTTGTTTTTCCCTCCATTTTCTTAAGTCTTATTTTTAAACATTTTGTCTTAGTTTATCTTTAAATTGTTTTATCTTAGCTTAATTTAAAGTTTACATTTTTAGTAAGTTTTAAGTTTTGAAATTTACTTTTAAAGTTTTAATATTTCGTCATTTATCTTTAAGTCTTAAGTTTTAGTTTAAATTTTAAAGCTTTCATTTTACTTTATTTTTATCTTTACTCAACGACATTTCTTCTTTTATTTTAAAATAGATAATCATTTTATTTTCCTTTCACCAAGAACAATTGAGTCACACAATTAACTTTATCAATTCGATAAGACCGAGAACAACGAACTTTTTAACTGAGAAAAATCTAGTTATTAAAATGGCGCGGCTGCCGGCTCTTTTCATGAAGATTAACGGTTTATTGTGAGAGAGGCGTTGGATTTTAGGATCCGTTCACTTTTGAACGTTATTTTTCTTGCTCAAAAGTTTTTAAAAATCCAAAAAAATCAAAATATTTCAAAAATCAAAAAACATTCAAAAAATTATAAAAAGCATTTCTTTTTCAAAGTTTTGCACCAAAAATATTTTCTTTTCACGTTAACTCTATTTCTTCTATTTCTTTGCTATTCTTTTCTTTTTTAGGTGTATGCGTACTCGTTAACGCAAAAGGAAATCCATTCACGCCGCTACTATTGATCCTCCTATTGTAGAGCCTCCCGTTGTCAACAAAATGGAGAACCGTCCAATGATCGAGCTCTTGCAATCACACGTCGAAGGCAACGATGATGCAATTGTGGTTCCGGCTATTGACACCAACAAGTTCGAGCTCAAGTCCGGTTTCATTCAAATGGTTTCCGCAACACCTTTCTTAGGTCGCACTCATGATGATCCACACGATCACAGTAAAAGGTTCGTACACTTATCCAATATTGTTAAATACAATGGGGTTTCACAAGAAATAATTCGTTTGCTCCTCTTTCCTTTCTCCCTCGAGGGACAAGCCCGCACTTGGCTTGATAAGGAACCACTCCAGAGTATTGTCACATGCACGGACCTTGAGACCAAGTTTATCAATTACTTTTTCCCACCCTCACGTACTACCGCTTTGCGGAACGACATTATCAACTTTGAACAAAAGTACGGTGAGACATTTAGTGAATCTTGGGATCGTTTTAAGGAACTTTTAAGAAAGTGTCCACAACACGGTTGTGACAATCCGTCAATTTATGGTTGATATTTTATTCTCAATATTTATTTGAAAATATTATTTTAATGTTATTATATGAACTCACTTATTTTTGGGAAGTAATTTGGATTTACGTCTTGAAGTAGCGTCGACTACGTCTAAACCGGAGGATTCAACGTTACGTGCTTACGTTTAGATACACAGTCTTTGGTGACAGTCCGACATTTCAGAAAATAAATTTGTCCGTGAATATTAATTTGAGATTTTAAATTTGTGTTGGTTCATAAACTCACAAATTTACGAGAAGAGATTAGGACTTACGATTATAATTTAACGTCCTTTACGACTAAACCGGAAACCTTAGGATTACGTATTTACGTTTTCGAACTCCGTTTTTGATGAGACAATTTTTATTAGATTCTTTTTGTGCCGTTGATTCATAATTTATAAAAACGTTTTTTGTAAAACGACCGGAGGGCACGCAAATCGAGGAAACTAGAATCGAGGAGTACCCGTAAATAATTGGGGATGAGACAAAACATGTTTTGCCCCACCCCCAATACGGGACGGCTACATAAGCTACACCTCACCCCATTATGTGTCAAGCTTAGCTAATAAGCTAAGACACATGTATAACATCCAAAACCACTAACACTTAAACCATTTTCTCACAAACACAACATACAAACCACTCACTAAATCCTCTCATCTCTTTCTCTCTTGTCTATGCCGTCCAAACTCAACCCAAAAACACCCCATTTGATCCATTTTAACCACAATATCTTGTGTTATTCACACATATGATGAAAACCTTTTGAAGCCCTATTGATTGGTGGTAATTATAACATCCAAAGAGGAGTTTCCATGGAGTCTTGGGGCTGATTTTCCACAAGGTGTTCATGAAGAATGGTGGTCTTGAAGATGGTCTTGGTTATTCACAAGTTTCTCCATCAAAATCCATGTCTTGATCACAACCTACATCATCATGGTGGTATAAAGATTGTTCTCCTCATCTTCTTGTTATTTTTGATTATGTAATCTTGTATTTCTTTTACTTATGTATATGTATATGATGATGAATGATGATTAAAAATATTGTGTGGGGATTTGGTGTTGATAAACATGGTTAAAAAGATGAAAAACTATAAGAAACATGGCTAAAATCTTGTCTAAATTGTTGGCTGTATAAAACAGTAAAGAATCATATGATGAACTGATAAAAATTGCATAGATTAATGGATATACAGTAAGTAATATGTCTTGTACACATGTGAGAGTTGGCCATGCAATGGAATCATTATAATGAGTGAGATATGATCAAAACAAGTTTAGAGTACAAATCTGAGTTCACTGTTTTGGACTATTTTTAGAAAATACTTAGAGGCTGATTTAACAGTAGCTATAGTAGAGTTAAATGGAGCACATATCATGTAGTTTAGGGCATAAAAATTTTAGCTTCTATCTCCATATAGAACTCTAGATATGGCTGTTTTAGTGAACATGAAAGTAAAAATTAGATTTTGGAAATTAAAGTATAATAGTATTATATAAACACTCAAATAAAAATAGTATAAAATGTGAATTAAAACCCACTAACTCATATAATACATTTATATAAATATGCATAAGGATAAATAAATGGACATTTTATAAAAATGTTAGTTTGATAAGTTTCATAAGTTATAAAACTATAAACATGATTTTTACGACTTTTTCGGCTATTACCGTAAAATTAACGTTTTTGCTAAATAAAACTTAGACGGTCGGACCCGTCTAATGTGAACTTTATAAAACTCATATACTGATATATAAACATATATAACAAGTAAAAACCGATAAAACCCGAACTATATAACATACGGACATTAACGGGCTAAGTTAACGTTATTGGACTAATAATACAACAAAATGGACTAAAACACTTATAAACTTATTTATTGGGCTTAACCCATTTGGGCCCAACATGTAAAATGTAAATACTGATAATACAAGTATAAATGGATTAATACAAGTTAAAGAACTTATAATAAGTTTATTGGACCTAAAACACGTAAATAAGTAAAACTAGTAAACTAGTATAAAAGTTATCGACACATAACACTAAAACGAGTAAATGAGAATATGTAAACCCACTTGATCATCATATATATAAAATCATCATATGTATACATAATTGTTATTTTTATAAAGTCATTGGACATGAGTCTAAGACGAGTATTATTTGTCTAGGTTTCCGTGATTGAAGCACGTACCGTACGTCCGAATTACCGATAACCCGTCTTCCCACATCAATGTGAGTTCATAGCCTCGCACTCTTTTAAATGTTTTTATGAAATGTTTTATAAACCCGCGAGGGAGATAACATGTTAGTTTTTATAAAATAGGACACCATTTGTCCCGATTGTTTGTTTATTGATTTGGACCCGAATGATTGTATGACCCGATTGTATGACCCGATAAATGATTAAATGACCCGATAGATGAAATTAAATGGATTATTAAAGTTAGGTTATGTCACTAAAAGTCCCATTAGCATGAATTTTGAACAACCGGGATTTGGTAGACGCTTATGCATATGATAGTACTATTTTGGGACGATCACCCCAGTTCGCGCCTTGACGGTTTATCCCCGTCGTGCCACATTGATTGGTAAGAGAATTTATGTATGAGAAGATTTCCATAGCGTGACCTTTGTGACGACACGCTAATTTAGATGGGCAAATTGAGTTTGGGCTAGCTACCCGTTGTTTGTTGTAGTAAGGTAATAATGTCATGCAGCTTATAATAATCCAGTTAACGAAATACTACTATACGCACCGAATTACGATGTATTGCCTGACTAGCAATACGGGGTCATACTATTGGTATTATGTTCGTGTTTTGGTTTTATATAACCATATTCATATAACAGTTTTTATTTAATCTATACAACGTTATAAAACGTAGTGTATGATGTTTTTACGACATTGGCTCGTATAATGATTTTTAAGGCAAATGCCTATTTTATGATTTTCGATAAGGATTTGTATAAAAATGACTTTGGCTATTTTATGGCCTATTACAATGATTTGTACGAAACGATTTTTGGTAATAATTTTATACCAAAGTTATATTGATGGAATTTATTAATCTCTATGAATTCACTCGGCGTTATCGCTGACCTTTTCTTTTAACACGTCTTATCTCAGGTACTTGAAGGTAATTCTCGGGAAGACGACAAGAATTCATGACCCGCACTTAAATAACAATTTCCATTCAAATCTTTGTAAAATTGTATGAAATATTATGACTTGAGACCTATGTAACTTTGATATTTATGAATGGAAATGCTTTATTAATAAACGACGCGATTTTTAAGCGTTGTCTATGATGTGAGTAATGTGTTATCCCGTAACACCAACGAGTCTCCCGCTGTATTGAGTTGTATAAATTTGGGGGTGTTACAGTTTGGTACCAGAGCTCTCGTTATAGAGAACGAAAGATTTTTAAAACCAAGGTTTTGAATAAAACATTTCAAAATCTTTTAACTAAAAATATTTTTCTAAAAATGTCTAAAAATCTTTTGACTATAACGGTGCCGAAGAATTCCCGAGTTACCGACAAGGCCAGACTGAGAAGTGTTATTTTAAAATATATATATAACTTGGATTATATATATATGATGTAATTTGATTACATGATTGTTTGATGATTATTTTGATATTTATACGAGGTATTTATACGACGTAGATTGTCACAAGGAACCCTAAATCCCCTAGTAAATCAATCAAAGCTATTCTCGTAGGAATTCTCGCTATTCTAGATCTAAACCAAGTTGTGGATAATTATGATCTCAACAAATGGTTGATATTCGTAGAAATGTAGAGATTAGTTGATTTTGATATTGAAAAAGAATTGGTGAGATTAAAACTGATATCGATGTCATGACGATCTTTCCTTATAGAGTGGAGTTTGACAAAACGTTACCACCTAGAAAGATGTCATCTGATTCGTGTCATCCAATTCTTAAATTGAAATCGAAAGGGTGAATGTTGCACTTGAGGCTGTCATTGGAACCATTACCCAAAAGCCTCATTCCACTAATACCTTTCAGAGAAGTATAAATGAATGTGTGAGTCATCTCATGCTAGTGATTCATTTGATAATTGTTGTTGTAAGAGTTATAGGATTGGAAATTAAGTGTTGTTCATATCGAGCTTTTATTGCCCTATTAAGGTATGA
Organism: Glebionis coronaria; assembly: GCA_025667525.1. Lineage (NCBI taxonomy): Eukaryota > Viridiplantae > Streptophyta > Magnoliopsida > Asterales > Asteraceae > Glebionis > Glebionis coronaria. Next base: position 354,904,707 of record CM046881.1, on the reverse strand, counting down.
AAATATTGGAAAATGAGGTAGGATATCGCCTTGAGTATAAGTTGACTGAAACTTGAATAAAGTAAAATTTAACTCGTATGGAATATGAGATTGATAAGAGGCAATTATTAAGTCATGTGATTGAATTATAAGGTTTTAAATGATTGTAGGTTCGTGTTAAGGGTTGTTCCTAGACCATTGTCCACTAACGAGGATGCCCAGTGTCCAAGAAATAAATTGAAGAAATCTTCTTCTAAATTGGGACCGATGGATCTTCCGGGACAGGTGGGGCACCTAATGACTCTTGTAGATTAGTATTCATTGTGGTATCTTTTAAAAATCCCTAACTTAACTGAGACATCAGTTGGTAGGATGAGTTCTGAGAATTGTATGACATAGTGACACGTAATGTGTTACGGTACAATTTTTTACTTGTTTGTGATTAATGAAAAAGACTATCTTTGATTGCTAAATTCTACATGTATCGATGTTATCTATCTTTTATTGCTTCATCCTAATGTTCGCATTAGTGATGCAACCATTGAACAAGTACTCATCTCGAATTGAGTTACGTTGTGAATTATTCTTTTTGAGTGCCATCGAGGTCATGAACCTCATGATTATTTGGCTAAGCTCATTTCCTATTAGATTGTAGTTAGTTCTTGGTGAACAACTTTTCGTCACTCCTTTGCAGATCACTAATTGTTTTTATAAGATACAATAGTATCCCTTGAGAAAAATTGAATTTTCATCACTATAAGGAATATTCAAAGTGATATTTATAAGTGATTGTTATCAAAATGAAGTTGTTTATAAAACACCTTGGAAAACTTAATTGTTTTCATAACAAAGAAAATCTTTGTAAATTTATTTTTGATTCTTATATAAGAATTAAGTATGAAAATGTTTTTATTATAAACATGATGATAAAATTTTGACGAACTGAGTATTGCATTGTTAATCTTGAAATTGTATATAGTTGCGCGCCTACATTCAATTTGGAAGGGACCATGCAAGGCTGATTAGTTGTCACCATAAAACTAATGAATAAACACTACATTTTCTTTGAAGATTGTGAAGGATTAAAATTTTATGAGATCTGCAAGAAGTGAAAATAGGGACATAGTGTTAGGGACACCTACATATGTGCCTGTAGCATCTATTCTTCTGATTCGAATTTACTCATCTGTGGAAATTGTCTTATTTGACAATTGACAATTCTTTCTTGTCCAATTCTCCCGTGGTGAGATTCTTAGGAAAAGTATCTGATTACCGAGTGTTGATACCCGACTGGATGTATCGACGTTCCTATCATTTCTTATGATTTGATTTCATTTGAATGACCTGGGTAACGATCTGAGGAGCTTTCGAATGTGTACTCAAATTATGAAAACATAGGATATATTCATATTCAATAAATGTTTTCGTCTGTATCTGATTTGAAATTCTCTCGCATAGATTATGCGTTAACCTTACTCTTTTAATGATAGTTGTGTCTCCAGATATCCTTGAATTTGTGAAGGAATATGAGTTATTATTAGTCTTTTGAGAAGTTCACATCTTATCAACGGCAATGAAACTGGAAAGTTGATAGTGCCAATAGAATGGATTGATTGATTATGACATGACGACATTGTCTTAATTGATGGGAACTCTAATAGAATTCCCCTAAAAGATAAGATGTTGATTATCAAAAGTGATCTAAATAATTATTGGTGGATGACTGTATCCCGCATTTAGACTTGAAATTATACCGTGAATGGTTGTGAATTAGTCATGAATTACCTAGACTTTCGCCATTAAGGCAAGTTGAATTCAGTATTGATTAAATTCTCGGTGCTGCACCTGTGGCGTGTGCATTGTACGTCAGCACCATCTGGATTAAAAGTATTACCGTACAACTGAGAGAGTTGTCGGAGAAAGATTTTATTCTACCGAGCTCGTCATCATGAAGAGCTATGGTGTTATCATTCCTTATATTTATAGATTACTGTGAACTGAGTAAATTAACAATCGAAAACAATATGCATAACTCGAAATGGAAGATTTGTTCGATCATTTACAAGGTTCTAGCGTATGTTTTAAAGATTTGATCCGCGGCATGGTTATTATCAACTTCGCGTCCGCGAAGAAGATTATCTATTCCAATCACTACATCCGGTACTTGTAATGAACATTATGAGTTTCACGTGATGTCGTTTAGATTGACGAATACACACGTAGCATTCATAAATTTGGTGAATCACATGTGTAGGCTGTAATTTGATAAATTCATGCTTGTGATCATTAAGGACCATTTATTTGTTTATAAGAAAAATAAGGAGTTAATAATTATTTATAGATTGCCCTGAATTGGCCGAACTATTAAAACCTGTACCTTGAATAATTAACTTATGATTTAAGACTTAATCCCTTTATATTAAATTGACCGTGTGATTAATAGATAATGGAATCTATAATGACTCTTCAAAAATTTAGAGCCCTTTTAAGACTTTGGATTTTACCAAAAAGAAAGTGCAAATTTGTTTTGGAAAATGTTTTATCGAAAAGAATATTTAAGGAATCATTCCCTTATAACCAAGACATTTAACTAAACTCCTGTTTAGGGGTAAATGTTTTTGCTTACCTTAAGACAACTTAAGAAGGATTGAGTAAAACCATTTATACCATAACCTGAAAATTTGAAACGACAAATTTTTCTTTTCAACTAAGAAAATTTTGACCAAAGTGTAAACAAAGAACTTTTCAAACATTTACGAATCTTATTAGTTATTTTCAATAAATCAACAAAAATTGTGTTAGCTAAATTCAAATTATTTTCAACATTTTTATAATTGGATGAACTAAGAAAATTAAAATTTTTACGTCATGCTTCATAAAAATTGAATATTTATTATTTAATTACTCGTAATAATTATCGACGCTTTAGACGTCGGATTGAGTAAAACGGATAAAAATGATAGTTGAGAAGAAACTAAAACTTAGAAAATGTGAAGAAAGGTGAACGTAATTACTGACGCATAATATAGAAAGGATAAAGAATCAATTAGGGCATGTTCCTTAATAATGAAGGTGCAAAATAAACTGCTGAACATTTTAGAAATAACCGATGTTTGTAAAAAGGGATAATATAGATAATAAAAGGGGTTCGCGGCTAATGTGAACCATTAAAATTGAGAAGCCGATGGCGTTAAAATGTATAAAAGGCCACTTGTGGTTGCCTAAATATGGAGATTTTGAGATATAGTTATGTTGGAGTCTTGTAAGTATAAGTATTCTATTTATGTCATTTATGACTAAAAGTATCCTTGTCTGAAGAAGTTGTACTAATGGCAAACTATAAAGGCAGACATCGCCTCATACATTAGTAAACGTCTAGCTATTACAAAGGTCATCATCTGAATTTGATTCGATTTGGGTCATCGACAGACTGACCAAATCTGCTAATATCATTCCTGTTAATGATAGATTCTTGATGAAGAAATTGACTCTTTTGTATTTAAAGGAGTTGTGTAAACATGGTGTGCCTGTATCGATCATCTCTATCAAGACCCTCGCTTCGCATCGAATTTCTAGAGATTTGCTCAGAAGTCATTAAGAACGAATCTTGATGAGAGTACTGTGTACCACCACAATCGAAGGGACGAGGTAAAGTAACGATACAAAATACAATAAGCGCTATTCTATGTTTGAATCATTGACCTTTGGTAATAGACCGTATAATCGTTTTCCTTTGGAGAGGTTATCATTGATAATTATCGTATTAGGATCGAGATCGAATCTTGTTAAGATCTATATTAGAGCATCTGTAAGCAGGAGTTGAGATGAAGACACCCGACATACACCCACTGTGAGTTGGACATGTCTTTTAGGTTTAAGGTTTCCTATGATGGCAAACCTAACCTTGCAAAATACCCAACCCGCGAGACCTGAAATGATTGTTGAAATTAGGATCTGATTATTGACTGCCGGTAGTGGGCAAGAGGTTATGTGAATATGAAATGTAGATCTTGAAGTGCCAGATGGGTAGCAAAGTTATGCCAAAAATTTTAACCATGGAAAATAAATTGATGATCTGGAAGATCATGGGATATAAGTCCCCGTTGTATGGGACCATTGAGATGATGTAAAAGATTGGTTTGAAAGGCATATAAGCTGGATAAATATCTTATTCCCGTAGTTAGGTTTGATAAAACTCGCGTATTGTAATGAATTACACTTGTGAGAAAAGACCAAGTGTGGAGGAAATACCCACATGGCTTAACTCTATAACAAGCGAGTAGTAAGGTAAGATGATCTTTGAGGACAAAGATCCTGTTTAGGGGTAAATGCTGTGACAATCCGTCAATTTATGGTTGATATTTTATTCTCAATATTTATTTGAAAATATTATTTTAATGTTATTATATGAACTCACTTATTTTTGGGAAGTAATTTGGATTTACGTCTTGAAATAGCGTCGACTACGTGTAAATCGGAGGATTCAACGTTACGTGCTTACGTTCACATACACCGTCTTTGGTGACAGTCCGACATTTCAGAAAATAAATTTGTTCGTGAATATTATTTTTAGATTTTAAATTTGTGTTGGTTCATAAACTCACAAATTTACGAGAAGAGATTAGGACTTACGATTATAATTTAACGTCCTTTACGACTAAACCGGAAACCTTAGGATTACGTATTTACGTTTTCGAACTCTGTTTTTGATGAGACAATTTTTATTAGATTCGTTTTGTGCCGTTGATTCATAATTTATAAAAACGTTTTTCGTAAAACGACCGGAGGGCACGCAAATCAAGGAAACTAGAATCGAGGAGTACCCGTAAATAATTGGGGATGAGACAAAACAAGTTTTGCCCCACCCCCAATATGGGACGGCTACATAAGCTACACCTCACCCCATTATGTGTCAAGCTTAGCTAATAAGCTAAGACACATGTATAACATCCAAAACCACTAACACTTAAACCATTTTCTCACAAACACAACATGCAAACCACTCACTAAATCCTCTCATCTCTTTCTCTCTTGTCTATGCCGTCCAAACTCAACCCAAAAACACCCCATTTGATCCATTTTAACCACAATATCTTGTGTTATTCACACATATGATGAAAACCTTTTGAAGCCCTATTGATTGGTGGTAATTATAACATCCAAGGATGAGTTTCCATGGAGTCTTGGGGCTGATTTTCCACAAGGTGTTCATGAAGAATGGTGGTCTTGAAGATGGTCTTGGTTATTCACAAGTTTCTCCATAAAAAATCCATGTCTTGATCACAACCTACATCATCATGGTGGTATAAAGATTGTTCTCCTCATCTTCTTGTTATTTTTGATTATGTAATCTTGTATTTCTTTTACTTATTTATATTTATATGATGAAGAATGATGATTAAAAATATTGTGTGGGGATTTGGTGTTGATAAACATGGTTAAAAAGATGAAAAACTATAAGAAACAAGGTTAAAATCTTGTCTAAATTGTTGGCTGTATAAAACAGTAAAGAATCATATGATGAACTGATAAAAATGGAATAGATTAATGGATATACAGTAAGTAATATGTCTTGTACACATGTGAGAGTTGGCCATGCAATGGAATCATTATAATGAGTGAGATATGATCAAAACATGTTTAGAGTACAAATCTGAGTTCACTGTTTTGGACGATTTTTAGAAAATACTCAGAGGCTGATTCAACAGTAGCTATAGGAGAGTTAAATGGAGCACATATCATTTAGTTTATGTCATAAAAATTTGAGCTTCTATCTCCATATAGAACTCTAGATATGGCTGTTTTGGTGAACATGAAAGTAAAAATCAGATTTTGGAAATTAAAGTATAATAGTATTATATAAGCACTCAAATAAAAATAGTATAAAATGTGAATTAAAACACACTAACTCATATAATACATTTATATAATTATGTATAAGGATAAATAAATGGACATTTTATAAAAATGGAAGTTTGATAAGTTTTATAAGTTATAAAACTATAAACATGATTTTTACGACTTTTTCGGCTATTACCGTAAAATTAACGTTTTTGCTAAATAAAACTTAGACGGTCGGACCCGTCTAATGTGAACTTTATAAAACTCATATACTGATATATAAACATATATAACAAGTAAAAACCGATAAAACCCGAACTATATAACATACGGACATTAACGGGCTAAGTTAACGTTATTGGACTAATAATACAACAAAATGGACTAAAACACTTATAAACTTATTTATTGGGCTTAACCCATTTGGGACCAACATGTAAAATGTAAATACTGATAATACAAGTATTAATGGATTAATAAAAGTTAAAGAACTTATAATAAGTTTATTGGACCTAAAACACGTAAATAAGTAAAACTAGTAAACTAGTATAAAAGTTATCGACACATAACACTAAAACGAGTAAATGAGAATATGTAAACCCACTTGATCATCATATATATAAAATCATCATATGTATACATAATTTTTATTTTTTATAAAGTCATTGGACATGAGTCTAAGACGAGTATTATTTGTCTAGGTTTCCGTGATTGAAGCACGTACCGTACGTCCGAATTGCCGATAACCCGTCTTCCCACATCAATGGGTGAGTTCATAGCCTCGCACTCTTTTAAATATTTTTATGAAATGTTTTATAAACCCGCGAGGGAGATAATATCTCCATGTTAGTTTTTATAAAATAGGACACCATTTGTCCCGATTGTTTGTTTATTGATTTGGACCCGAATGATTGTATGACCCGATTGTATGACCTGATAAATGATTAAATGACCCGATAGATGAAATTAAATGGATTATTAAAGTTAGGCTATGTCACTAAAAGTCCCATTAGCATGAATTGTGAACTACCGGGATTTGGTAGACGCTTATGCATATGATAGTACTATTTGGGGACGATCACCCCAGTTCGCGCCTTGACGGTTGATCCCCGTCGTGCCACATTGATTGGTAAGCGAATTTATGTATGAGAAGATTTCTATAGCGTGACCTTTGTGACGACACGCTAATTTAGATGGGCAAATTGAGTTCAGGCTAGCTACCCGTTGTTTGTTGTAGTAAGGTAACAATGTCATGCGGCTTATAATAATCTAGTTAATGAAATACTACTATACGCACCGAATTACGATGTATTGCCTGACTAGTAATACGGGGTCATACTATTGATATTATGTTCGTGTTTTGGTTTTATATAACCATATTCATATAACGGTTTTTATTTAATCTATACAACATTATAAAACGTAGTGTATGATGTTTTTACGACATTGGCTCGTATAATGATTTTTAAGGAAAATGCCTATATTATGATTTTCGGTAAGGATTTGTATAAAAATTACTTTGGCTATTTTATGGCCTATTTCAATGATTTGTACGAAATGATTTTTGGTAATAATTTTATACCAAAGTTATATTGATGGAATTTATTAAACTCTATGAATTCACTCGGCGTTATCGCTGACCTTTTCTTTTAACATGTCTTATCTCAGGTACTTGAAGGTAATTCTCGGGAAGACGACAAGAATTCATGGCCCGCACTTAAATAACAATTTCCATTCAAATCTTTGTAAAATTGTTTGAAATATTATGACTTGGGACCTATGTAACTTTGATACTTATGAATGGAAATGCTTTATTAATAAACGACGCGATTTTTAAGCGTTGTCTATGATGTGAGTAATGTGCTATCCCGTAACACCAACGAGTCTTCCGCTGTATTGAGTTGTATAAATTTGGGGGTGTTACAACGGTTTTACAAAGGTACATATAATTAATACTTTTTATAATGGATTAACTTTGAATGACCAAGATTCACTAAATAGTGCTTCGTGGGGTAATATTCTTGTCAAAACTATGAATGAGGCTTGGGCAATTATTGAGAACAAAGCCAAAGTCCAAACCAAGAGTGTTAGGGCTACTATGGCTAGTGCCAGTGAGAGTGAGTTGACCAACATCTTAAGGAACTTACTTCAGCTATAAAACAACTTGTTTTAAGAGATAACCCTCCTAATCAACCTGCCCATGCTCTTACTATTACTTGTGAAACTTGTGGTGGGCCACACTCTTATGCTAATTGTGATAAAGCTTATGATCAATCTCACGGGGAAGTGTATGCTTACAAAAACACCGAGAGATTTCATTTCAATCCTAATGTCGATGTTAATCACTTGTCTTACAACTCGACTAATTACTTGGCTCCACCCGGTTTTCAACAAATACCTCACCCACCCACCCATAACAACCAAGGGCCACCAAGAGCAAATATTCAACAAAACACAAATGTGAGGGGCTACAATGCAAACCAAGGCAACTGTCAAATGCAAAACCAAGGCTTTCAAAACCAAGGTTTCAATCCTAAAGGAACCAATACCCAAACTAAGGTTTTCTACAACAAGGGTTCAATTTACCTCATCCGCACATGGACTTGATTTTACAAAAATAACCGATCATGAGAAAACCATGAAGGAAATGCAAGAGTCCACGGATAGGAAATTCGTTCAAATGTTTCAAACCCTTCGTCCCTAAGGTGCTCTTCCTTCTACAACCGAAACAAACCCTAGAGCTAATGTGAGTGCTATTACTACACGCAGTGGAGAAACTCTAGTAGGACCTTCTATTCCTCCACAAGTTACTCCATCTACACCTCCTCCATCCCCATTTATCCCACCTAATTTCACGCCTAGTACTAGTTCTCCATTACCGTCTCTACCTCCTACGGAAGAAGTACCCAAGAAAAACCCTTCACCAACCCCACCTTCCACCTCTAAACCTTCTACTTCTCAACCTTCACCTTCTACACCTACACCAACTAAACCTAGCATCCCTTATCCTTCTCGGTTAGACAAGTGCAAATTCCTCACTAAATAGGATGCTCAAGTTACTTCTCTTTTGAAGATGATCTCCCAAATGAATTTCAACATTAGCCATTGAAGCACTTGTCCAAATGCATAAATTTGTCAAAGCATTCAAGGAATTGCTTAATAAGAAGGAAAAGATGAATGAGTCTGTCAACACACGCTTAAATGAAAACTGTTATGCAGTCCTTCTTAAAGAACTTCCGGAAAAACTTGGAGATCTCGGTCGTTTTGTGCTACCTTGCATTTTTAACAAAGTTGAAGAATTTACTGCCTTAGCCGATCTCGGGGAAAGTATAAATTTGATGCCATTAAGTGTTTGGAAAAATTTACCATTACCTGACCTTACACCAACAAAGATGACTCTTAAGCTAGCAAATCGAACTCTCGCTTACCCCGTTGGTATTGCGGAAGATGTTTTTGTTAAAGTTGGTACCTTCACTTTTTCGGTCGATTTTGTTGTTGTTGATTATTGAAATAGACCCTCGTATTCTGGTAATACTTGGACGACCATTCTTACGAACCGGAAAAACTTTAGTCGATGTTGCCGAAGGTGAACTCATCTTAAGGGTCAGGAATGATCAACAAGTTTTTAAGATGGGGAAAATTACAAGTAAATTAAATGGAAAAGAATCAGTGAAAATGATTGATGTGTTGCAAGACGAGCTTACTACTACTTTGGAAAGTATAAAGCTTGATGATTTTGTTGTATATGACAATCCTCTTTTCGAGACTTGCTATGATAATCCACTTTTTCAAAACCATGTGGATGATTCTGATGATTCTCTCTCCAATTTGGATCCCCCGCCAATTTATGATTCTCCACCAATCTATGATGATTACGATGACGATTCTAGTTTCGATGTGGATGATTATGATGATTTTTCTTCAGAGTATAAAGACATGCCAACTTATGATGACTTTGATGATGTTGATACTCTTTCGAGTGATTCTTCAAATGATGACCTTGCTCCTACTTTTGATGAAGATCCTCCGCCAACAATGCTTAATCCTACTTTGGATGATTACTTATTTGAGGAAGATTTTGCTACTTTTCTCAATACATACTTTCCCAATGAGAATGATTCTCCTCCTTTGGACTTTGATTATGGTCTTTATCCTCCTTCAGATATTAAGAAACCCGTTTCAAAGGAGAAGAAACCGGACGACACCAACATCCTTAGTACCTATGTCTTAACACCTCTCTTTCCACCTTCTTCGGATGAGATTCTGCGGTTTATGGGAAAATCTTCAAGGTCTACTGAGCCTAAGTCTTATTTTCCCCTTAAGGAAATGGTGTTCGATCCGGGTATCGCAATTTTTTAAGCCATCTCAGTATCCATCTGATGAAATAAAAGGAGATATTTTTGGAACTTATGGAGCTATGCTTTCACTTCATCATACCTTCTACCACTATGCTCAACAATTGCTTAAGGGAACCTCGCCTACTCTTCTTTGGCTTATCTTGTTCACATTAAGCATGTGCTACTTGATGGATGAAAACCATGTATTTGACCCCGGTGGATGTTCTTCAAGCTTATTACCATTCTAATCAAGGTCGAGTCAGTCTCACGACTCGGTGAACAAAAACAAGCGCTTCTCGGGAGGCAACCCGATGATCTATCCTTTTTATCCGTTTTTATAATAAGTGTAGGGGGGACTCTCGTATATGTTTGTTGTTTTCTTTCTCATCATGTGCAGGGATTCGAGCTATCAAAGATCTATTCTTGATGACTTTTGACAATCCGTGATTCTGTGTACCCGTCTTCCCGGTTCTATCCTAAACTCTTTTGATTCTCTATTTTATATTCTTCAATATTAAAATAGGAATCACTTTAGTTGTCTCTTCCTTAGAAAGATTTAAACAACGTGCACAATGTCCTAAGTGTAGGGGAGTTTACTCCCACATGCTTAAACATTGAGGACAATGTTTATATCAAGTGTAGGGGGACTTCTATCGAAGTTAAGTGGGCTTTTCTATGAATTTGTCCTCATTTTAACCGGAAAATTGATTTTTTTGACATTTTTCAAAATTTTTGATCTATTTTGGCCTAGTTTTATTTCCCTTTGTTATCTTTATTTTCTTTCATTGCTAAAATAAATTTTAATAAAATGGTTTTGATATGTTTAGATGTCTTTGATATATTAGTCCCGTCATGAATCTTTTGACTCAACCCGAGTTAACTTATCTAAGTTTACTCTAGTTAGTATCCTTAACGTGTTTAAGTCAAGTTTTGCTAGGCTTTTATATAGGAAACTTTAAAACGTGAAAGTCTTAACTCTTACGGGTTAAGAACAAGAACTTTTTGCAAGTTTCTATAATTGATCCTAGAAAGTCGTTTATCAAGGGAACTTTAAAATGCGAATTCTAAACTTGAAAAAGTCTACGAAGATGCAAGATCCTATAGATGACTTGAAAACCCAAAACTTTGATTTAATAGGCTAAGCATCCACGAGTCTCATTCCTTGATATTTTAAATTGCGGAGAACGAGAGATGATAGAATCAATTATAAGTTTGGTATTTGATGAGATGGCATTTATACATGATCTCATCGTTCTTTTCGGGCTTTTAATGCACTAAAATGTCATAAAATACCATATATATGCTTGTATTTGTTTACTTGTGTGTTTTAGGTATGGATATCGTGAAAAAGACAAAAGATCACAAGAAACAAGGAAAAACGGACACGAGAAACGAAGCCGTACAAAGAACCGGGCCCTAGTTCATGAATTATCCAAGATTAAACCTTGAAGACTTGAAGAAATACAAGATTGATCCTCAATGAATGAAGAAATGACACTTAAAACCCTTGTGAATTCATAATTACAAGTTTGGTCCCTTAAGTTTGTCAAAATTACAAAAATGGTCCTTCAACTTTGAAGAAATGACAAGATTAGTCCCTCATCAATTCTAATTTGTCAATTATGGTCCCTCATGGAGACAAAGATACAATGAAGACCATTGAAGATCAAGAACGTCCAAAATCAGTCCATCAATTATGCAAAAATGGCAAAATCAACCCTCGAAACACTTTTGCCAATGTTTTGGGGCAAAAGTGTGAAATTCATAACTTCAAAAACAAAAGAAAACCAAGTTTGTGGCTGAAAAACGTTTTATACAACTTTTGCCAAAACACAAGGACTACTAATGTCATTTCCCTAAGTTTAAACCACACAAACACGCGCCAAACACAAATCCCCCACTAAAATCGGATCAAACGTGGCACTGTAGCACGTGATGAACCCAGTTTTACTTTTTACAAAACAAAGGGGAAAAAGAAATTACCTTGGCACATGTGTGATTCACCTCACCTGAAACCCATCCCAACATTAAATCCCTTTTCTCCACTCACCAATGGACCCTACCATCTACCCCGTTACCCAACCACATCACAACTTTCTCTCCAAGTAAGGACACGTGGCCAAATCAACAGCCAAGGCTCTCTGCTTAACTAGCAAGCTAAAATGAATGGTTTTGATCATTTTGGACAGCTCACCAACATCAAACGGCATCAAGCACTCAAGGGCATTCCTGTAAATTTATAGCTAGGGATTTTAGCATTCTAGAACCATCTGTTAGGCCTATAAAAGGAGACCTCAACCTGTGAGAGTCCCTTTGTTCCAGTTTTACCTTTTAAACATTGTAATTGGCTTTCTGAAATTTATAAAAGTTGGTATTTTGAGAAAATTGTAATTCTTTTTTATGTTTTTGAAAGTTGGTGTTGTTTAAGGGTAATTTTGAGTTCCATTTGATGTTATAACTATGCTTGAATCATTTGGTTCAAGGACGTTTATGTTTGGTAAGGTTTTCAAGTTTGAAAAAAAACTTGAAAAGATGTTTCTGATTTTCATATTTTTATTGTACTAATCCTTAACCAAAAGCTATAAGCTCTTACAAGCTTGTTGACACCAAGCTTGTAAAGGGATTAGGTCCTTTGATTGGGCTGTTTGTTCATTGTGTTGAAGAAATCAAGCCTTTGAGTTTATGCTTTGAAACATCAACCAAGGCAGTCATCCATCTTTCTTGTTTAAGTACCTTGGTCTTGTTCTAGTTGTTGAACAAGGTCCAAGGAGCATTGCTGGTCCTCCTAGGATTTGTGGAGGACAGGTATAACCTCTTGTTAAGATTCCTCTAAAAAACCATATGAACTTGTCTGTTTTATGATTTGGTATGTGATTTGGTGATTTTGTGTTTGTGCTTTGTGTTTTATGGTTACAATCTGTTAGTTGTCACCTAGTGTAGCTATTTGATCTATAAAATCAGTAGGTTGTTTGAAGGATTAAGAATTTTGTTTGAAAAGTGCTTAATAAAGGATTGTTTGGGATTACTAGTTCATAAGGCCTTGTGGCCTTGTGCCCTTGGTTCTTAGGGTTTGGGAAGTCTAAACAAGTCATAATATACAAGTTTTAGTCATTGGTTAAGTTTCTAAAAGATTGGGAAAAGGATTTGAAGTTTTGCAAAAATCTGCTAAAAGTGTTTTTGAGATTGGTCAAACACATCAGATCCAATAACTTTTTTGTTAGTTGGATCCAAGGTCTGAAATTAGGTTTGTGAATAGTTTGGGTGATAAGCTATCTATTGGTTATCTGGTTGTTGAATTTGGTAGCTTATTGAGTGTGCTATAGCTTATCAAAGTTGGCTGAAGTGGTCATTTGCATCAGCAAAGTGACCACCTCATTTGGTGTTTGCATTTGTACTTCTAGTGTAAGGATTGTTGTTTTGTTGCTTGGATCCTGTTTATGTGCTGCTTGTGAGGATATTTGGCTACTTGGATTGCTTTGTTGATAGCTTATAAGCTTACTGGCTTATTGGCTTATTTTTGCCAAAACTCATCAAGTCTGTTAATGCAAGTGATGCCTAAAAACATTATTAGTGTTAACTAATCTTTCTTAGTTTTGATCACAACAAACCATACAACACATTTAGTGTAAAACACAAAATGAATTATTTAACTAACACTATCATCAAGGTAATAATCATATCACTAACCTTTCTTAATCATACTTAGTGATCATCAAAATGATTATCCTTAAAACTCACTTTTGTTAATATGACAAAATACTTTTTAATAAACTTTCTTTTTTAGAAAATGTTTTATTAAAATGGAAAATGAAAATTTGAAAATGGCATATTCCAAATGCTGTTAGAATATCCTTTGAAGGGTTCAAATACCTCAGATATTCCCACCCCACTAAAAGACAAAAAACGGAGCGGAGTCTAGTGGCGGTACCTTAAGTACCTACGCGGTACCTTAGCGATATGGTACCGCGGGGTGAGATAAGGTACCGCGCACAGATAGCCGTTATAGATCCGTTATACTTTGTCTCCTTTAAATAGTGGGTCAAATCTCATTTTCCAGTAAGCCTATTGGACGTTTTTCTCAGCCCTCTTTCTATTTTCTATAGAAAAATCATTAGTAAATGATCACTTAAATTGTTAAGGATGTTTACATATGATTATCCTCTTGATCCCCTCCTTTACCTTGTCCAATGAGAAGATCACTCACTCACTAGTGTTGTGATAAAGATGAATCTATGAGCTAGTCATATTCATCATGATACCTTTTTTGTTTTAGGTCAATCCAATGTATTTATGAATAATTGGACTAGTTGTGTTCATCCAAGTTATTTGTGGATACTTGGATTTGTTGTGTACATCCATTGCATATGTGTTTGCTTGGATTTGTGTTGTGTAAATCCAAGCTACATGTGTGTACTTGGATAAGTCTAGTTGAGTTGTAATAGATTTGATTAGGAGTTCTAACTAAACAATAAAGTGATGTGGTTGTGTCTTGTGAGTTCTCACTAAACTTAAAAGTGATTAGTAGTTGTGTTGTGTGAAGTTCTCACTTAGCTTCAAAGTGAAGAGTCGTGAAGATTGGTTCTAGCTTTCGATTAGAACTCAACATCTAGCCTTGTGTACTAAAATGGTGAAGTAGGCAACGTCGTGAAGATTGGTTCTGCCTTAAGAATTAGAACCCGACATCTAGCCTTGTGTCGTTAAATTGTGAAGTAGGCAACGTCGTGTAGATTGGTCCTAGCTAAAGATTAGGTCTCGACTTTTAGCTTAGTGTCGGAAAATAATGTAAGCAACGATGTAAGGTTTTCTCCGCCGAGAAGGGAGCTTGTGGATATAGTGGAAATCTCGAGTAGGTGTACTCGAGGAGTGGAGTAGAAACGAGGATAGAGCCTCGTTGTCGAACCACTATAAATCTTGGTGTCTTCCCACTAGGTTATTATCTTTACTCTTTACTTATTTCATTATCATTATACTTGCTTATTTTCTTTGCTAGTGCATTTCAATTGAACCTAATCATTATGCAACTTAGCCTCAAGTAAAAGATAGTTTTGATACAAACCAAATTGAAAGTAATTTTAATTTGGTCACCAATCGAAGAGAAACTATTCAACCCCCCCCCCCCCCCCCCCCCTTCTAGTTTCTACAATTGGTATCAGAGCGATGGTCACTCAAGATCTTTGAATTATATTGTACTTTGAAACTTGGATCGATCCATTGTCTCCTCAAATTAGAAGGTCTAGTTGTACTAAAGTTTCTCTTTGGTCAAAACTATGTTTTCTTTGAAAATAGGTCTTTTAAGTGATAATATTGCATCCCACTTAAGATTAGTAGCCTTTATGCATTTTAGATATACTCTTGAAATGTATCTACTAGTTTGCATCTTGCTTTGTGTAGGTACTCATGAAGATCAGTCACTTAATTGGTTATGGATTGAGTTACTTGCACTTGTAGAAGACTCATCTTCATTGATCTTTAACATCTTTGAATGATGATACCAAGATGATTGGGAATGATACTAGTCCTTGAAGACTTAGTACTCATCATAGTCATTAACTGGGCATAACACTTATTCCTTCATGGATTTCTCTTTGTGGCCAAGGTACGCTTTCGTTCTTCCACACGCCCTTTGATCATTCTTTTGATCATTACTTGACTATGTGCTTGTTCTCGGCATCCTTGCCTTGACATTTATTTGTGGTTTGTGTTTCTTTTCTTTTATCCTCTCAAACCTTCATTGCTTGGATACTTGACTCACTATGGTGATGTAGAGTGAGTTAGTAGAAGCTTAAAGTATCAAGCATGATTTCCATGGTTTGCACCCATACGGTTAGTAGGCCCTTTGTGGGAGAGAAAGTGAATTAATACCTTGCTATTATTTTGGTTTAGACTAAGACTATTATCGAAAGTGATCTTAGTCTATACTTGAATAATTGCTTTGTGCTTATTCATTACCAAAGCCGTTTAACGTTTCGCCGGAAAGGCACGTCTTAAACCACTATATATGACACAAGCTCTTCGTCACAACTATTTGAAGATTGTCTTTAATCCCTTGAGCATTGATCCTAGTCTTGATTCACTTCCCTTTACTTCTCTCCACTTAGTCGTTTTGCTACGAGTAGTCGTTTGTCCGTTTCGGTTCTTTTCGATCTTGATTTAACTCGTAATCCTTCATTAAGGCATATTGCTTAGTGTTATGATGATCCAATGATATTCTAAAAGGCTCATGATTTAATTTTAAGTATTTTAGAAAAACTGGATTTTCAAAATTTGGCGTTTTTCATAGATAAAAACCTGCCTCTATAGGTGGTTCCTTATCTACGCGGCTCAAACCCGCGGTTCCTTATCGATAAGGTACCGCGGGCAGTAACTTTTGTCAGAGCGCCAGTTTGAGTTTTTTTTATTCATTTTCAAACCAAACTCTCTCTCTCTCCCAAAAACACACAGCTGACGGGTTTTACCTTTTCCACCATTGTTGATGCTTCCAAAACCTTCAATCACTCAAATTAATTGATTCTAAGTTGTGGGTTTCACTCATCCTTCATCTAACATCAATTAATTGTAAGTATTTTCTTTCAATTTCATCTATTTTGTTCTAGGATTCATCCTTTCATAATTGGGTTTTTTTTTAAATTGAAATTGAATTAAAACCTTAATAGGAATATGGGTTGACATGGTTATTTTACTATGATTCCTTAGGTTGATATTCATTAAGATTTCACTAAAACCCACTTGTAGAACAAATCCGAATTTAGGCTAAATGATTTTGGTTGAATGATGGATTTGAGATGAACCCGTGAACAAGTAGGTAATGACATTGTTAATGCTTACCTAAAAACCTTGTTTTGAAAAACCAATGTTCTAATCCATTGTTGATCTAACATAGATCATGTGTTCTTGGTCAATGATGGAATAGACACATTGTGAACATGAAAATGATATTGATTCAATCCCATGTTTGTCAAGAAATTGATATAACACATTTTTCATTTTTCGTTTTCCTTTTTGATTTTCATATGAGTGATTGGAAATATTTTTGCTTGTATTTAGGTACTTAATCATGCATTCTCAATATCAAAAAGATCATCAATTCACTAGAGATTATATACCTGACATCTCCCAAACCTTTGTTTCCCCTCAACTCCAAAACGCTTTTCCATCCCTTTCCTCTCGTTGTTTGAGGGTAGGATTGTAGATTCAAGAATAGCGGGAGATAATTATATCAACTCTATGTTCGAGCTTATTGGGTTTGATTGTTTGCTTTACATAGACGAGGTAATTTATCCCTTGTTTTTTCTTGAGTTCTTCAGTACTTACTCCATGCTTGAAATCAACGACCAAATCTTTATTCGTTTCTTGTTGAATGGTCAAATCATTCAATATTCCCTCGATGACTTTGGTGATATTCTTGGTGTGCCATTTGAAGGCACTTGTCGTTTCACGGATAAGTGGAGACTAGATGCTCTCTTGGAGTCTAACGATAAACCTCCAAATGACACCACCGAAGTTGATCTAAATTTCATCCTTGAAATCATCACGAAAGAGCGTAGTGGAAACGTTGTGAGAAGCCTTCATACAAATGTGCGAAATGTGAATAGGTATGAAGTGCTCTCAAGCGACCTTAAGGATTACATGCTCCAATGGGCAAACATCCTAAGGGAGAATGTCTTTTGTCTTGGTGGAAACCGAGATCATATCCCGGCGTGTATGATGCATATGTTGAGTTGCATCTTTACATCCACCAAGTACAACTTGGCATTCTATATCGCTCGATGAATCAGTTATGCCCTTTCGAAGCCCAAGACAAACCTTCCCTATGCTATGCTTCTAACTCGCCTTTTCAAAAGGGTTGCTCATGATTTTCCCCACCTTGATCTTTCTCGCTTCTACCCGGTTCATCGGGTTATGTTGCCTATTCAAGAGGCATATACAATAAAGACAAGAAGTGATCGAGGATCTAGAAAATATGTTCATCAAGAGATGGATGATGAGGACATGGACATGCCAACAAGTGATGGTGATGGCATAGGTACTAGTTCTCATTTCCACTCTTCGAGTAATTCCTATCCATCCTCAAACCCATTCGAGGATGAATTTGAAGACTTAGCTCCTCCTCCTCATCATTCTAGTGAAGTACAGGAAGATCTCAATATGGAGCATCTTTACCCTGAAAACCTTAGAACTCGAGGGGAATTGCATGAACACTGGGTTGAATCAAGAAAAAGTTTCAAGTTCTTGGGGAATATGATCAACGGATTGGGAAAGAAGAGAAGGTGAAGCTTTTCAAGGAATACATGTTGGTAAACATGTAATGTTAAACATTTTATTTTATCTTGGTTGTGTATTAACTTATGATTGCATGATTGAATTATCATTTATCTTGATCCTCAATGTTAATTATGCCATCATGATTGTGTTTTACATAGCTTTGTGCATGCCTTATGATAGTTAGCTTATTAGATTATGATCTGTAGTTAACTTTGGCTTGTAAAACGTTTGGGAAAAATCTGGGTTTATCAAAATCTTGGATGGAAAATTTTTGTAAACCCACTGGTCGCGGTTCCATATCGACCCGCGGTTTCTTATCAATAAGGTACCGCCGGTCCTAGATAAGGAACCGCCGGCCACTGTGCACGACAACATCTTTGCTTTACACTGTTTTCTTAAATCTGTGTAAACCTTGCATGATTTTCAGTAATAAACTGCACATTTCCTAAACTAGGTTACCTAAATTGATTATTCACCTAAAATGATTTTAACCCATTACTAGTTTGGATCATCCCCTCACCCATTTAAACCCACCTTGTTTGCCATGTTCTTCACACATCAAACATTCTTCCCTAAACCTTAAACCACCTTAATCAACCATGGTGTGTACCAAAACCTCAAACACTTCCAAAACCTCCACCCCAAGGAAAACACTCAAAATAAGGGTTAAGGTAGCTAAGCCTAACTCCTCACCTTTCCACACACCTAAGAATGAGATGGCTTCTATTCTCATTTCTTCATCACCTTCCCCACCTCTTGCACCATGCAAGACTTCATCCACCCATGGTACTAACCACTCCATTGGTTCTACCTCCTCTTCATTCAACTCAAGAATGAATGAGCTCTCATCACCCTTCACTCCAAGTGCACCCTTGGAAGTGACCACACAACCCCAACCAATCCAAAGCATTCCTTGTGTTAATGACTTTGATGACACTTTGGTGACTTTACCATTTACCCCTCTCAACTCACCCATTTCACCAACCTTGGAAAATTTACCTCCACACTCACCCATTTCCCCTCTAGGGAACATGCCTCCACTTTCACCCACATCACCCTTGGAGAACTTGCCTCCTCCACCTCCACCCAACTCAAACATCCCAATTTTGGGTGTTCCACTTTCCCTCCTTTTGGGTGATCCTTACTATGGGTTTCAACAAACTCATGGTCCTAGTTGTCCATGTTGTCTCTACAACCACTACATCATCCATAACCTAAGGATGGATATGTATGGACTACATAGGAGGTTGCAAGAGTTCTTGCCTGCCTTGTTATCCATGACTCCTCCTAGGGGATGAATGATGGAGTTTTCATAATAAGAGTTTTCAAAACCAAGCCAAAGAAAACTACCTATCTAGATTTAATGTTAATCTAGCTATGTATTAGTTAGTTTTTATTTGTCTTTGTACTTGCTTCCTTAATGAATGTTTCATGTTGTTGAATTATGGATTTAGCTTTGTGTGTTTCTATCTTTTTTGTGCACACTAATCAACTTTAATTTGAAATTAAAATTGAACCTAAATCTATCACAACCCCTAAACTTGACTAAAATTGGTTCAAAATGATATCTAAATTATTTTGTCACCCTTTGTCAAGACATTCTTTGTGAATGTGTTGCTTTATGCAACCCTAGTATATTTTGGTGCTAATAGAGGTAAAATTCCAAGATTCGCAATTTTTTTGAAAAAGTCTTAGTTTTTCCCAAAACCCAGGAAAAACTTGGTTTCAAGTCCACTGGACGCGGTTCCTTAAAGTCCCGCGGTTCCTTAGCGATATGGAACTGCCGGTCCCTATAAGGTACCGCGGACAGTAAGTGGCTTTTGACGAATTTTTGGTCAAAACTTTTAAAACCCTATACCCTGTCAAGATTCCTTGTTTACTCAAATTGACTAAACATTCCTTGACACTACACATTTTGTATTCAAATTCTTACCTTGATTACATTTTACTTATACCCCAACCTTGAGATTTCATTCTCACACCTTCCCAACCTTGATAATTCATTCTCACACAACCTTGAGATTTCATTCTTACACCTTCCTAACCTTGAGAATTTATTCTCACATAACCTTGAGATATCATTCTCACACTCTCACAATGCCTAACTCCTACATTCCTAACCTTGACATCTCTTTGTCACAACCCCACTCACCCAAAGCTTCCTCATCCAAGCTTCCAAAGAAACCGAAAATCTCGGTTCGACCTATTTGGGTTAAGAAGAATGAACCATCTTCGTCTAAACCACCCAAAAACCCTACCTTCTCTCCAATCAAGTATTGGAATGAGACGTATACCATAAACCCCATCACCGGAGCTAAAGAAAATGTTCCACCACCACCACAATCCTTCAATACCCCTCAACTCAATGACCTTTAAACCTTCCCAAACCTCACAAGGCATTGTGAAAACATTCCCAAACCCATTACCCCACCACCACCAAACCCTAACTTTGATGCCATACCCCCCATCAAACGATTTTGTGTTGCATCATGGATCCTCGTGTTATTGTTTCTGATTTCAACAAATGGAACTTGCTCATGTGTATGAGAAGTTAAATTTTCTTGAATTCCTCCTCACTCGACCTCCTATTCAAGTTTTCGTTCCGGTGGACAAAACTTCGAATGATGCATCGTCGTCTTTTTAGTTTTTTTTATTTTTAGCAATCTTGGAAAATATCACTATTAGACTAGCTTATGCTTAGTGGTTTATTTTCCATATTTATTGCTTTTAGATACTTATATTGTGTGTATGACTATCTTCTTTGTTGTATTATTTTATGTAACCTTTGTGTTATTTGTGTGCTATTTCATTAGTTCTATTTTGAGTTGATCTTGGTTAATTTTTTTACAACTGCTTCTGGGTGATTCCATCAATTCTAAAGCTTTAACCCATTGACAAGCTTATCATCTTCATTGGATTGAAGTTTAATTTTGTCAATTACCTCTTTGGACATACTTAGCAAAATAATTGCTTCTAATTTGAGATTTCTTCTCTTTCTCCCTCTCAAGTTACTTAGTAGGTAGTGATCATATATACATTGGTGTTTCTTTCCTTTCTACTAACCTTTGTGTAGCATGTCACCTTAGCTCAGAAACTTGGTGCCCCAAGCAAGGGGGAGCAACTACCAAGGGGGAGCTACTAGCAAAGTTCGATGTACTTCAAAAGACTTGTGCTAACCTTTTTGCTACGACAAAGGGGGAGAAATGATAGTGATAAACTAGTTAATAATTCCATATTTTGTGTTTCTACGTAAATGAGTTTATCGTTTGTCGTAATCAAAAAGGGGGAGATTTTTAATGCAAGTGATGCCTAAAAACATTATTAGTGTTAACTAATCTTTCTTAGTTTTGATCACAACAAATCATACAACACATTTAGTGTAAAACACAAATGAATTATTTAACTAACACTATCATCAAGGTAATAATCATATCACTAACCTTTCTTAATCATACTTAGTGATCATCAAAATGATTATCCTTAAAACTCACTTTTGTTAATATGACAAAAGACTTTTTAATAAACTTTCTTTTTTAGAAAATGTTTTATTAAAATGGAAAATGAAAATTTGAAAATGACATATTCCAAATGCTGTTAGAATATCCTTTGAAGGGTTCAAATACCTCAGATATTCCCACCCCACTAAAAGACAAAAAACGGAGCGGAGTCTAGTGGCGGTACCTTGAGTACCTACGCGGTACCTTAGCGATATGGTACCGCGGGGTGAGATAAGGTATCGCGCACAGATAGCCGTTCTAGATCCGTTATACTTTGTCTCCTTTAAATAGTGGGTCAAATCTCATTTTCCAGTAAGCCTCTTGGACGTTTTTCTCAGCCCTCTTTCTATTTTCTATAGCATAATCATTAGTAAATGATCACTTAAATTGTTAAGGATGTTTACATATGATTATCCTCTTGATCCCCTCCTTTACCTTGTCCAATGAGAGGATCACTCACTCACTAGTGTTGTGATAAAGATGAATCTATGAGCTAGTCATATTCATCATGATACCTTTTTTTTAGGTCAATCCAATGTATTTATGAATACTTGGACTAGTTGTGTTCATCCAAGTTATTTATGGATACTTGGATTTGTTGTGTACATCCATTGCATATGTGTTTGCTTGGATTTGTGTTGTGTAAATCCAAGCTACATGTGTGTACTTGGATAAGTCTAGTTGAGTTGTAATAGATTTGATTAGGAGTTCTCACTAAACTATAAAGTGATGTGGTTGTGTCTTGTGAGTTCTCACTAAACTTAAAAGTGATTAGTAGTTGTGTTGTGTGAAGTTCTCACTTAGCTTCAAAGTGAAGAGTCGTGAAGATTGGTTCTATCTTTCGATTAGAACTCGACATCTAGCCTTGTGTCGTAAAATGGTGAAGTAGGCAACGTCGTGAAGATTGGTTCTACCTTAAGAATTAGAACCCGACATCTAGCCTTGTGTCGTTAAATTGTGAAGTAGGCAACGTCGTGTAGATTGGTCCTAGCTAAAGATTAGGTCTCGACATTTAGCTTAGTGTCAGAAAATAATGTAAGCAACGATGTAAGATTTTCTCCGCCGAGAAGGGAGCTTGTGGATATAATGGAAATCTCGAGTAGGTGTACTTGAGGAGTGGAGTAGAAACGAGGATAGAGCCTCGTTGTCGAACCACTATAAATCTTGGTGTCTTCCCACTAGGTTGTCTCCTTCCTTACTCTTTACTTATTTCATTATCATTATACTTGCTTATTATCTTTGCTAGTGCATTTCAATTGAACCTAATCATTATGCAACTTAGCCTCAAGTAAAAGATAGTTTTGATACAAACCAAATTGAAAGTAATTTTAATTTGGTCACCAATCGAAGAAAAACTATTCAACCCCTACTCCTAGTTTCTACAAAGTCTACTCAACTGGTAGACCTTGATTCACAAGGATTGTACTCAAGCCTTGACCAACAGGGTGAAAACAAAGTTTTAACACTTCATTAAGTCTGTCAACGTCCAAAGTTGTGCTTGTCAGCGTTTGATTTTCTCTTGTCAGCGTTTGACTTTTGGTCAAACTTGGTCTTATAGCTTATTGAATCTGCTTTGCTTATTGATACATGCAACAACTTGGTTTTTGTAATAGAACTCATTTTTCTCAGCTTAATAACAAGTCTGGAAGGTTACAAGTCTTTTGGTTAAGCTTTTGCTAGAAAACTAGCTTATTTGGCGTTTTCAGCCAGCTTATTGGTTCTTACAGCTTATTCTACTTGGCTTTTTGTGATTTTCTTGATTGATTATTCTTAGTTAAGCTATTTGTGAGCTTTTGCAACAAACTAGAGCTTCTGAAACAGCCCAGAACTCTAACCCGACTATTTTGTCGTTTAATGGATTTCTATTTTGCTTATTTCTGGCTTATTGATTGTGCTTTTTCAAAATTTCTTTTTACAGATCTCTTTAGTATCCCAAAAGAAGGTTGTGTGTCAAATTAGAGCTTATGGCATTACCTTATTGCTAAATGGGCTTATTGGCCCAATAAGAATAAGCTGTTTGTTCATTAAGCTGTGATAAGCTCACTTTCAGCTTTTGGGCCTTCAGAGTTTTGTGTTTAGAATTGAATTTTGAGTCAGATAGGGCTTTTCCAAGTCATTTGGGCTTATTTTGACTTTTTGGGCTAAAAAGCCGATTAAGCTTGACTGTTTTTGATTTTATCCCATTTAAGGGCCCATTAGGGGAAATTTTGTAATTTCACTTTCATTTTCTGTTTATTTAGGTTACAATAAACTAGTTTGCAAGTTTTTAGAATTTTTTAGAATTTCTAGATTTTTAATATTATTTTAATATTATTTTATCATTATTTTTCAAATTTCACATTTTTGCACTTTTTATATTTTTATTAGCTTAAATACATTAAAATAGGAATTTTGCAACTCTTAGATTAATCTTATCATCTTTATATTTATTTTTATAAATATTTTAAGTTTTAATAAGTTTTTAAATCATTTTAAATAGTTTTTCTTAGTTTAAAAATTTATAAAAATAGTTTTTAATCTTTTTAGGTCATTTTAGAGGTTTACCAACTGAAAAATCTTTATTTGGGCTTTTTGATAATTAATTTGATTTTAGGGCTTTAATTAGCATTTAAAAATTAATATTTAATTAATTAAAAGGTTTGAAAATGTTTTGGTAATTGGTAAACTCTTAGTTTATTAATTTTGATTTTTGGTGAATTTTTGGGAATTTTTAGAATTAATTTTTATTTGTGTACCTTTTACGGTTTTACGTTTCGTCGTAGTAGTAATTAATTTCACGTCTTCGTCATCCTCTTTTCTCATCCCCTTCTATCCAGTATGAATCTCAAACCAATTACGAATTACTCACACACATATACCTCCTTGGGAAACGAACTTGGAACTTCATTGGGTCATTAGTGTTTGATTTTCCTAAATCATCACTTAATCTTTCCCTATTTTACGCTCTTTGTTTTCCTAAACAAGAGTGGTAATTTACTACAATCATTTTTGGCGCCACTACCGGGGAGGTGTGTCGTGATTAATTTGTCTTGTTGTTTTTAATATTAACCATAAATAGTATTTGTATTAGTAGAAATCTACTAATACGTATTATCGGTTTTTTGGTTTTCTTGTGAAATTATTATTACTATATTGTATTAAGTATCACAATCAATAAAAAATATCTCCAAAAGTGTGAAAACACAACCTTAATTGGGATTTGATCTCCTAATTATTGTATTCGAATCTCAAACAAAAAGAAAAAGGCAAAAATAGATAAATACTTTCGTGATGCTCGATTTTGAAATATACAAACTATAAGGTGGGTATTATAAAATATACCCTAAGGAAAAAGGCTCTTAAGTGCTTCGCGTCGCCTCGTTTCCCCGCTTGCTTGTGAGTATTTTGAGATTGAAGGCTAATCAAGGGTTTTGTCGCCCAAAGTATTATTACGTATAATATATTTGCTTGGTTTTCTTTGTGATTAAACCCTCTTGAACAATTTGGTTTTCACCAAAGTTCTAAAGTCATTCGAAGGCGTTCACTCCACGTGATCGTTTTCATTCCTTTGAGGCTTCTTTAATCAAGAGTTTGATTCGAGGAGAGATTTGGTATATTGTTGTCTACGAAGATACACCAAAATCCAAAAAAAATAAAAACAATCAAAAACACAAAAAAATTGAAAATCCACAAAACACCCAAAAGAATCTTCTTTGCTCACCTCCCATTCTTCGTGAAGTTTATGATCACTCGTAATCAAGCAAAACGAGCTCGTAAACGTCTTCAAAAGCAAGCAAATCAAGAGACGTTGATTGAAGAACAAACTCCAATTATTGAACCTATTGTAGAACAAGAAGTCGTCATGGCTAATCGTACTATGATGGAGTTACTTCAAGCACCCACCGAGGGTTTTGGAGAGGCCATTGTAATTCCCGCTATCCTTGCGGAGAATTTCGAGATTAAGACGGGTTTAATGTCGATGTTGCAAGCTAATAAGTTTAGAGGTCATGAGAAAGACAACCCGCACTACCACATAAGGAATTTTAATCGTCTCACCGCAACTAGCAAGTTTAAGGATGTTCCACATGACGCCATTAAGATGATGTTGTTTCCATACTCGTTAGATGGACCCGTAAAAATTTGGCTTGAGAAAGAACCACCAAATTCGATTTTGACATGGGGTGATCTCGTTTCTAAGTTTGTGAACAAATTTTTTCCACCATCTAAAACAACACATTTGAAAAATGAGATTTCAAGATTTGTACAACGAAATAATGAAAGTTTTTCAATGGCATGGGAACGCTTTAAAGAAATGTTACATGAATGTCCACACCATGATTTTTCGGAATTACATCAAGTTCATACTTTTTATAATGGGCTTAACGATCATGAACGAGATTACTTGAATGCCGCCGCGGGTGGTAATTTTTTGTGCAAAACGACCGATGAAGCTTTAAAGATTGTCGAGAATAGATCTAAGGTTTATAGCCATCGTAACACACCGAGTGTTGCCAATATGGGTTCGTCATCGTCGTCATCGTCTCGTAGCATTAATGCCTTACATGATGAAGCTAATGAGGAAAATCGGGTTTTCGATAGATTTGCTAATCTTATGACTCATTGGAAAGCACAAGAGACTTTGAATTCCGCTTCGGTTAAAGCGGTTGATAAGAGTTGTTTGTCTTGTGGTGGAGCACATGATTTTTCCGAGTGCATTACCGCCGGTGGTAACACTTCGAGTGCTTACGTAGCAACGGGAACTTACAATCAAAACGGCCAAGGTTCTCACCCAAATCAAGCACCAACAAATCAAAATGCTAATAACTATCGAAACAACAATCAAGGTGGTAATTATCAAGGCAATTCACGTAACTACAACAAGAGGAATTATCAAAGTGGGAATGGACAAGTTACTAATCAAAACCAAAACCGTGATTTTCAAAACACTACACAAGGTTTTCAAAATACTCACACTAAAAATCTTCAAGGAGAATTTTTGGATTATGCTAAAGCAAATGACGCTAAGTTTGATAACATGCAACGTAAGATGATTAGCTTAAGATCCGAGTTGAAAAACGAGCTTAAAAATGCACTTGCTAATGAACTTAAAACTCATGCTAATAAAATGGAAGGAAATGTTCAACGTCTTCAACAAAATAAAAAAAAGATGGAACAAGCACAACATGAGATTAAGCAAGAATTGTTAAAAGCGGATTTAAGGCAATCAAAATTTGAGGACCGAATGGCAAAAATTTTTGAAGCAATCATGTGTAAACCCTCTTCCTCGGGTGGTCTTCCTAGTGATACCATTGCAAACCCTGTAGATTTGTGATAATCTTGTGAATCAATAAGGTGGGTTGATGTTTCTAGAGAGAGAAATTAGAGAGAGAAAGTGAGAGAAAATGTGTATATTGAATGAAACAAATAAAAACAACCAACCCCCTTTCCTTAGGTGGAAAGGGGTTTATATACCCTAGTCACTAATGGACTTGGGCCTCCAACCCATGACAAGCCCATGGGTCAGGTTTACTAATAATTAACTTAACATTTAACTACGAGCTATATAACATTTAATAATATCGTAGAGTGACCGATACTTCTAATATACGTTGAAAACGTATTTCCAACAATCTTCCCCTAAGGGAGGTCACTCCAAGTTACAAAGTCCTAAACCTAGCATACTATACTAAGTCTTCGTTCTTCAGCTCGTAGTCCTTTCTTCTTTTATCTTTTCTTTTCGTTGTGAATATGTTGATGTTGATCTTTTAGGCTTTGGCTTTAGAGCATTGTTATTTTGACCCTTCACGTGCGATCTTTGCCTTCTTGTGATTCTTGCCTCCTCGTGACTCCATGTTCCACACACTTATGTTTTTGTTGAATTCTTGAAAGCTTCAGAGTTTGGTACAGCGAAAGACTTCATTTTGAACTTTCTTGAATTTTGCTGAAATTGATGTAGACAGAAAACATAAGCATGTGGAAATGACTTCATCTGGTACACCGCAACGCCACCGTCTTCGAATGCAGCAACATAATAAGACACGAATGAAATGGCTTAGAACATTTCATTCTATATCGGTAGCATTTTACCTCCGGTCGATAAAGACCGTTGGACGATAGTATATATCGTACCTGTGACGGATAATTTCAATTAAGTAACTTCCTGACAGGATTTCGCGGGTAAACCCGTTCTCTTTATTCGACGATCACTAAGCTTGACTGCGAACATAAAGAGTGAATCACTTGGATAAATTATCCTTGTGATTGAAGCCGTCAATTCATGAAACCTGGAACAAGTGAATTTCAATTAAGATTTTCACCATCGTTGCTTTCCAGTTATTACGAGCTTGATTCATAAAGAATCTTGCACGTCACCTACCAAGTGCTGTTTGATGTTAACACTAGAAGGATTTCCACTCTTCACTGTGAACACTAAAGAGTGTCACTCTAAGTGTTCTGGCAAGATCATAGGATAATGCGTAGAGGCCTGGAACGAGTTTAATTTCAATTAAGAATTAAACTACTGTTTCTTTCCAGTTTTCACAAGATTGGTTCTTAAAGAACCACACGTGTCACCTACCATGAGCTTGTTTGATGTTGGATCAAGCAGGATTTCCATCTTCATTATAATACTTGCGTATCACTCGGATGTTCTGGCAATATTACAAGAATACTGCGTAGGACTCATAAAGATCTCTTACTTTTCACAGTGTGTGAAGAAGTAAGGAATAAATAAAAAGTGTCCTAATGAGACTTTTGATGATCTCGTGGCTCTAGACTCGATAGTGCGTTTTGATGTAGTGAGCGATGGCTGGAGAGGAATGCCACCTATTCAATATCAGTCTATTCGGAGTGAATAAACCAATAGATAACGTGTTGATCTCCGTGTGATTAAAACAAATACCTTTTGAGAGATATTTGAGTTAGCTGGGGAGGGTTATGCATTGCATCACTGGGTCCATGATGTCTTTCTTCAATATCGAGAATCATTAACAAATGATCTCAATAGCATATGTATTGACCCGGTTTCTGCCTAAAGTTGTAAGAAGGGCTTCTTTCTTTACACCCTTTATCTTTACAATTCTTTTTCATTCTTCAACCCCTTCAATGCTTACCAATACGTCATCACTAGCACCTTGTTGTGATTGTTCCAGTGCTAGCTTAAGTACTTGGTCGACATTCAGCTACGTTCACAATCATTCTCCATCTTTCCTAGGACTTCTAATTCTATCTAGGGAATTGTCCTTGGGAAGATTCCATCGGTTCTAATGAATCATTGGACTAATACCTATACATACCACCCTTTTGTCACAACATCCGTCGTGAATTAAGTGTGTTGCGGGTATGTATTGTCACCATGAAAAATCCTTAAAAATCACTTAAAGCACTTGTGATATTATAATCAAAGTTGTTGTGCCTTAAGTGTTTTGTTCATCAAAATCGCTCCCCCTTAACACATGCATTACACATATTAAGTTGGATTATCTTTCAGTCCTTTTCATCATTAGCCAAATATCATTAAGTCTCCTTAATCCCATTTTCTCCCCTTATCCAAAATGTTAACCATTAATATTTGGGATATTGAATGGATTAACCGGTCTTTGGGTAAAAAATGAAATCAATGTATGGCCATAGAACATATTAATGCTCCCCCTCAAATTAATGAGGGTTAGTTGTAGTGCTTGAGTACAATATATTTTGAAATATTTAGAATCTCGTGAGAAATTCTTGAAAAATTATCATACCTTCACACTACATCAAGCCACAAAAGCATAATATTCACAGTATTTACATATTCACATATTCACAATTAACGTACAGTATGGAGTTGACCTTAGTGAAGACGACCCATATTAAATGGATCGTTGCATAAGTCTGAAGTGCCCTCCATACGGTCTGCCACCCACGAACCTTTCTAAGCTCCTCATCAACCTACGTTCCCTGATCTTTTCATCAATCTTCTTGATTACATATGTAGCCATTTTCCGATAACCCGGATGCCAATCCTCAATCACTTATGGTAATTTCCCGCCAGAATTGAGATGCTTCAATTTGTCTTTGACGTGTGAGAGAGTCCCATCACTGTACTTATGAAGCTCAGCTACCCTCATAAACTTCATGATTCCACGACTGTTCAAGTAAAAAATCCCGCACATCGGAAGGGTTGTGCCGGTATAGGGACATCTATAGACATGTTGAGGTAATACTTGATTAAGTGGAGGAGTCATGTTAAGGTTGCGTTGATAGCTTTCAACTCCCAATTGTAGGTCTTCTACACGTTTCTTGATGACAACGCTTCGTGTAAACATACGAAGTGCTGTGTTCAGAGCAATGATTTCTTCACGAGTGAGATGTGTAAGCTGATCACGGGTCATGAAAAGCAACATATCTTCTATATCTTCAAGGCGAATGATTGAAAAATCTCCTTGCTGTATCTTGTATTCTCGATCATCTTCTCTTTTTAGTATAATTTCCGTCACATGATGATATCCATTCTTGGGTTCAATCTTCATTCCTAATATACTTGTGATTCGAAGATTGGATCTGACGATACTACCTGAGTTGACTAAGCAGCAACCTCTGTATGCCCTTCGCACTCGCTCGTCCCAATGTGATGCTCCTATAGCAACATGCATGTCATAATTACGGTTTATCTTTGGAACCCAGAGGCGATTGACCTTTTCTTCGATCCAAGGTATTGACCCCCAAGAAGCAGCTTTCAACAAAGTCAGGGAAGTCGCGTACTTGGATGATCCCTTGTGAAGATAGTCAAGATCATATGTGACAAAGAAGTCAAGTGCAATTTGATTGTCTTGAGTAGCATCAAGTGGAAGAGGAGGTCTTTCTGGCGCATGAAGGCCTGGCCTTTGAATTGTATTGAGAGCTTTCAGGATTTTATCAGCATAATACTCATACTCCATTCGGCTTAATCTTGATTTAGCGCGAAGTCTCTTGTCTTTAAGCGCTCTCTTCACTAAGGACGAAGTGACCGAAGAACCAAACTCATGAGACCAAAATGCACACAGATCTATTAGATTGCGAATACGTAGATACAGAACATTTGCATCAGCATCTGTGATTGGATCATATGCAGCAGCTGTCGTGATCCATGGTTGTTCTGGTGCGGTCACATCGATCTGCAATGTATCAGCCCAATCCAGTGTGCGTGACTCAGGAACTGTAGTAACTGGTTCATTAGGTGGAGCAGTAGATACTTGAACGGGTGTCGGTTCTGATTCAGGTTCATCAGCAGCACGTGCAGTTTCTGGTTCTACAGTTGTGGTAGCAACCAAAGAACGAACAGGATTAACAGTAACATGTATAGAGCTAGAAACAGATGTACCGGGAGTTGAAGATGCTGTTGTAGCATTCACATCATGGTGCCACTTGGTGCGTCCTGTCTCCGTAGATGTGGACTTATCCTTGTGAGCAACATCTTTCTGAGATTTGCCACCGCTCTTGGACGGTTTCTTCTTGCTGGCAGCATTGTCACCCATATCATCATCATCAGACTGATCAGGCTCGTCAGACTTGTCATTGTTGTCGCTACCCCTGTTCTCGTTGTTATCATCATCATCATCATCATCGTTCTTGTTGCTATCCTCGTCACTATCCTCATTACGATCACCGCCTTCACCATCATCATCATCATCATCATCCTTATCTTCATCACTCGCATCGTCTTCTTCACCACCACTCTCTTCTTGCTCACTATCCTCCTCACCAGAGGCATCTTCATCTCCTTTTTTATACAAAATATGGTAATGAACCACACTTCCAAATGTCTTAAACAGCCTGTCATCCTCCTTTATAGCTGCATTAAGTGCCTTGTGAAGTGTCCGCTGAATTTTGGATTTGTCGAAAGATCCAACTTCAACCATGCGGGCGTGGAGAATCTTCTTCAGTTCAAAGTCCGTTAAGTCATATGTAATTTTATAGGCGGAATTGGAAGGGTTTGACGATTTAATCATCAGCTTATTAGCCGCAATTTTCTTCATCTCTTTTCGCAGCTTTGGCATAATAGACTCAACAGATTCCTTTACCCTATCATTAAGTGAAGCTTCAAGTGTTTCTTTCTCCTCTTTATACTTATTCTTTAATTCGCGGAGTTTGGCGATCCTTGCTGTACTTTTATCAGCTTCAGCTTTTCTGACATGACCATGAGATTTTCGTGTAGACTCCATCTCTGCATTGAACTTGGCTAGCATCTCGGCTTGAGCTTTCTTGGATGCCTCTTCACTTTGCACTCGTTTGAGTAACTCTTCTCGGATTTGAGCCATCTCTTTTCTTTGAGTTTCCATGTGTTTATCCATCATTTCTGCCATGAAGAGTGTAGAAAATGAAGATGGCACAGGTCTACTCGGGGGCGGTTGAATAGGCACGGTTGTGATGACAGTACTGAGGACGGAAGTAGTTGGAGGTGGAGGGGATAGTAGTTGAGTCATCAACGGTTGTGTTGGCAGAGGCTGGATTGGTGGAGGTTGAGTTGATATAGGCTTTGTAGTCACTATGACTTTCGTGGCAACGGACTCCTTTTTGATGCTTATGGTATCTGCTATAGATGTTGCTTTAGGTGTTGAGTACCTGTCTGGTGTTCTAAACTCAAAAATGTCATGCGGCTCCTCGACTTCCTCTTCATCTTCTATCTGCACACCCTAACCACTACCTCCTGTGTCTTTCCTACTTCTTTCAACAGCCTTTTTCATTTGTTTTTTCTCAGCTTTGCGAATTTGCTCGGGAGTAACATCGTCATCAACATCTTCATCTCGAATGAAAAACTTCTCAGCTTTGTGCTTATCCTTTTTAGCTACAGTCTTTGTTTTCTTGGGTTTAGGCTCAGGTAAAACAACTTCTTGCTTACGTTTACCTTTACTTTTGACTGTAGTTGACGAGACTTCTCCTGCCTGAACTTTTTCTTGCTGTTTTCTGATTTCTCTTAGCATTTTCTTGTAATCATCAGAAGCTAGAATTTTGTCCGTCAGAAGATGACTAGGAACAGGACCAGGATTAACAGCACCAGAGGGTCCTTCATGCCTTAGGTCCACAAGGTCATCAGCCTCTGTAGTGTGGTGACGGCTTTTTGCACGCTTATCAATAGAAGCATCATTTTCCATAAAGTAATGAATGATAAGCTTGATGAACCTAGGGTAAGGAAAAACTTTAGTCTTCTGCTTCGTGTTTTGGAAGAGTTGAAAATTAAACTCTTCCCACAACAAGGATGCAAAATCTACATTTATACCTTTGTACATTCCATAGAAGATACTCATAATTGGACCACGCATAGCATCATGCCCAGTTGTTTTAGGTGTAAGACACCGACTGAGGATACCGAAGATAGCTCTCCAAGGTTGACCCACTTTGGTTGTGGTAAACTCGGACACTATTCGTAGGTCAAGACATCCAAGAGCAAGGAACATCTCCATGAGTTCGTCTTTGGTAAGGTTCTTTGAAAATGTCATACCCTTGGGTGTATCCCGAATTCCAAATATCTTGCGAAAGTCTGAAACGGTGAGTGTCTGTTGCTTGTTGTCGAGGAAGAAGGTGATCTTGTTTGAAGTCCTTTCCTTAGTAGCCCAGAATTTGTACATGTAATCAAATGGCACCGAAGCAGTACTCCTTAATGCATTCTTGAAGTGAGATTGATCAGGATTGCTAAGGCGACTTTGAATCCAAGGTGAGTGGAATGAGAGACTTCCTTCAATCGGTAATTGTTCGGTATGAGCTTAAGTTCTTTTGCCTCGGCAATTGTGGCTGCTCTAGTATCTTGGAGTTCTTGCACGGTTGGATTAGTCATGGTTTCTGCTTAAGATAAGACATAGAAGGTTGATACACAGATATATATATATATATATATATATATATATATATATATATATATATATATATATATATATATATATATATATATATATATATATATATATATATATATATATATATATATATATATACCATTATGTTGTTACTTCTAAGCATTACACATATGACACAATTCATTAAGCTTTTTAACACACAAACATTTAACAAGCAACAATTAATAATCCAACAATCCTGCATTCGGAAAAATGTGTCTCGTTCGGAATAAACACCTTAATGCGGAATACCCTTCATGCGGAAAAAGCTTCATGCGGAATAATTCCCTTCATACGGAAAAAGCTTCATGCGGAATGTCTTCATGCGGAATGTCTTCATCCGGAATAAACCTTCATCCGGAATATACCCTTCATCCGGAATATACCCTTCACCCGGAATATACCCTTCATCCGGAATATACCCTTCATCCGGAATAAACCCTTCATCCGGAATAAACCCTTCATCCGGAATAAACCCTTCATCCGGAATAAACCCTTCATCCGGAATAAACCCTTCATCCGGAATAAACCCTTCATTCGGAATAAACCCTTCATCCGGAATAAACCCTTCATCCGGAATAAACCCATCATCCGGAATAATGGTTCATCCGGAATAATGGTTCATCCGGAATAATGGTTCATCCGGAATAATGGTTCATCCGGAATAATGGTCTATCCGGAATAATGTTTCATCCGGAATAATGGTTCATCCAGAATAATGGTTCATCCGGAATAAAACGTTCATTCGGAATAGTGGTTCATCCGGAATAAAACGTTCATCCGGAATAAAACGTTCATCCGGAATGAATCGTTTATTCGGAATATTTTTGTTCATCCGGAATAACTCAAAAACATGTTTATTCAGAATATTTTTGTTCATCCGGAATAATTCAAAAACATGTTCATTCGGAATAGTTTTGTTCATCCGGAATAATTCAAAAACATGTTCATTCGGAATATTTTTGTTCATCCGGAATAAAACTTTGAAAAACCTTCTCATTCGGAATAACCCGAAACGCGTGTTATGAGAGATTAACCTAAACGCATGAGTGTGTTTGAAGGCAATCTAAGGCAACAAGCATAATTCTAATCATAATCCGAGCCCAACCCACCTTAAACCCCTAATTAATTTGACCTAATTTATGCATAAACCCTAAAATGGTAAATTAATTAACTAATGAATTAATTAACTGGAGTTACAGACGAATTAGACGAATTAAAAACTCAAGAATCGATGTTTGTACCTTTTTTTGAACGAATGAAACAGATTGATAGATCAAGAAACGGATTCGATGAGTGTGTTTTTGTGTGTGTTAATGGCGTCCAGGAAGAAAGAGGGAAGAATAAAGAAAAAAGAAAAAACATGGACGGGGTATTTGATTGACTTTGGTCATTTTTTTGGCCAAGTTTCACAATGTGTCACCTTTAGTCCCCCTACTTATCTTTTCTTTTCCTTTTAGTTACTACCAATCGTTAATCTATCTAACAATCGTTAGACCTACACACATTATCCTAAAAGCACATATCCGAAACTTATAGCTCACGATAAATCCGAACAATCACAAGTCGTATGCCAAAGAAACTCTAGTTCTTAACCATTTGACATATTAATTTTTTACGAAAACTTTTGAAGACCGTTTTGATGACGAAGATGATTTAATATTTTCTCCCCCTTAAACGATGACCCGTTTTCTATTTAAAGAGTTGTAGTCATTATTTAACGAGTCAAATATTGATGAAAGAATTTTCCAATTAATGTCTTAGAAAAATTGATTCGTGGTGGCAATAAGATTTCTCTTATTTAAACAAAATAATGCACTGAGACGTAAACTAATTCGTGTTAGACCAAGTTATAAAGTAAACTTGATCCCTTTGTATGATTTGGCTTGTAAATCATACTCGAGAAAATTAATTCCCGTTGTGAGCCAACGTTTTCCAAGGAAATACGTGACTTTAAAGCGAAAAACGGGTTGCAGTCTGAAATAACTACAAGCCATAATGGGCATGTTTTAAAAATGTACAACTTTTATACGGACTCTATTTATGGCGCCGTGTCAATATTAATCGACATTTCTAAAGCCGTAAATATTACCGTACTAAAAGACATGCCCGATTAAAAAGACGAAAATATTTTTGGGTTTTCTTGGTTTTATATTTTTTTATGGTTTTTGTAGGTTTTATATTTTTATATTTTTCTTTTTGTGGTTTATATATATACGATAATATATATGATCACGATCAAAGGATACGCATGAATAGTTTACCACCACTATTCTGCTGATTCTTCTGCCAACTCTTTGAGAGTTGCTGGAGAGAAGGATTTCATGCCAAGCTTGTCGATCAAAAACTCGATTCTTCCTCGATCTAAGGCTTTTGTGAACATATCTGCCAGCTGATACTCAGTGGTGACAAAATACAGCTCAATCACTCCATTTTCCACTTGCTCTTTAATAAAATGGTAGCGAATGTCAATGTGCTTTGCCCGGGAGTGTAGAACGTAGTTGCAGCAAAGGGCAATGGCGCTCTTGTCGTCACAATACATCGGGATTTTGTTGAATCCAAGACCGTAGTCAGTTAGTTGTGATCTCATCCAAAGGACTTGAGCACAACAACCGGACATGGCAATGTATTCAGCCTCCGTGCTTGAAATTGCAGCGCTTTTTTTCATTTTTGAAGACCAACTAATCAATCTGTCTCCAAGGAGTTGCACAGAAACAGAAGTGCTACGCCTAGTGTCTTGACACCCAGCATGATCGGCATCTGCATATGATATTAAAGCAATAGAGGAATCTTTCGGATACCATAGACCACGATGAAGTGTTCCTTTGAGATACCGAAAGATCCTTTTAACAACATGTAGGTGCTTTTCGGTAGGCCGAGCCTGATACCGGGCACACATGCATACGACAAATTGCAGATCAGGCCTGCTAGCAGTCAGATAGAGAAGGGTGTCAATCATCCCACGGTAGAGTTTCGGATCGACAGCAATCCTATTCCTATCTTCATCTAACTTGGATTTCTCCACCATTGGAGTATCCACGGGGTCACAATTTTCAAAGTTATATTTCTTTAATGATTCTAGAGCATATTTGGATTGATTAATAAAGATGCCTCTGGGATTCTGAGAAATTTGTGATCCTAAGAAAAATGAAAATTTTCCCATCATTGACATCTGAAAGCATGTGGACATTATTTTCTCAAAGCGGTTTGACAATTCTATGTTAGAGGCAGCAAATATTATATCATCAACATAAATTTGTACCAGTATCATGTCGTTGTCTTCCTTGAGAGTGAATAGAGTGGGGTCCACCTTGCCTTTGGAGAAGCCTTCCGAAATGAGATATGTTGAAAGGAGATCATACCACGCACGTGGAGCTTGTTTCAACCCATAGAGAGCCTTCTTAAGCTTGTACACATGATTAGGGAACTCCGTGCTAACGAACCCATTCGACTGACTAACATAGACTTCTTCCCTTAGTTCACCATTCAAAAATGCCGTCTTCACATCTATTTGATAGACGATCATGTTCATATGAGCAGCATACGCAAGGAATAGTCTAATAGCCTCCAATCTTGCAACAGGAGCAAAAGATTCTTCAAAGTCGATACCCAAGGCTTGTTAGTATCCTCTAGAAACCAATCTAGCCTTATTCTTCAAAACTCCACCCATCTCTTTGAGTTTAACCTTATAAACCCACAACAAAGTAAGGATGTTAACCTTGTCAGGGAGAAGAACTAATTCCCATACTTCAAGTCTTTGGAATTCATTTAGTTCCTCTTGCATGGCTTCAATCCAAGATGATTGAGTCATAGCATGTTGCCAGTTTTTAGGTTTAACTTCGGAGAGAAATGCATCAAAATAGCAATAGAGTGCACTCTCTTGTAATTGATGGCGTTTCGAGACTGGTCGATTGAGACCTCCAATAATATTCCTAATTGGGTGATTTTTTGTCCATTTGGTGCTGTGATTTTCAATCCGTGGTGCTCTGGAGTAAACGTTTGTAGGAGCTTCTTCTGAGGTAGACGCGGCTGAAGGATTTTCAAGTATCGGTATACCAAAGAATGGAAGCTCTTGTTGGTGAGCATATTCCAAATCGTGATCAACAGAATCCTCTTCATCATCATTAGGCACAAGGGTGAAGATTCCGGTGTAGTTTGAGAATTACTTGGTGGAGGTGCATCCGGTTCAATGTTAATTGAAGATGCATTTGATGAAGCTTCATTAGCTTGAGCAACAACTTCAGGGATTGGAGCTATCACTACAGGTGCTGGAACTTCATCACTTGGGGGAAAAGAATTCATCAAACAAAGGTTCAAATAGTTCATCCCACTGAGGCCTTGTAGGTGGTATAAATGATGTAGAAGTAGGATTATTGGCAACTAATCCGGAACTAATAGCACCGGTTCCCATCTCGTGAAGCGCGGGTTCAGAGTTGCGTTGCTCAGAAGCCATCGCTGTCAGCTCATCAAAATCTGCGTCCATAGTTTCCACTATCTTACCAAGACGACGGTTATAAATTCGGTATGCTTTCTTTGAGGGTGAGTAACCAATGAAAATACCTATATCGGCTTTCGGTTGAAGTTTGCCCAAATTCTCACTATTAATGTTTGGATAACAAAGAGCACCAAACACATGAAAGAATGAAACATCGGGTTTACGATCATGTAAAAGCTCGTAAGGTGTTTTTCCATGGCGTTTCCGAATGATAGAGCGGTTTTGGGTGTAACATGTAGTAGATACAGCTTCTGCCCATAAGAATAACGGAGCGTTCGCATAAATCAGCATAGTCCTAGCAGCTTCCATAAGCGTACGATTCCATCTTTCAACGACACCGTTTTGTTGTGGAGTACGTGCAGCGGATGTTTCATGTGAGATACCAACTTCTTCATAGTAATCACGAAGAGTCTGGTTGACGAACTCTGTTCCATTATCAGTACGAATACGGAGGACAGTAGTATTTAAACGTACCTGAATGAATTTCAGGAAAGTGATGATAGCCTTCGGTGCTTCATCCTTTATACGTAGAAATTTAACCCATGTAAACCTCGAAAAATCATCCACCATAACAAGGATGAATTTCTTACCACTCACACTTTCGGTTCGCATTGGCCCATAAAGATCCATATGCAAAAGATGAAGTTTTTCTTGATTGGTGTCTTCAGCTTTGGGCTTGTATGATTTCTTGGTGCTTTTCCCCCTTGAACACGCGGAACATAAATGATCCTTGTGAAATTTGAGCTTTGGAAGACCACGAACTAATTCGCTTTTAGCCAAATGATTTATAGCATCAAAGTTGAGATGAGATAACCTGCGATGCCATAACCATGACTTGGTCTTAGATGCTTTGGAGAGAAGACATACTAGAGAGGCGGCCATCATGTCTTGTAGGGACAAAGTATAAAGATTTGCACCACGAGACCCCTTCAACAAGTCTTTTCCTTCCAAGTTACGGATGAAACAAGTGTGTTGTCGAAAAGCAACCTCTAGGTTGGAATCACAGAACTGTCCTACTGAAAATAAATTATGACCAAGACCTTCTACATAGTATACCCTTGAAATTGTGGCATTTCCAATATGATATTCACCATACCCTATTATCTTTGCAATATGATCATTACCGAATTTAACCGTTCCAAGAAACTTGCTGACGAAATTTCTAAGCATCGAGTGATCTCCGGTCATATGCTTTGAGCAACCGGAGTCCAAATACCAGAGGATGATTTGGAACACCTGAAAATATCACCAGACGAGGACAACGTATAGGTTTCGGAATCTGAATGTTCCTTGTTATTAGCAGGTACAGATTTAATGATCTTAGATTTGCTAACATTAGGTTTCTTCACTGATAGGCACTATAGTGGGGGCTGACCTAATTAAAGGGCACGGTTTTCATACTTTAGTGCTAGTGTACCTAATTAAAGGAGGCTGAGACCTAACCTCAATGGATACATTCCTAGTTAAAGGGTACATTTTTCCATCTAATGTAAAGGTCCTACCAGTGGGACGCCATTGCCATTCAACTTGGGTACGAGTTCTCCCAGTTGGTTTCCATTCAAGATCATTCCTAATGGCATTCATTTCATTCACATGATCAATAAGACACAAATCATGACGCTGAGAAAACATTCATTCATTACAATTCCAACATTTCAAATTAGAATTCACAAATGGCTTAGGCTTCTGCACAGGCGCAGAGCTTTTAGTCTTAGCAACATGATTCTTTTTATTTAAATATGAAATAACATCCCTAGGGTGAGCTTCTACTTTCTTCTTGATAGTACTACTAGTGGAGGGCTTGATCCAATCTTTCTTGACTTGTGATCCTTTAGCCTTAGTAGACTCTTTTACCCCTGTAGAAGGCAAAGTGGGAACATTAGCAACATATTTTAAAGGTGCCTTAGTTGATGGTGTCAATGACGATTTTGCTCCTGGGGCCTTATTGAATGGAGTTACAGCAATGGTTCGATTAGTGAGTAGTGCAGAACCCGGTTTTCCTATGTATTTCAAATATGCTAAGCAATATTGAACTCGCTGAATATATGCATGAGCTGAATAATAGTAACTGCTTGAGGGAGCTAACGCATACAAATCATCTAAAATATCCCTAACAAGATCCACATGCTTAATTGCATTCATCATATAAACATCGTAAGTATCCGGATTTTGCTTATGGTGCGGGTTCTTATAGATCACCGCTTAATTGGTTGATGGAGCACTAGAGGACGGTGTAGAGTTGGTAGCTAAGTTATTAACAACTTCTTGTCGGGTGAGAATAAGTGTCTCCTTTAACTCGGCCAAGACCATGTTTTTGTCAATGAGCTGGATATTTAAGTCAGAGATTTCCTCACACTTTTGGTTCAATTGTTCAACATAAGATTGTTGCTGTGCCGCATTAAAAGCGAAGCGTTCTTCTAGTAAACCATAAAGAGTGGACATTCCCAGTCTTGCACATTCCATCTCCCCTAGAATAGACGAAAGTCTAGTTTCTAAGTACTGGTTTTTAGACTCTGCAGCCTCTAGTTCCAAATTTAGTGTTTCGTTCGATGATAAATCTCTCTTTAATTACATAATCTCTTCCTCTAATTCCTTAACTATCTCAATCATCTTGTCACTCGTCTTAACACTGTTTTCACAACCATTTGTTACCAAAAGATCCTTATTTTGAGTTTGGTGTTTTAATTCTAAAGATATACAATGTTGTTCAAGTTGATTAAAACGTTTTGCAAGTAAATTTTAAGAATCTTGAAGCTTTAAAAATTCAACGTTAGACTCGTGACAAGAATGATTATCTACGTCATTTACAGTCTCAGCAATATTTACAGAGAGATCATGCACATCATCACATATATTCACAGCATCACATTTATTCATAGCGGATGTAAGCTCATTCGGATAATTAACATTTACATTAGTAAGCACATCGTACGATATTACTTGGGACAAGAATCGGTCATATTCGGATAAAATATTTTCCTTTTCAATTAATTGTAGTTCGTAAGCGCTGTCCATTTCATAAAACACTTTTTGAACTTCTTTAATTTCAAAATCGAGATTTTAATAGAAAGAGATGCAAAACTTCTTTTTAGATTTTCGACAAAAGGGTTGATCTCATTCTTAAACACCTCGTTCATGTGTTCGAAAGCCCATTCTCTGACGTTTAGACCATTTGAAGTTGTACATTCCCGGATGACCTTGCCAAAACTAGCAAAGTATTGATTAATCTCTTGCAAGTTTATCCATACAGTGCTAACAGGTGGAAGATCCTTTGGAATTTCCTTAGGTTCTTCCATTTTGAAAAGTGTAGGAAGTGTACCAGGGTTTTCTTCATTTAACATGTAGGTTGGTGTTGTGATGAGATATATATCAATATGGAAGCGAATTCTAAAGTCCTTTTTTGCAAACTCCTGATTCATTTTAAAATATTCACACTGAGGATATTTTGCAAAGTTGTATGACCGACTCTCATCAAGTAGAGCCTTATTCTTGCGATCCTAGAAAATAACAATCGGATCTAAGACCAATCCTAATTTGGATGCATCATAAAGTCTTGGATTATGGATATAAGCTTGTCTTGCATACCGTGGGTTAGGGGGACGGTCTGTTTGACGCGATAAGTTAAAATCTCTAAACGATGAGTCAAATAAGTGCACTAGTTGAGAGGCAGCGTATTGTCTTAAAAGCAAATAATCTAAACTTTTAATCCTATTAGCCGCATTAATTTACATTTCATTCTTTTTAGACTCGAGTAGTTCGAAATCCGTTTGAAGTTTGTGAAAATTAGTGACCACTAACTCTTTTTCTTTAAGTTCATTGGAAAGATTTGCTCTTAAGGTTTCAATTTCTTGCAAATGACCCATTTGTTTGTTTCGAAAATGATCATATTCGGGATTTGTTAGAACATTGGACGAAGGAACTAATTCCAAAGTTTGAACTTTTTTGTTGCACAAGGCAAGCTCAGCAGACAGATTCTTATTCATAGCTAGGGTTTCTAAGAGTGCAGTATTAATTTGGCTATGTAAGTTTGTAGGAACCATGACCAAATCTTGTTGAGCAGGAATACGCTTATGCGAAATGACTCCCGGTTGTGATTCACTCAAAGTCTGGGGACTTGCATTGATATTACTATCATTTATTGTCTCCTCATTTGAAAGACTCACCACCGAAGACTCATTCGGATTGGCACCCTCTTGCCCAATTTGATGTGGTTGAATACTAGTATCAGTGGTATTAGTAAGTACCTCAGATATTTGATCTGACCCAAAGCGAGAGATAGTTGCCATAAGAGCTGCCT
Source organism: Glebionis coronaria (assembly GCA_025667525.1). Taxonomy (NCBI): domain Eukaryota; kingdom Viridiplantae; phylum Streptophyta; class Magnoliopsida; order Asterales; family Asteraceae; genus Glebionis; species Glebionis coronaria. The sequence goes on along the minus strand of CM046881.1, from coordinate 354,862,171 downwards.
GAGCAGATTGAAGATCATCACAGTCTGAATCGTAAGCATCCAGATCATCTGCTTGGTATGCTACATTCTGTGTAGTGAGAACTTCTTGTTCCGCAATCCCTGGATCAGCAAGAAATGCTAACTCCTCTTCATCAAGTCCCTGTCCTTGTGCTTGAGCATTCACCAAATAAATCTTCTCTGCAAACCATTGACCATCCCTTCTCCTCTTGGGTTTTGTGCAATCCCTAGACATGTGACCTTCTTCCTTACAGTTGTAGCATGTGATCATTCTTAACTTACCTGTGGAATTAGCCCGTGGAGCAGTAACCATTGGATCAGTGTTGACCATTGGAGCAGGATTGACCATGCATGCATTTGTGGTTGATGTAGTGGGTCTCCCCTAATAAGGTTGAATAGGTTGAACCATTACTCTGCCATCTTGAATTGTAGCTTGTTGGCGAGAATTAGATGAGTTCCTCAGCTGATTGTTAGTTGGAGCTGGTCCTCTAAATCCTCGTTTGCTCAATGTCCTTATGAGGTAAGCAGACATAGTAGCTAACACTTCAGCTAGGTCAGTTCCTTGTTTGAATTCAGGAATGGGAACCTCATCATTATCACAATACATTGCTTGGTCTTGTTGAGCGGCATAAGCACTAGAAGGAGTACTTATGTGGTGAGAATAGCTTGGTGGATATGCTGCATTTTCTTGATATGGAGAGTATGATGACTTAGCATAGGGTGCAATGCTTGCTGGTGAATATGGGTGAGGTTGTGGAGCACATTGTGATGCTTGTGATTCTCTCTAAGACAAAGGTGCATTAAACCGATATTGTTGCTGATGTGAGGTAGGTGGTTGAGGTAGAATCGAATATTGGGGGAAGCTTGGAGTCGTGTACGGAGATGGATGATAAGCTTGGTGTCCCATGATATAAGGAGTGTTGTTATATGACAAGCTTGGTTGATTTGCCATCAAAGCTAAAGGTTCAGGGTACATACCTCGAGGCATATGGTGCATGATCACGTGTTTCTCATGCTGCTAGAGTTGATCCAAATTGGACTTATGCAAATCCGTAGTTAATTTAACATCAGTAATATACTCACCCCATTCAGCTTGAGGTAAAGTATTCAAAAACTTGGTGTTAACCTGGAATGGAGCAATCACGAGATTGTACACATTCAAATCATTCATGAGAGTAGTGAATCTGAAGTAGTAGTCGTGAAGCGTTTCCCCGGGACTGTATGTGAACCTATCAAACAGGTCATACAACTGACATTCGCGTTCCTGTTTAGTAAGAGACGTACCTTGTAGCAAAACCTGTAGACGTTCCCATAACTCCTTTGCGACCGTATATTGACTTACCATTCGATAGATGTCATGTGGAAGAGCTTGGAGAATGGTTTGAAGAGCCTTTTCATCTGCATCGGCAATAAGTTGTTGAGCTGGCGTAAGTTCTTCAAACTCCCGTGGTCGAGTCACATTGTTAACAACGATGGTACCATAATCAAGTGGACCATTTAGAATTGACTTGATCATAAGCCTCCCATATGTTGGTTTTCCCTTAATGTATGACATCATACGGCCTTGCCATGCTTCAAAGACTTCTTTAATGAGCATTGGAGGGCGATTATCCATTCCCGTTATGACGGAGATATCCGTAAGTGATGTCATTTGAGGCATTAATGAACTCGGATTCATTTTGATCACTTTAAAGAATCAAAGATTATCGGTTGATCGAGCAGTGAAGTAAGGTTGTGAGTTGTGTTGTTTTGTTGAAGTAAAACGTGTGTAAGAAACCAAGATTAAATCCTCTAAAAATCGTCGAAAAAACTAGTAAAATATCCCTTGATTCGGAATAATATCCCTTGGTTCGGAATAATTAAGTTGATTCGGAATAAAAAAATACCTTTATGTGGAAAAAGACCTTGGTTGGGAATAATTACCTTGATTCGGAAAAATCTCTTGATTCGGAATAAGCTTGGTTCAGAATACCTTGGTTCGGAATATCACTGATCCGGAATAAGTTGTTGATTCGAAAAACTTGATTCGGAATACCTTGGTTCGGAATATCACTGATCCGGAATAATGTGCTTCGTTCGGAATTTCACTTTATCCGGGATAACGTGTTTATCCGGAATAACTTTGTTTATCCGGAATAACAGTTGGTTCGGAATAAGTTGTTTCGGAATGGCTTTGTTCGGAATATCACTTTATCCGGAATAACAGCTGGTTCGGAATACCTCGATTCGGAATAGCTTGGTTCGGAATAACTTGTTTATCCGGAATACTTGTTTATCCGGAATAACTTGTTTATCCGGAATACTTGTTTATCCGGAATAACTTGTTGGCTCGGAATAAACTGGAAAAACTAGTTCGTATATTAAACAGTCGTATGTGAATATTAAGAACAAACCCAGATTTTTACCAAATTACACGAAAAGTTTTGTGATTTCTACCAAAATAAGTAAAACCCAATACTTATCTACTAATCCCAACAACAAAATCACCAAAAACTTCAAGATTCAAGATAGATTTTCCTAAAAACCACTACAATCAAAAAACTAAAAAGCAACACAAATCATTACCTTAAATCACCCCATGGCTCTGATACCAATTGTAGATTTGTGATAATCTTGTGAATCAATAAGGTGGGTTGACGTTTCTAGAGAGAGAAATAAGAGAGAGAAAGTGAGAGAAATTGATATTGAATGAAACAAATAAAAACAACCAACCCCCTTTCCATAGGTGGAAAGGGGTTTATATACCCAAGTTACTAATGGACTTGGGCCTCCAACCCATGACAAGCCCATGGGTCAGGTTTACTAATAATTAACTTAACATTTAACTACGAGCTATATAACATTTAATAATATCGTGGAGTGACCGATACTTCTAATATACGTTGAAAACGTATTTCTAACAAACCCGAAGGGAGAAATGAAGGTTATTACTACACGAAGTGGTAAAACTTTCAAGGAACCAATCTCTCGTCCAAGTACTTCTATGGAGAAGGAAATCGAGAAAGAGCCCGAGGTGATGGTCGAAAAGGAGCATATTATAATCCCACGAAGTACCGCTCATACCACACCTACGGTTGAACCAATACCAATCATGGAACCCGAGATTCCAAGGCCATTGCCTAATATCCAACCCACACCACCCTTAACTTACCCTTCGAGACGTGACAAGGAAAAGGCACAAGAACGGAATAATTATCATTTTGAGCTTTTTATGAAAATGTTTCGTGACATACATTTTAACATATGTTTTGTCGACGCTCTTATCATGATGCCTCGATTCGCCGCAACTTCAAAAGTATGCTAAACAATAAAGAGAAGTTACAACAATCATCTAGTTGTTCATCGGTTTTTCTTAGCTACATACCACAAAAAGTCGGTGATCCCGGTAAATTTTTGATTCCGTGTGCAATTCAAGATATGGAGGAATGCTACGCCTTGGCCGATCTTGGTGCTAGTATTAATTTAATGCCTTTTGAGATTTTCAAATCGCTTTCTCTTCCGGCTCTTACTCCTTCGAACATGTCTATCGAGATGGCCGATCATTCTACGATTTTAGCATGTGGAGTAGCCGAGGACGTTTTCGTTAAAGTTGGAAAGTTTTACTATCCCGTTGACTTTATCGTTGTAGACATTCCTATCGATCGAAAAGTTCCTCTCATTTTGGGTCGTTCATTTTTGGATACATCAAGAGCCCTTATTGATGTTCATGCTCGAAAAATCACCCTTCGTTTCAATGAGGAAGAACTTGTCATCAATGCAACACAAAACTCCAATCTTTCTCATGTCTATTCTATTGCAACTTTAAACCATGTTAATTCAACCAAATTCGTTTACAAAGAATTTTCACCAAGAGTTTTAGGAAATGTCGCCAAAAACAATTTACCATTTCCTCCACCGGTGGAGGTTATGAGTGTTAAACCTACAAAGAAGAAACCGTCAATACTTGAATCGAAAAATCCTTCGCCTCACCTCGAACATTCATTCTTGAAAAGTGTTGATAATTCGCCGGTTTCTACGGAAGATATTTCGGATGACGAATATGTTGACCCCGATGGGGAGGTTTTCTTTGTCGATAAACGTTTTGAGAACTTACCACCACCAAAACCAAAACGGTTTTCAAATGTGAGAATTTTTAGTGTGACTAACATCATCTTAGAAACACCAAATATTTTCGACATAATCAAAAAGGGTTTTCATAAGGAGAGTTTAAAAGATAAAAAAGGAAAAGATTTTAAATGTGATTTAACTGATTTTTCTACAAATCTAACTCCGTCATCACCACGTGTTTTGAGTGCTACAAGCTCGTCTTCTCCTTTTGACGATGCTTTGTGTGTACCTAGTGTGGGGGAAGACCCTTATGTTCCCTCCCCTTTCTCCACCGAGGACGAGATATTTGATCCCGGAATTGGTTATAAAGGGAAATCTCGGTCTTCCACCGATGCAATAAATGGAAACTACATCTATTTGCTTGGTGCGAGTCTACCGCGAGTAGCTCAAAAGTTTGTCTTACCAATTGTCCCACCCTTCTACTTCTCATCTCTTTTCTTCAAACTCTTTGAGTTTATGGCATGTATTGAAGTGGCGTTGATTTGTTTATCCAATGAAAACGAAGACGCCATCTTCGATCCCGGTATTTTGCATCATTAAAGGACTTAGTCCTTAATACCGGTTGCTTTTTGGGCCTTTTTTATCATGTAAGCCCCACCAAAAATTAACCATACCATGATTTTCCCTAAATGTTCACATTTTGAGGGGATCGAGTCGAGATCATGACTCGGTAATCAAAAACGAGGTGCCTCGTGGGGTAGATCCCATGCTTATCCTTTTATGCTTTCTAATAACTAATGAGAGGGTATTTGTGCCCTTCCAACTCGTTGTCTCGTGGTTGTTTGTGATTGTGTTATCTAGATCATCATCGTCTACGATTGAAGACTCTCGTGTTCGTTTACGTGAGCCTCCATCATTTGCTTGAAGAAGTTTTTCACGAATCCATGACATATCCTTTATTGTTCTGACAATTATCTTTTAGCATACTTAATAAACGGCTTTAGATATATTGTTGATCACCCTTTCCATGCTAGATCCTAAGCATTTGATTCTTCGTCTCTAGTATGGGGGTGCTCCACCTTTAGACTCGAAACATTGAGGACAACGTTTACTTTTAGTATGGGGGGTGAATAGATACTTGCTTTGCTACGCCCTCACGTTTTTTCCAACTTTCAATGTTTTGTTTTGTTGCTAATAAGGCCAAAAATAGCCAAAATTTAAAAAATTTCTTAGTTTTCATAAGTGTTTTAAGACACGAATGTATATTTTCCGATGGGTAGAATAAGAGCTAATTTTTGACTTGATGGGCATTTGGAGCCCTTTACATTCCTTAACCCGCTCAATTCAAGTTTTGCTAGACTTTTATATAGGGAACTTTAAAACACGAAAGTCTTAGCTCATTCGGGTTAAGAACAAGAACTTTTTGCAAGTTCCTATAATTGATCCTAGAAAGTCACTTATCAAGGGAACTATAAAATGCATTCTCTAAACTTGAAAAAGTCCAAGAAAGTGCAAGATCCTATAGGTGGCTTGAAAACCCAAAACTTTGATTTGATATAGTATTAATGAAAGCTAATCTAAATTTGGCTTAATTTTGACTTGCATGGCTAAGTATTCACGAGTCTCTTAAATTAGAGGTCTTTATATAGTGAAGAACGAGAAGTGATAGAGTTAGACAAGTGATCATGCTAAACGTAGAACATGAAAATGTTCTTTCAAAAACTCATATGTTCTTAATTGTAGCTTTTTCTTCCCATAAGATCAATGCATTAGGAATAAAAATAATTGCAATAAGTAAGGTCGTACGATTTAAAAGGTTACTTAGCTTCTAGCGCAAGATCGTTTAAAAGTTGCTCGGTGTTGAATAGAGTTCATAGCCAAGGCATAACTTATTGAAGCGGGACGCGAAGATTGGTGAAGATCCAAAAAGGCCCTAACAAGGCATGAGGAGCTCTATTTTTGCTAAAGATCCAAGATGACGTGAAGTATCATTATTCCTAAATCAATATGAAGGATCGAGACACACGACGAAAAGCAATTACTCCCCTAAAGATCATGAAGAAAGTCTATCGAAAAAGACCCTAACAAGGTATGAGGATAAATATATCCAAGTCCGAAAAGGAGGCGGATCGTTGTATATCAAAGTCCAAAATAAGGATTGGAGAAAAATGATGAAGTCGTGGTCCAAATATGAAGAATCTCTCAAAAAACGTCATGTGAAGAAATTCTAAATATATGAAGAGAATACCATAATTTCAAGAACGTCTTCCCAAGATTTGAAGTATGAAGTACATGCCAAATATCGGTCCGAGAAAGGTCTCAAATCATGAAACGAGTTATGCCAAGATATGAAATTAAGGAGATACACGAGAAGCCGTTTTAAAAGATTTTGTCCTTCGGCTAACTATCGATAAAATCGTGCTACTTTGCTTTCGGACTAATAAATACTCAAATAAGTCAATATGAATCACTTGTGATCCATGACAAATAGTTAAAAAAATTCTAGTAACCCATTTCCTTTTATAATAACTAGGATTGCGGGGAGAAAAAGTATTACACAATTTAGACGTATGAGTAGTGTTAGCATTGTGACTTGTACCAACAATGATCTCGTTTTTACACTTAGCATGGAATGTATGACAATCAAGAATGACGAAATTTACTCTAAGGGACGTTTACTTGTTTCTATTCTTTGACCCTAAAAGTCACATTCGTGATGAAAATCATACATTATGTCTTTACACATCTTCGTAGTATTGTTGCAAGTCTTTTACTTTTTAATAAAGGTTAATAAAATTGAATTTTGCTGATGCTTAGATACTTTATTCTAGCATTGCGTGAGGGCACGGCAATGGCTTAGTATGTGGGAGTTATGAGATGGTATTTATACATGATCTCATCGTTCTTTTCGGTCTTTTAATGCACTAAAATGTCATAAAATACCATATATATGCTTGTATTTGTTTACTTGTGTGTTTTAGGTATGGATATCGTAAAAAAGACAAAAGATCACAAGAAACAAGGAAAAACGGACACGAGAAACGAAGCCGTACAAAGAACCGAGCCCTAGTTCATGAATTATCCAAGATTAGACCTTGAAGACTTGAAGAAATACAAGATTGATCCTCAATGAATGAAGAAATGACACTTAAAACCCTTGTGAATTCATAATTACAAGTTTGGTCCCTTAAGTTTGTCAAATTTACAAAAATGGTCCTTCAACTTTGAAGAAATGACAAGATTAGTCCCTCATCAATTCTAATTTGTCAATTATGGTCCCTCATGGAGACAAAGATACAATGAAGACCTTTGAAGATCAAGAATGTCCAAAATCAGTCCCTCGGTTATGCAAAAATGGCAAAATCAACCCTTGAAACACTTTTGCCAAAGTTTTGGGGCAAAAGTGTGAAATTCACAACTTCAAAAACAAAGGAAAACCAAGTTTGTGGCTGAAAAACGTTTTATACAACTTTTGCCAAAACACAAGGACTACTAATGTCATTTTCCTAAGTTTAAACCACACAAACACGTGCCAAACACAAATCCCCCACTAAAATCGGATCAAACGTGGCGCTGTAGCACGTGATGAACCCAGTTTTACTTTTTACAAAACAAAGGGGAAAAAGAAATTACCTTGGCACATGTGTGATTCACCTCACCTGAAACCCATCCCAACATTAAATCCCTCTTCTCCACTCACCAATGGACCCTACCATCTACCCCGTTACCCAATCACATCACAACTTTCTCTCCAAGTAAGGACACGGGGTCAAATCAACAGCCAAGGCTCTCTACTTAACTAGCAAGCTAAAATGAACGGTTTTGATCATTTTGGACAACTCACCAACATCAAACGGCATCAAGCACTCAAGGGCATTCCTGGAAATTCATAGCTAGGGTTTTTAGCATTCTAGAACCATCTGTTAGGCCTATAAAAGGAGACCTCAACCTGTGAGAGTCCCTTTGTTCCAGTTTTACCTTTTAAACATTGTAATTCCTTTTTGAAATTTATAAAAGTTGGTCTTTTGAGAAAATTGTAATTCCTTTTTATGTTTTTGAAAGTTGGTGTTGTTTAAGGGTAATTCTGAGTTCCATTTGATGTTATAAGTGTGCTTGAATCATTTGGTTCAAGGACGTTTATGTTTGGTAAGGTTTTCAAGTTTGAAAAAAAGCTTGAAAATAGGTTTCTGATTTTGATATTTTTATTGTACTAATCCTTAACCAAAAGCTATAACCTCTTACAAGCTTGTTGACACCAAGCTTGTGAAGGGATTAGGTCCTTTGGTTGGGCTGTTTGTTCATTGTGTTGAAGAAATCAAGCCCTTGAGTTTTTACTTTGAAACATCAACCAAGGCAGTCATCCATCTTTCTTGTTGAAGTACCTTGGTCTTGTTCTAGTTGTTGAACAAGGTCCAAGGAGTATTGCAGGTCCTCCTAGGATGTTGTGGAGGACAGGTATAACCTCTTGTTAAGATTCCTCTAAAAAACCATATGAACTTGTCTGTTTTATGATTTGGTATGTGATTTGGTGATTTTGTGTTTGTGCTTTGTGTTTTATGGTTGCAATCTGTTAGTTGTCACCTAGTGTAGCTATTTGATCTATAAAATCAGTAGGTTGTTTGAAGGATTAAGAATTTTGTTTGAAAAGTGCTTAATAAAGGATTTTTTGGGATTACTGGTTCATAAGGCCTTGTGGGCTTGTGCCCTTGGTTCTTAGGGTTTGGGAAGTCTAAACAAGTCATAATATACAAGTTTTAGTCATTGGTTAAGTTTCTAAAAGATTGGGAAAAGGATTTGAAGTTTTGCAAAAATCTGATAAAAGTGTTTTTGAGATTGGTCAAACACATCAGATCCAATAACTTTTTTGTTAGTTGGATCTAAGGTCTGAAATTAGGTTTGGGAATAGTTTGGATGATAAGCTATCTATTGGTTATCTGGTTGTTGAATTTGGTAGCTTATTGAGTGTGCTATAGCTTATCAAAGTTGGCTGAAGTGGTCATTTGCATCAGCAAAGTGACCACCTCATTTGGTGTTTGCATTTGTACTTCTAGTGTAAGGATTGTTATTTTGTTGCTTGGATCCTGTTTATGTGTTGCTTGTGAGGATATTTGCCTACTTGGATTGCTTTGTTGATAGCTTATAAGCTTACTGGCTTATTTGTGCCAAAACTCATCAAGTCTACTTAACTGGTAGACCTTGATTCACAAGGATTGTACTCAAGCCTTGACCAGCAGGGTGAAAACAAAGTTTTAACACTTCATTAAGTCTGTCAACGTCCAAAGTTGTGCTTGTCAGCGTTTGATTTTCTCTTGTCAGCGTTTGACTTTTGGTCAAACTTGGTCTTATAGCTTATTGAATCTGTTTTGCTTATTGATACATGCAACAACTTGGTTTTTGTAATAGAACTCATTTTTCTCAGCTTAATAACAAGTCTGGAAGGTTACAAGTCCTTTGGTTAAGCTTTTGCTAGAAAACTAGCTTATTTGGCTTTTTCAGCCAGCTTATTGGTTCTTACAGCTTATTCTACTTGGCTTTTTGTGATTTTCTTGATTGATTATTCTTAGTTAAGCTATTTGTGAGCTTTTGCAACAAACTAGAGCTTCTGAAACAGCCCAGAACTCTAACCCGACTATTTTGTCGTTTAGTGGATTTCTATTTTGCTTATTTCTGACTTATTGAGTGTGCTTTTTCAAAATTTCTTTTTACAGATGTCTTTAGTATCCCAAAAGAAGGTTGTGTGTCAAATTAGAGCTTATGGCATTAGCTTATTGCTTAATGGGCTTATTGGCCCAATAAGAATAAGCTGTTTGTTCATTAAGCTATATAAGCTCACTTTCAGCTTTTGGGCCTTTAGAGTTTGTATTTAGAATTGAATTTTGAGTCAGATAGGGCTTTTCAAAGTCATTTGGGCTTATTTTGACTTTTTGGCCTAAAAAGCCCATTAAGCTTGACTGTTTTTGATTTTATCCCATTAGGGGAAATTTGGTAATTTCACTTTTATTTTCTGTTTATTTAGGTTAAAATAAACTAGTTTGTAAGTTTTTATAATTTTTTATAATTTTTGGATTTTTAATATTATTTTAATATTATTTTATTATTATTTTTCAAATTTCACATTTTTGCACTTTTTATATTTTTCTTAGCTTAAATACATTAAAATAGGAATTTTGCAACTCTTAGATTAATTTTATCATCTTTAGATTAATTTTTATAATTATTTTGAGTTTTAATAAGTTTTTAAATCATTTTAAATAGTTTTTCTTAGTTTAAAAATTTATAAAAATAGTTTTTAATCTTTTTAGGTCATTTTAGAGGTTTACCAACTGAAAAATCTTTATTTGGGCTTTTTGATAATTAATTTGATTTTTAGGGCTTTAATTAGCATTTAAAAATTAATATTTAATTAATTTAAATGTTTGAAAAAGTTTTGATCATTGGTAAACTCTTAGTTTATTCATTTTGATTTTTGGTGAATTTTTGGGAATTTTTAGAATTAATTTTTATTTTTGTACCTTTTACGGTTTTACGTTTCGTCGTAGTAGTAATTAATTTCACGTCTTCGTCATCCTCTTTTCTCATCCCCTTCTATCCAATATTAATCTCAAACCAATTACGAATTACTCACACACATATACCTCCTTGGGAAACGAACTTGGAACTTCATTGGGTCATTAGTGTTTGATTTTCCTAAATCATCACTTAATCTTTCCCTATTTTACGCTCTTTGTTTTCCTAAACAAAAGTGGTAATTTACTACAATCAGTATTCTTTCATGAATTTATGTGGGTTAATTATGAGCTTCTTCTCCCATCGCTTGTTAAGAAATATAATTACAATAAATAAGGTCGTGCGATTTGAAAAGTTACTTAGCTTCTAGCACAAGATCGTTTAAAAGTTGCTCGGTATTAATTAGAGTTCATAGCCAAGGCATAACTTATTAAAGTGGAATGCGAAGATTGGCGAGTCCGAAAAGGCCCTAACAAGGCATGAGGGCTACATTTTGTTGCTAAAGATCCAAAGTGATGTGAAGAATCATTTATCAAAAATCAATATGAAGGATCGAGACACACGACGAAAAGCAAATACTCCCCTAAAGATCATGGAGAAGTCTATCCGAAAAGACCCTATCAAGGTATGAGGATAAATAGATCCAAGTCCTAAAAGGAGGCGGATCGTTGTATATCAAAATCCCAAATAAAGATTGGAGAAAATGAAGAAGTCGTGGTCCAAGTATGAAGAATCTCTCAAAAACATCAAGTGAAGAAATTCCTATTATGAATAAAAGACCATTATTTCAAGAACGTCTCTAAAGATTTGAAGTATGAAGTCAATGCCAAATATCGGTCCGAGAAAGGTCTCAAATCGTGAAGCGAGTTATGCCAAGATATGAACTTTATGAGTTTTCGAGAAGCAGTTTTAAAAGATTTTGTCCTTTAGCTAACTATTGATTAAATCGTCCTACTTTATTTACAGCCTAAATAACTATCGAAATAAGTCAATAATGCATCCTCGTGATCATTCTAGACAACAATAAAATATAAGAGATACACCTAGGAATAACGGAGTCTAAGTGAATAATTGATCCACATGAGTTTGTGTTAGTTTACTAACTTATAATAACAACGATCTCGCTTTTTAAGCTTGGTATGGGGAACGTGAAACTTGAGGGTGATAAACATTCATGACATCCAAACCCTAATGTAAGTCTTCGATCTCTTTACTTATTCTCCCTTCAAGTATTTTGTTACTTTATATCTTTTTAGTTTCATTAATGTCTTGTGTTTAATAAGGGCTAAGGTGGGTTAATTATTATAGAAAATGTAAATCTTGCTATGTAATTAATGCATTGCATGAGGGCATTCCAATGGTCAAGTGTAGGGGATTTGATAGGTGTGGAAACATCCATCCTTTTACCACTTAAAACAATTAAAAACAAGACCATAACGTGTATTTAATGTCGTAAATGTCGGAATTATGCGTGGTTTGTGTTTTGGTTGTGTTTTAGGACCAAAATATGAAAAACGAAGAAAACACGGGCTTTCACGGGCTTTTATCGAAGAAAAAGACAAAAGAGGAAGTCAAAAGATCAAGAGTGCAAGAAGAACGGAAGTCAAAAGCCTATTCTGGAGATTTATCGAAGAAAACGTCTAATGACGGAAGTTTAACGAAGTCGAAGAACCAAGTCTAATAAAATATGAAAATTATTAGACGAGTTCATTTCATAACGACAAATCCCGAGACAACGTCGAGAAAGACGAAGAATTTAAAAAGTCGAAAAGACGAGAAAGAGAGAAGAAAACAACACTCCTTCCATCTCCTCCTATAAATACCTTCCTTATGTCATTAGGAAAAGTAGTTAGTTAGTTTTTAGAAATTAGTTTATTTTATGCATTAGAAGTAGGTAAGGAGTTTCTCTCTCTAGTTTTAATTTCTCTCTCTAAATTTTCTTTCGAGTTTGCTTAAATCTTTCATCTTTAAATCTTGTAATCTTGAATCTTTAATCTGTCTTTAATTTCAAGCTTTTCAATAATCTCATTCTACCTTTCTTATTAGTTTAATCTTCATCTTTTTCATCATCTTTTTACATAAAGTTCTTAGGTTTTTGCGTTTCTTGGTTCGTATTTTAAGTTTTTACAGGTTTTATCATTAATCTAGAATTCTTAGTTAGCTTATTGGTGTTTTCTTTGGCTTATTACCCTTGAAAAGTTACAAAAATAGTGCTTAATTTCGTCCCTTTTCTAGATCCACTTTTTTAGGAAAAGCTGATTCAATTTCGCAATGTTTTGAAACATTGCGGAATTGTGTCTGTTTGATACTTTGCGGAATTGTTGTTTTCAGGAATTGCGGAATTGTATATTCGCAAGGATTGCGGAATTGTATTTAGACATTGCGGAATTATATGATCTTTAGGTATTGTGGAATCGAACCCTCAGTAATATTGCGGAATTAATTCTTTTTACATTTTTGCGGAATCATTCCTTATGCATTGCGGAATTAAGCCAATTCTGGGATTGCGGGATGGTAACAAATCTTTGCGGAATTGTGTTTATTTAGACATTGCGGAATTATATATTTTAACTTTGCACAATTTTAGGGATTGCGGATTTATAACATTTTTTGTTCAAATTTAATTTCAAACTTGTTTTTCCCGCCATTTTCTTAAGTCTTATTTTTAAACATTTTGTCTTAGTTTATTTTTAAATTGTTTTATCTTAGCATAATTTAAAGTTTACATTTTTAGTAAGTTTTAAGTTTTCAAATTTATTTTTAAAGTTTTAATATTTCGTCATTTATCTTTAAGTCTTAAGTTTTAGTTTAAATTTTAAAGCTTTCATTTTTACTTTAGTCTTATCTTTACTCAACGACATTTCTTCTTTTATTTTAAAATAGATAATCATTTTATTTTCCTTTCACCAAGAACAATTGAGTCACACAATTTACTTTAATCAGTTCGATAAGACCGAGAACAACGAACTTTTTAACTGAGAAAAATCTAGTTATTATTAGGCTAAGCTATTTGTGACTATATGGGTATGTGACTATAATTAGTGATGATGCTATGATATGATCCTTTATAAATGATTTCAAGCTAATGTTGTAGAACCATTTTACCACCTAGTTCTACAAACCATATTTTATCTAAGTTTATTTGTTACGATAGTTTGGTGTTGAGAAACGCAAATTGTTATAATAAGTTTTCTAGAACTTGTCTATGGTCATGAATCTTTGGTTGGAGAGATCCGCTTAGGAACTTGATAAAATATTGAACTCGTAGGCAACTTGTTTTGAGCTTAGTCGCTTAAATAAACGTAAGTCTTGAATCAACCTAAGTAACTTGTGTAAACGTTGTTTTGACGAAAAAGGATTATCACTCTTTACCTACATAAACATATCTCGATCATTATTATCATCATCACGAACTTATACGAACTATCCCATATTAGTCATACTTGTTACTATTGATATTATTTCAACTATTTATTTCTTCAATTATTATCTTGATTACCAAAACAAAACTAAGTCTCAACGAACGATCCTGGCTTACCACTACAAAGCTATATTACGAACGAAAGGGTATACTTGCCCGTATTTATCTTCTAGTCCCTTGTTTTATCTAAACCTTGTAATATAAATTTAAGACTTGGAAACGAACATCAGGGTTTATATCCTTATGTATGCTTATTATAGGGCTTATATGATATGTTTATGACTTCTATGTGTTCTACATTCTTAGTTTGAGGATTTATATAAGTTGATCATATTCTAGGGTTATTTAAATAAGATTAAGGTTCTATGCTTTGAAAACTTGTACTTTATGCTTTAATAATTTGTAACTTGGTTCAAGATAATTGAATGATTATATTATGATACTTAGTTGAGTTTTAGGTTTTTTTGCAAAATATTAGAGTCTAATTCATTATTGATCGGATTTTATATGCTAATCTTGGTCTTAGGTCATTTTCTTGTAATTAGCTTGTGATTAGTGAATATTATTGTTTTGGGATTATTTAACTTTTCTTTATATAGTGGATTAGAATTAGTGTAGAGTGTTTAATAATAGTACATTGTCATTTTGAGGTTACATTTCTTGAAATATTAGTTTATAAGGGATTTCTAGGGTTTCTATGGGAATTTAGGGTATCTTTGTTATATCTGAGTTGTTCTTATTCATTGTTTATTCATATGATAACTTTTAGAACTCAGACTTGATATATACATAGTGTTTACAACATATAGGCATATGTTGATGTGGCATTTTTGATAGTGAGATCCATAAGTCAGTCATGTAGCATAGTAAAAATGCAAAATTCAGAGTAAAATCACCTTTTTATTTATGAACATGGATATTACATTAACCAAAACTACTGGATGTTATAGTCTCTCCCCTTATTTAAAATCTCGTCCTGATATTTAACTAGAACTAGGTTTAACAGAAGAAATTAGATGTGGATATTTAGCTCGGAATTGATCTTCACGTTCCCAAGTATACTCAGGTCCTCTTTTCGAGTTCCATCGTACCTTAATTATTGGGATATGGTTCTGCTTCAAGCGTTTCACTTCTCTATCCATAATTTCCACCGGCTCTTCTATAAAATTTAACTTATCATCGAGTTGAAGTTGTTTCATCGGTATGATGGGAGATTCATCAGATAAGCACTTCTTAAGAATCAAAACATGAAAAGTGTTGTGAACATTACTAAGCTCTTCAGGAAGCTCTAGTTTATATGCCACAGGGCCAATTCTTTTGGTTATTTTGAATGGTCCTATATATCTTGGATTCAGTTTCTTCTTCTTTCCGAATCGAATAACTCCTTGTCGAGGTGAAACTTTCAACATAACACGATCTTCTACTACAAATTCCAAAGGTTTACGTCTAGTATTAGCGTAACTCCTTTGTCTATCTTTTGCAACTTGTAATCGTTGTCGGCTTTGAACAATCTTTTAAGTAGTTTCATGTATTATTTATGGTCCTGATAATTGAATATCTCCAACTTCAGCCCAGGAAACAGGCGATCGACACTTTCTTCGATAAAGTATTTCGAAAGGCGCTACTTTAATACTAGCATGATAACTATTGTTAAAGAGAATTCTACTAATGGTAGATGTTTCTCCCATCCTTTTCCAAAATCTATCACGCAAGCTCTAAGCATATCCTCGAGAGTTTGAATTGTTCTTTCACTTTGTGCATCTGTTTGTGGATGATATGTGTAGGATATGTAAATCTTGCTTATGTTTTAGAGAAAGAAATAGATAGAGAGATGGTGGATTTCACACAATTCTAGAGAGAGAAAATGAAGATAACTATGTGTAATATATGAAGAACCACACCCTCTCCATCTAAGGAGAGGGTTTATATACCCAAGCCCATGAGATGGGCTTGGGCTTACATTGGGCTGTGGCCTTAGTCTTTGTGGACTAGGCTTTGCTAACTTTGTTTAACTTAATAACAAGAACTACGAGCTACTACTTAATCTATTGTCGGATTGACCGAATCTTCCTAAATACATAAAAACGTATTTCCAACAATCTCCCCCTAAGAGAGGTCACTCCAAGCAAGGGCATTACCCAAGTTACAATAATAAAATAAACCTAGCATACTATGATTGTCTTGAGCTCGTAGTCTTCGTCTTTCTTTTCTTTTTCTTTTATGGTGAACATGCTGATGTGATCTTTGATATCAATCTTTAGCATTAATCTCTTGCCTTGATCTTGTGCATCCTTCACTTGTGATCTTCGCCTCTTCGTGACTTCATGTCCCACATACTTATTCCTTCGTAATTCTTGAAAGCTTCAGAGTTCGATACAGCGGAAGACTTGACTTTTAGGCTTTATAGAATTGGATGAAGTATTAAGTGCATAAAGTCTAAGCACGCGGGGACGACTTCTTCTTGGATTCCGCAACGCCACTGTCTTCAAATGCCGCAACATAAGTAGACACGAATGAAATGGATTTGAACATTTCATTCTAACTCGGTAGCATTTTACCTCCGGTCGGTGAAGACCGTTGAACGATATAAAATATCGTACTTGTGGCAGGTAGATTTAATTAAAAATATCCTTGACAAGATTCCGCGGGTAAACCCGTTCTTTTTACTCGACCGTCCAAAGCTGACTGCGAACGTAAAGAGTGAATCATTTGGATAAAATTATCCGCATGATTGAAGCCGTTAATTCTGATACCTGCAACAAGTTTGATTCATTAAAGAACCGCACCATCGTTGATTTCCAGTTGTCACGAGCTTGATTCATATTGAATCTTGCAAGTTACCTACCAAGTGTTGTTTAAGGTTAACACTAGAAGGATTTCCACTCATCATTGTGAGAACTAAGGTATCACTCTGAATATTCTGGCAAGATCACTTAGATATTGCGTAGAGGCCTGGAACGTGTTTAAGTTCAGCTAAGAATTAAACCACTGTTGCTTTCCAGTTATCACAAGTTTGATTCATAAAGAATCGCACAAGTCACCTACCATAAGCTTGTTGATATTCGCTCAAGAAGGATTTTCATCTTTATTGTAAATACTTTCGTATTACTCGGATGTTCAGGCAAGATCATGAAGATTTTGCGTAGGACTCTTAAGATCTTTCTTACTTTTCACAGTGTGTGAAGAAGCAAGGAAATATCAAAGTGTGTCCTAATGAGACATTTGATGATCTCAAATGGCTCTAGACTCGATCTTGCATTTTAGATTTTATTGATCGTAGGCTGGAGAGGAGTGCCACCTTTTCAATATCAATATATTCGGAGTGAATAAATGGATAGATAACGTGTTGTCTCCGTGTGATTAAAACAAATACCTTTTGAGAGATATCTGAGTTAGCTGGGATGGGTTGTGCATTGCATCAATGGGTCCATGATGTCTTATCTTCAATATCGAGCATCATTTAAAATGATCTCAATAACATATGTATTGACCCAGTTTCTGCCTAAGGTTGTAAGGAGGGCTTCTTTCTTTACACCCTTTATCTTTACAATTCTTTTTCATTCTTCAACCCCTTCAATGCTTACCAATACGTCATAACTAGCACCTTGTTGTGATTGTTCCAGTGTTAACTTAAGTACTTGGTCAGTATTTAGCTACATTCACAATCTTTTCTCCAACTTTCCTAAGGACTACTATTTCTAGCTATGGAATGTCCTTGGAAAGATTCCTCCGGTTCTGGAAGAATCATAGGACTTAACCTATCCTACCATCCTTATGTCACCACAATCTTCATCGTCGTGAAATAAATGGGTTTTGGGTAAGTATATGTCACCATGAAAATCCATTTTGATATGCAAATCCGTTTTGCTCCCCTTTAACATATGCCACGATATTCGAAAACATTTCGCATATGTCGAGATGAGCCAGCACATTAAGTCAAACCATTTGTGATAATTTCCCATATTAAATCACATTTTCTCCCCCATATTAAAAATATTAACCCAACCGATGTTTTTAATATCAATTGATTTAATGAAGTTTTAACAAAGGTTTTGGGAAGAAAAATGCAAGTCCGTTTTATCTTCATGATACTAAATGTATGAGATATGATACTGATTTGTAACATGATCACATATTCACCATATTAGAAAAAATTGACAAGGTTGGACCTGATTGATGAGAACATCATATGATAAGATCAAATGGTTCTTGTCGGCATATGTTGGTCGCCTCGTCACGTCTGAAGTCATCTCTTGACACCACGTGTACGATTGGTATTGTTGTCTTGACACCAACTTGTGAACTTGGCACTTTCAGCATCGAAGATTCTGAATGCTTGACAATTGCTCCCCTTCAATTGTTGACCCGTGTTCTATTGAAAGAGCTGTAGTCGTCAGTTGAGTAGTCGCATCGTCGAGTATGTAGATACCAACTGTAGATTACTATGGTTGTAGAGATGATAACTTCATAAAAACAAGATTTCTCTTGTTTGAACAAATAAATGCACTGATGCGTACATAGATTTGTGTTAGACCAAGTTATAAAGTAAACTTGATCCCTTACAAGGTTTTAAAGTAATCCTTGCCTGAGAAAATTAATTCCCGTTGTGAGCCAAAGCTTTCATAAGAAATACTTGACTTTAATGTGAAAAACGGGTTGCAGTCAGAAATAACTACAAGCCATTTTGGCATGTTTTATGAAATATTTACAACTTTTGTACGAACTCTATTTATGGCGCCGTGTCGATATTAATCAACATTTCTAAGGCCGTAAATATTATCGTACCAAAAGACATGCCTTTGAAAAATAAAGTAAAACTATTTTTGGATTTTTATGAATTTTTCAATTTTTAAGGTTTTTATATGGTTTTATATTTTTCTATTTTTATTTTGTGGATAAAAATATAAACAATATATACGAATGATCACCATGGATACGGAGAATAGTTTACCACCACTATTCTTTCGCTTCATCTGCCAGTTCCTTTAGAGTCTCAGGCGAGAAAGTTCTCATTCCTAGTTTTTCAACCAAAAATTCCATTCGAGGGCGATCTAAAGCCTTCATGAATATATCCGCCAATTGATACTCAGATCGGACAAAGTAAAGCTCGATTACTCCATTTTCCACTTGCTCCTTGATGAAGTGGTAGCGAATGTCAATGTGCTTCGACTGGGAGAATTGAACGTTGTTGCAGCATAAGGCAATTGCACTCTTGTTGTCATAGTACATCGGAATTTTGTTGAAACCTAGACCATAGTCGGTTAATTGCGATCTCATCCAAAGGATTTAAGCACATCAACCAGATATAGCTATGTATTCTACTTCCGTACTTGAAATTGCAGCGCTTTTCTGCCTTTTCGATGCCCAACTGATTAGTCGATCTCCTAGTAGTTGCAAAGTTCCACTCGTGCTACGCCTTGTATCTTGACAACCCGCGTGATCCGCATCTTCATATGCCATAAGTGCAATCGAAGAGTCCTTCGGATACCAAAGTCCCCGATTAATGGTTCCTTTAAGATATCGAAAGATCCGTTTCACAGTGGCCAAGTGTAACTCAGTAGGTCGAGTTTGATACCGAGCACACATACATATAGCAAACTGAAGATCAGGTCGACTAGCTGTGATATACAGAAGAGTACTGATCATTCCACGATAAAGTGTCGGATCAACGACAACTCCATGTGGATCTGCATCAAGCTTAGTTCGTTCCACCATTGGAGTATCCACGGGGTCGCAAGATTCCATCTTATACTTCTTTAGCGATTCAAAGGCATACTTGGATTGATTGATAAAGATGCCTCTGGGACTCTGAGATATCTGAAGACCTAAGAAGAATGATACCTTGCTCATCATTGACATCTTAAACTTGGAAGATATGAGTTTCCCAAACTCGTCGGATAAGGTTTGGGTCGAGGCTGCAAATATAATATCATCAACATATATTTGTACCATAATCATATCTTTACCTCGTTTCTGAATGAACAGCGTGGGATCCACCTTGCCTTTAGCGAAGCCTTGCGTAATGAGAAATTGTGACAAAAGATCATACCATGCGCGTGGAGCTTGCTTCAATCCATAAAGAGCCTTCTTAAGCTTGTACACATGATTAGGATAATTAGAATTCACAAAACCATCCGGTTGTTGAACATAGACCTCTTCCTTGATTTCACCATTAAGAAATGTCGTCTTCATATCCATCTGATAGGCGATCATATTCATGTGGGCTGCATAAGCGAGGAATAGTCTAATAGTTTCCAAACGGGCAACAGGTGCAAAGGATTCCATAAAGTCGATGCCTAATAATTGCTTGTATCCACGAGCTACTAGTCGAGCTTTGTTATTCAATATTGCGCCTAACTCATCGAGTTTCACCTTGTAAACCCATTTCAAAGTGAGTAATTGCACTTGATCCGGGCATGGGACAAGTTCCCATACTTCAAGACGTATAAATTAATTAAGTTCTTCTTGCATAGCTTCTATCCAACAGGATTGAGTAAAAGCTTCTTGCCATGTCTTAGGTTCAACTTCAGTGAGAAACGTATCATAATGACAAAACATTGCATTTTCTTGTAGCTGACTTCGTGTGGATACCGGACGATTAGGGTCACCAATAATAGAATCTATAGGATGATCCTTTGTCCACTTACTGTCATGTACACGAATCCGTGGATTGGAGTAGACTGTAGAAGGAGCTTCCTCTGAGGTGGACGACCCGGCTTGATTAGGGTCGGGAATTGGTACACCAAAGAATGGAAGTTCACGCATTTGAGGGAATTCCAAATCGTGATCATCATCATCCTCTTCATCATCAATAGGCATGACATGGGTAGTTGGTTCGGGTGTAGGTTGAGAATTACTCGTTGATGGTATATCTTGATCAATTGTAGGTGTAGACGTATCTGATTATACTTCAGTTTCTGGAGCGACAACTTCGGTTACCGGAGCTATTACCTCAGGTTCTGGAGCGACAATGCTTGGAGGAGTAAAGAATTCATCAAAGAACGGTTGAAACAACGTATCCCATTCATTCCTAGTAGGTGGTATAAAGGATGATGAAGTAGGATTGTTTGGGACAAGACCAGAACTAATATTACTAGGTCCCATTTCATGAAGTGCGGGTTCAGAGCTGCTTTGCTCAGAAGCCATTGCTGTCAGCTCATCAAAATCAACATTCATAGTTTCGAGGATCTTACGAGACTTACGATTGTAGATTTGGTATGCCTTCTTTGTGGGTGCGTAACCAATGAAAATACCAATATCAGCCTTTGGTTGAAGTTTACCCAAATTGTCACCATCATTATTTGGATAGCAAAGAGAACCAAATACATGAAGATATGATAAATATGGTACTTTACCATGGAGAAGCTCATATGGTGTTTTACCATGGCGTTTACGAATTAGTGACCGGTTTTGGGTGTACACTGCTGTAGATACTGCTTCTGCCCATAAAAACAATGGAGCCTTTGCGTAAATTAACATCGTTCGAGCAGCTTCCATAAGTGTGCGATTTCGCCTTTCAACGACACCGTTTTGTTGTGGAGTGCGTGCAACGGATGTTTCATGAGATATGCCAACTTCTTCATAATAATCACGCAAGATTTGATTCACAAATTCGGTTCCATTATCTGTACGAATGCGTCGGACATTAGTGTTGAGACGCACTTGAATCATCTTGAGAAATCCGATGATGAATTTAGGTGCCTCATTTTTTGTTGTAAGAAATTTCACCCATGCAAACCGAGAGTAATCATCGACAATTACGAGGATGTACTTTTTGCCACTAAGACTTTCAACGCGCATTGGCCCACAAGGATCCATATGCAACAGATAAAGTTTCTCTTGGTTGGTGTCTTTCGTCTTGGGTTTGTATGATTTCTTAGTGCTTTTCCCCATTGTACACGCGGAACACAAATGATCCTTGTGAAATGAAAGTTTAGGAAGACCACGAAGAAGTTCGTTTTTCGCCAAATGATTAATAGCGTCAAAGTTAAGATGAGATAACCGTCGATGCCATAACCATGACTTATTCTTCGATGCTTTGGAGAGAAGACATACGGGAGAAGCGGCCATCATGTCTTGTAGAGACAAAGAGTACAAATTATTCCCTCGAGTACCTTTCATAAAATCAACCCCTTCCAAATTACGAATGAAGCAGGTATGCTCTCGAAAAGCAACTTCTAGGTTTGCATCACAAAATTGTCCCACAAAAAATAAGTTGTGACCGAGACTTCCACATAATACACTCTTGAAATTATAACATTCCCAATATGATATTCACCATAACCCATTATCTTTGCAATATGATCATTTTCAAATCGAACCGTACCAAGAAACTTGCTGACGATATTTCTAAGCTGAGAGCGATCTCTGGTCATATGCTTGGAGCAACAAGAGTCCAAATACCAGAGAACAATTTGGACCACCTGTTTTCAACGACAACAGTAGACAATGCATTGGAAACTATTGTTTCCGGAGTGTTAGCAGATACAAATATGAAATTATCAGAATTGCTAACATTTGTGTTATCCTTAGATTTCCAGCGTTTTCTACTGTGAGTTTTAGCACTAACAGGTTTTACAGTTCCAATTTTCTGAGGTTTTGGAGTATTAGTGTGCACTACAGTGGGAGTAGACCTATTTAAAGGGCACTTTGTTCCTACACTAGTGTCGGTGTTCCTAGTTAAAAGGACACGCTTGTGTTTTGGTAGCCTTGGTACTCCTAGTTAAAGGGCACGCTTTCTTCGCTGTAGTGGGAGTGATCCTAGTCAAAGGGCATGTATTTCCTACTATAGTGAAAGTTCTACCAGTGGGGCGCCACATCCAACCAACTTGGGTTAACAGTTTCCCAGTCGGTTTCCATTCTAATCCATTTTTCCGGGCATACATCTCATTCACATGGTCAATAAGGCAAGAATCATGACGACTAGAAAATATACATTCATTGTAATTCCAACATTTCACATTAGAATTCACACTATGCTTAGAACGCTGCACAACCGCAGAGCCTTTAGGTTTAGCTACATGATTCTTTTTATTCAAAATAGAAATAACATTCCTAGGATGGGCTTCAACTTTCTTCTTCACTTGACTACTAGATGGGGGCAAGATCCTATCATTCTTCTTGTTTCTTTTAAGCTTAGATCTTTGAGCCTTAGTAGTGGTGCTTACTCCTGTAGAAGGCAACACGGGAATATTAGAAGCTGGTTTTGATTCCGCCTTATCTTTAGTGACCAAAGTTTGAGATGGTTTAGTCCTAGGGCCCTTATTAAATGGTGTGACGGCTATATGGTTCCTTTTAATTGCACTAGAGGACGATCTGAGACAGTGGCTGCGTTATCCATAACATTCTTACCTTTTAGAGTACGAAGTGTTTCCTTTAACTCAGCCAAGACCAGTTTTTTATCACAAATTTGTTCCCTCAAATCAGATATTTGCACCGACTTGCGATTCAATTTTTCAATCAATGATTGATTCTGTGCAGTGTTATCAACACATGCGGGCTTTACTGAATCAAAGAGTCGTGTATCTTTCTGTTTTAAGTTATCAACTTTGGACAAAATCTTGGAAACTCGATTATCTAGATCAAGTTTAAAATTCTCAGCGGCCTCAAGTACGTTCACATAGTTAAGCTCCTTAGATTTATCTATGTCTATCGGCAAAGATTTAGCAACTTTGTCACTTGGCTGACGCTATTTTTATTTTAAATTCAATCGAAAATTCTTTTCAAAGTTTGCATCATCGATATTAACACCTTCGAATGACGTTTCAAAGATTTCTTGAATAAATTGTTGCTTGCATTCAAGCGAAATACAATGTGTTTGAATCTCATCAAAACGTTTTGAAAGCGAAGAATATGAATCTTGAAGCTTTAAAAATTCAGCGTAAAATTCGTGACAAGTACTATCTACCACATTATCCACAGATTTAACATTATGCACAATAGAATCATTATCAACACTTTTATTGACACAGACGGAAACTATATCATGAGACATCACTTGTTTCAGAAGCTGATCATTTTGGCGAGAACCCCTTTCTATTTCAAGTAAACTGTTTTCATAAGCATCATCCATTTCATTGAAAACACGTTTAACTTCTTCTATTTCCAAATGCAAATCTTGATCAAGATTACTAAGACAAGCTTTAACATTCTTTACAAACGGAACAATTTCGTCTCGAAACGCAGCTCTAGTGTGCTCAAAGTTCCATTCACTTTCCGTTATGGCCGTGGCCGTCGTACGTTCCAAAATGACCTTGTCAAAATCGGCTAAGTGTTGGTGTACCGCATTTAAATTAACGGACGCCTTACTTACCGGTGGAAGTAACTTCGTTAAATCCGTTTTGACGAGTGTAGGAGACGTACTAGGAGGGTTTTCATTTGACAAACTTGGGGGCACAAGAACTGTTAGTTCAGCTAATTCCTTTTGTAAGCGAATACGTGTCTTTTTAGAAAGTTGATCTTTATTATGCTTATCATAATCAATCGTATGGAATTTTGAACACATTTTAGAATGAGTTTCTTCCATAAGTGACTGTGTCTCCTTAGATCTACGAACATAAGGTGCTTCTTTCGATTTGCCAATTATGGTCATATCATAAAGACCGGGAATATATTCTTGAGCTTGTTTTGCATAACCGGGATTAGGTGGTAAATTTTGAAGACGCTTAAGTTCGAGTTCTTTAAATGATTTTGTTAAAATATGAACCTTTTCTGTGGAAGCGTATTGTTTTAAAAGTTGTTGTTCCTTGAATTTAAGAAGTTTGGTAGCATTAATTTCTGATTCAACCTTTTTAGACTCGAGAGTTTCGAAATCCATTTTAAGTTTCTGAAAATTATTGACAACCGACTCTTTTGCTTTTAATTCATTGGAATGATTATCTTTTAATGATTCTATTTCTTTCAAGTGTTCAATCTTTTCAAAACGAAATTGGTCAAATTCAGAACATGTTATTTTCTCTGCTTGAGGGACCATTTCAAAAGTTTTGACCTTTTCTTTATGCAACGCAAGCTCAGCAGTTAGGGTGGAATTGGTATCTACGGATTG
Source organism: Glebionis coronaria (assembly GCA_025667525.1). Taxonomy (NCBI): domain Eukaryota; kingdom Viridiplantae; phylum Streptophyta; class Magnoliopsida; order Asterales; family Asteraceae; genus Glebionis; species Glebionis coronaria. Next base: position 354,837,155 of record CM046881.1, on the reverse strand, counting down.
TTTGAGGGCCATATGCATTTGATCAATAATATGTTTAGGTACCATGACCAAATCATGTTGAGCATAAGATTCCATACCCGTCGTAGCATTTGGTTGAGGTTCACTCAAATGTGTAGGATTGGGTACCACATCATTTGAGTTACTAGTTCCCGAATGCTGTTCGAGGTTGTCATTTTCATGCCCAACTTGATGTGGGTTATCATCATTACGAAGATTAGTTGTGGTGGGTACCTTACTGACGACATCAGAACCGTAGTGAGAGAGATTAGCAACGAGAGCAGCTTGGGCAGAGTGAATGTCATCACAATCCGAATCATATGCGTCAAGATCATCTGCTTGATAAGCTGCATTAGAAGTGGAAACGACTGCAATGCCTTCAGTATCTGCTGCCCCTGGGTCTGCAAGAAATGCTAACTCCTCTGAATCCAAAATCTTTCCCTTAGATTGAGCTTCGACCAAATACATCTTCTAACGAAACCATGCATCATCCCTTATCCTTTTCGGTTGAGTGCATTGCCTAGCCATATGACCTTGTCCTCGGCAATTGTAGCAAGTCACAACCTTTTGAGGACCAATGGGGCTTCCATTTCTATTAGCTTAAGAATTCACAGCTTGAGCATTCACAGTCCTTGTAGGAGGTCCATATGAATTTTGCCTTCCCTGAATAGGTTGCACTGTTACTTGACCATCTTGAACAGTAGCTTGTTGTTGAGGATTTGAAGAGGTGCGGAGCTGATTGTTTGTTGGTGGAAATCCTCTAGTTGCAACAAGTTTTGAAAGTAGGCAGTGAGATGGTTTAGAACATCAGCTGGCGTATCATTTGGAATAAAGACCGGTGCTTGGCTTGGTGGAAGTTCATTAGAGTAGAAAGCTTGTGCTGGTTGTGCTTCTATTGGAATATATCCTTGCTGAGGAGTATAGCCCATTGGAGAAGTGTTGGCTTGTGATGGTGATGTCTGATATGGTGGTTGTTGTGGAAAAGATTGTTGATGAACACTTTGTTGAAATGCTTGTTGTGGCACCATTGGTGGTTGATAAGATGGTTGTTGTGGTTGCTGATAGGTGTGTGGTGGTGGCTGCTGCAAGTATGATGGTTGTTGATAAGTATAAGCCATGTTTTGTTGAGAAGCATACATGGCAAGTGGATCATGAACTTGAGGTTTAGACAACCGAGCTTCGATCACATGGCATTCGTGTTGTTGAAGAAAAGCTTGAAGTTGATCCACATCTCTGTTATGCAAGTCCTTAGCCAATTTAACATCCGTCACGTACTTTTTCCATTCTGAAGGAAGAGTGTTCAAATACTTGGTGTTCAATTAAAACGTAGGAATTGCCATGCCATAGATATTGAGCTCATTCAATAATAGGGTAAATCTCAGATAGTAGTCATTGAGAGTCTCCCCTGGCACATAGGCAAACTTATCAAAAGTATCATAAAGCTTACACTCTCGTTCTTGTTTAGTTAACGAGGTGCCTTGCATTAGAACACGAATTCTATCCCATAACTCTTTGGCAACTTTATGTTTGCTGACGAGATTGTAGACATCTGGAGGAAGGGCTTGGAGAATGATGTTTGTAGCATACTTATCACATTTGTCTTGAATCTTCATATCTCCAGTCAATTCACCCGTTGTGCGAGGACGAGTAGTTGTACCTTCCGCCACTGTACCATAATCTAATGGTCCATTGAGCACCGATGCCCAAATGAGATGTTCATTCTCTTTGTTCAACATGTAAAGTTCCATTCGGGAAGTCCAATCCTCGTACATAGATTTTTCCAACATTGGTGGACGATTATCCGTACCCGAGAGGATGGACTTATCCGTAAGAGATGTGTACTCCATTTCGATAAGTTAAGATTTACAAATTTGATCGGTCAATGAAAGAAAGTAAATGTATTTGTTGTTGTGTGTTAAAGCCGAGAAATAATGTTGAAATCCCCTAAATTATGTTCTCGAGAAACCAAAAAATCCAAGTCAAAATTACAAACGATTAAAAATTTTCAAAAGTACGTTTTTGAAAAACGTTGGATCGCAGTGGGGATCGTACTCACTATAATCGTACTCAGATCGTACTCCTTGATCGCACTCAACGATCGCAGTGGTGATCGTACTCCCTTATCGCAACAAGTGATCGCAGTGGTGATCGCACTCCCTTATCACAACAAGTGATCGTAGTGGTGATCGTACTCCCTTATCGCAACAAGTGATCGCAGTGGTGATCACACTCCCTTATCACAACAAGTGATCCTAGTGGTGATCGCACTCCCTTATCGCAACAAGTGATCGCAGTGGTGATCGCAGTGAGTGATCGTACTCCCTTATCGCAGTGAGTGATCGTACTCGTGATCGCAGCGAGTGATCTTACTTGTGATCGCAACTAGTGATCGTGACCTTGGATCGCAAGTAGAAACCTCCAGCGTTTATGCAATCACAACAATGAGATCGTACTATGGATACCAACTTACCACTTTTCTCGGACAGTAAAATAACACAACCAATTCGAGATTCTAAGTCTAAAAATGAATCAAACACCCAAAATTTTTGTGTTTTTAACCCAAATAACAATACCAAATCACTATAACAAGTAACTAGATGATGTATATCAAGATTAGCTCATAAAAACACAAAAAAAAATTGGTTCGTGTGATTTTGGATCAAAAAGGGCGAGAGAATCAAGAACACAAACACAAAAACCAAACAATCATCCCATGCCTCTTGATACCATTTGTAGGATATGTAAATCTTGCTTATGTTCTAGAGAGAGAAAGAGATAGAGAGATGTGGATTTCACACAATTCTAAAGAGAGAAAATGAAGATAACTATGTGTAAATTATGAAGAACCACACCCTCTCCATCTAAGGAGAGGGTTTATATACCCAAGCCCATGAGATGGGCTTGGGCTTACATTGGGTCGTGGCCTTAGTCTTTGTGGACTAGGTTTTGCTAACTTTGTTTAACTTAATAACAAGAACTACGAGCTACTACTTAATCTATTGTCAGAGTGACCGAATCTTCCTAAATACGTAAAAACGTATTTCCATCAATATGCCGTACTCATATCCAATTGAGTACCTAAGGCAGTTTGCATCGATCTCCAAAATACAGATGTAAAACGACTATCACGATCTGAGATAATAGATATAGGCACTCCGTGTTGTGAGATTATTTCCTTAATGCATAATCTCGAAAGAGTTTCCATAATATCAGTCTCTTTAATAGGAAGAAATTGTGCAGATTTTGTAAGACGATCGACAATAACCCAGATGGTGTCATATCCATTTGATGTCTTAGGTAATTTAGTCACCAAATCCATCGTAATTCTTTCCCACTTCCATATTGGAATGTCTGGTTGTATCAATAGACCGGATGGTTTTTGATACTCTGCTTTAACTCTTGCACACGTTAAACACTTGCCGACGTATTCTGCTATGATTGCCTTCATGCTAGGCCACCAATAGAGTTTCTTCAGATCTTGATACATCTTGTCGGAACCAGGATGTATAGAATACTTTGATTTATGAGACTTGTGCATAATCAAATCTCGTAAATTACCATAGGCAGGTAACCAACTACGATTTTTAATACAACGAATTCCATCTTGACGAACTTCAAATTCTTTACCCATACCTCTTAATTTCTCTGCTCCAACATTCTCTACTTTAAGTGCTTCTTCTTGCACTTCGAGAATTTGGGTAGGTAACTTCGGTAAAAGAGTTATCATTAATGATTTAACTCGTAACTGCTTAACATGTTCCTTTCGACTTAAAGCATCATCTACTACATTGGCTTTACTTGGGTGATAACGAATTTCACAATCGTAATCAGCAAGTAATTCTAACCAACGTCGCTGTCTCATATTCAATTTTTTCTGATGAAGAATATGTATGATATGTAAATCTTTCTTATGTTTTAGAGAGAGAAAGAGATAGAGAGATGGTGAGAACACACACACTTAGAGAGAGAAAGTGAAAGAAAAACACTTTTTCAACTATGTGTAAAATGAAGAACCACACTACCCTCTCCATCTAAGGAGAGGGTTTATATACCCAAACCCTTGTCATGGGCTTGGGCTTACATTTGGGTCGGCCTACACATGTTGTAGGCTAGGCTTTGGTTTGTTTGTTAAATAAAGATAAGTAACTAAACTACGAGTTATTACATGGACTATTGTTGGAGTGACCGATCCTTCTTAATACGTAAAACGTATTTCCAACAGAATATATTGAAGACTCTTGTGATCGGTAAATACTACACACTTCGTACCATAGAGGTAATGTCTCCATATCTTAAGAGCAAATATCACTGCTCCTAATTCTAGATCAGGAGTAGTATAATTCTTCTCATTCGGTTTAAGCTGCCTTGATGCATAAGCAATAACTTTATTCCTTTGCATAAGCACTGCTCCCATTCCTTGAATAGATGCATCACAGTAAACGATAAAGTCATCGTTACCTTCTGGTGCTAGGATAGGTGCTTCACACAACTTATGCTTCAATAATTAAAAAGCTATCTCTTGACTATCTCCCTAGACAAACAGTTTGTTTTTCTGGGTTAATTCTGTCAAAGCTTTAACAATCTTTGAAAAACCTTCGATAAATCTTCGATATTACCCAGCAAGTCCTAAAAATTGTCTAATTTCCGTTGGCGTACTAGGCTTACTCCAATTTTTCACCTCTTCAATCTTCGCAAGATCCACACGAATACCTTGGCTATCAATGACATGTCCTAGGAGTTGAACAACATTGATCCAGAATTCACATTTCGAGAACTTCGCATACAACTCCTCCTTCTTAAGTAACTCGAGAATTATACCAAGATGCTTAGCATGTTCTTTTTTGTTACGAGAGTAAATAAGAATATCATCGATAAACACGATTACAAATTTGTCCAAGTAAGGCTTACACACTCTGTTCATGAGGTCTATGAAAATAGTTGGTGCATTGGTTAAACCAAAAGGCATAACTTGAAATTCATAATGTCTGTATCGTGTCTTGAAAGTAGTTTTAGGAATATCTGTTGGGAATAAAATGAGCTAAGTCACTCAGACGCTGACAAGAGTAAATTGGACGCTGACAAGAAGAAATCAAGCGCTGACAGATCAAGCATTGACAAGAGATATCCAAGCGCTGACAAGAAGAAGTCCAACCACTGATAGGAATACTTAGTCAACACGTTTATTATTTGAAGTAAAGATATACTCAATATTGTAATTTCTATTTTTATCTTTACCTATAATAGTTGATAGGTTATCCTTTGTAAACGACTCCTTATGTTATAAAAGGAGGTCGTAGGGTTTTTAGCATATATACATTATTCAGTATTCAACTTTCATTGTAAGCAAGTTCGATTATCAATCAAAAGTGAAAGTTTGGTTTAATTGCTTTACTTGTTCTTTATTCTGAGTGTTAATTACGCACAACACTTGGATTTTTCATATAACAACAAATTTTCTCTACTTGTTGAACTTGATTCAATCTCGTTAACACAAAGCTAATCGATCTAAGTTTGGGATCAACAAGTGGTATCAGAGCTTGTTGAGGAACTTTGATCTAGAAGAACAGTAAACCCTAAAAACACCAAAACCATAAAACCAGAAAAGATGTCTGCTACAAAATCTTCTTCCTCATTAAACCACAACCTAAAAATCCCCATGCTCGACCCTGACAACTTTGAACAATGGAATTTCAAATTTGAACAATACCTTCAAATTCATGATCATACTCTCTGGGAAATTATTGAATTTGGAAATCAATTCGATAAAGCAACTAGGGTTACTGATGCTATTGCAGCAAGGACTACTGCTAGTTCTCCTGCTGAAGAGCATAGAGAAAGACCAGAAGATGGAAGAGCTATCTCAACTGCTGATATAGCCAAAAGAATGAATGACATGAAGACCTTAAGCATTCTTAAACTCTCTTTGGGTCCAAACAATCAGCACAAGTATAGGAGTTTTGAGTCTGCCAAAGAACTTTCGGCAGCTCTTCAAATCAACTATGGTGGTAATGATGACACTACCAAAGAAAAGAAGAAGCAAATTTTGCATGAATATGTTGTGTTCAAAGCTCTTCCCAATGAGAAGCTAAGTGAAGTAAGAAGCAGGCTTCTAAACATCACTAGCAAGTTGACCTTTATGGGAACAGAATATGATGATGAAGATATCATTACTACTTTCCTTAAAAGTCTTGGTGAAGCATGGAAAATTGAAGCTAGGTCTATCATTGCTACCAATGCCCATAAGATTTCTACTTTCTATGACGTCTACAATAAGCTAAAGATTGTAGAGAATGAAATCTTATTGGATCATGGAAGCAAGTCAACATCTGGAAACATCGCTTTCATCTCACACATTGAAGCTCAAGTCAATGAGAGAGAGAGAGTCATATGTGCATCATGTTACAGGATCAACTTATGTCAGTGGTGGATCAACCTTTGTCAGCGCCTCAAATTCAGACGCTGACACATACAATATTGACTCACCAAAGCTTAAACCTGCTGATATTGATTTAGATACAGTATGTGCATACATTGATGCATTGCCCAATGGTTATTTGACTACCTATGAGGATCTTGAGCAAATTTGTGATGAGAATTTGGAAGAGATGGATATTAAAGGGAATATGGCATTAGCAAGCATAAGGGCCAACAGATGGAATAGGAGATTTAGAAAGAAGATGACCTTCAATGCTAAAGACACTGCTGGATTTGATAAATACAAGGTTGAATGTTACAACTGCCATAGGATGGGTCACTTTATGAGGGAATGCAGATCTCCAAGAAGATCTGATGTTGGAAAGACTTCAAGCCAAATCATCAAGGTTAAAGATACTAAGCCAAAGGCTATGGTTGCCATGCAAGACATTGATGGTGTTGGATGGGACTGGAGCTTTTTGGCAAAGGATGTGGAAGAGAATAAGGCTTTGATTGTTGAGAAGGAAGAAGAAGAGCATGTTCGCTTTGCTCTTATGGCCAATTCATCGTCTTCATCATACAATGAGGTATATGTTGATGCTTATAGTAGTAAAGGCTGTCGATTAAACACTGAAAAGCTTAACAAAGAAATTTTAAAGTTAAAATCAGATGTTTTAGATGTAGAATGTAGGCTATCAAATTATCAAATGGAACTTATACAAACTGAAAAGACTATAGAGGAGTATAAGAAAATGGAATTTAACCTAAAAGATCAAATTAATGTTTTGTATCATGATCTTAAAGTTAGTGTTAGGGACACACTGTTGAGATCCAGAGGTGAAGTGCAACTTAAGTTAGATGAGGCCATTAAGGAGAAAGAAAATGTAGGGCTTAAAATTAAAAGTTTTGATAAAGCCATCCAAACCCTAGGAAAATGTGTAAATGAACAAAGAAACCCTAGGGATATGTCTGGGATTAGTATGAATGACTATGTTGCTGTTCCTCCACCTGCTGGGAACTTTTATGGTGTTCAGAGAAAAGATATCTCTTGGACTAGTATTCCAGAACTCCAAGAAGAGGAATTTATTCCTCCACTTAGAGTGCTCACCCCAGTTGAGGAAGATCAACAAAAGGTGACTGACCTTGAGAAATGGAAAGCAGACAACCTTTTTCTTTTTGGTAAGGGTGGGATGCTTAGTGAAAGTCCATTTGAGCCTACACCCATTACTGTGACAAACCCTACCACTAGAAAACCTGTTGACCTTGGCTCATCTGTTAAGAGAAAACATAGTGTTAAATATACTAAAATGTATAGAAAACCTAGGTCGCCACAAAGCCAAGCTAGTGTAAATAGAACAGGTTTCTTTCAATCTAGACCTAAGGTTATGTCTAGAAAATCTTGTTACACATGTGGGGGTTTTTCTCACTTGGCCTATAAATGTGTTAATGCCTCAAAAGTCAACGTTGACAATAGGTCAACCATGGTCATACCCAGACCTTTTGTCCAACCAAGTCCACAAGTTACTAGACCAGCTCCCTTCTTTACTAAAGGGACAAATACTCATGGACAAAGGCCCTTTCAAAAGACCAACACATGGTCTAACAGACAATGGGTTCCTATAACAAACCCTAATTTGGCCGCTGACAAGAACAAATTCGGCACTAACAAGAACAAATTTAACGCTGACAGGAACAATTCCTACGCTGACAGCTTTAGGTATGGTGTGAGAATGCCACAACAAGCTGGTATTGGATCTTGTATTAGACCAAGTAATAATAAATACTTACAGCCTAATCGAAAGGGGTCTAAAGCTTCACCTAGTTTGACTTGGAGACCTAAAAAAGACCAAAACCCTAATTCTGATGGGATTTCTATGACTTGTAACAGATTTCATTATCTTTCAAAGGTCATTACTAAACCAGTTGGGGTAAACTGGGTGTTTAGGCCATAAAGAGATGAACAAGGGGTTGTTATAAGGACTAAATCTGTTCTTGTTGAACAACCACATGAATCCAAGTCTACTCAGGCTTGGGTTCCCAAAGAAAACTAATTTGTTTTCTGTATGTGAAGGGCATTCAAAAGCAGGTCAATGATCATGGATATTGGGACAGTGGATGTTCTAGGTACATGACAGGGAAGGAATATTATTTGTCAAATTTTACCCCCACTAAAGATGGTGACAAAGTGTACTTTGGAGGAGGCTATGGGACTATTTCAGGCAAAGGCACTCTTATCACCAACAATTTACGTTTTGAAAACGTCTTTCTGGTAAAAGAACTTGACTATAACTTGTTTAGTGTGTCACATGTTTGTGATAACAAAAATAAGGTTCTTTTCACTGATACTGAATGCTTGGTGTTGAGTAAAGATTTTAAGATGCCTGATGAGAAGTTTATTAATTATAGAACACCTAGGCATACGGACATTTATAATGTTAATCTTAATGCGATTAGGATGAACAACAATTTGTCATGTCTTTATGCTAAAGCTTTAGTAGATGAAAGTAATCTATGGCACAAAAGGTTAGGGCACATAAACATTAAGAATATTAATAGACTTGTGAGACACGATTTAGTTGATGGTTTACCCTCCAAAGCTTTCCACAATTATCACTCTTGTGTTGCATGTGTTAAAGGCAAACAACATAAAGTCTCCATCAAGTCTAAACTTGTGCATTCCAGTTCTAAACCACTTCACTTGCTACACATGGACTTATTTGGCCCAATAATATAGAAAGCTTGCATGGTAAATCTTATTATTTTGTCATAACTGATGATTTCTCTAGATTTACTTGGACTTTCATTTTGGCCTTAAAAAGTGATACTGCCACAATTTTGATTAACTTTATTACCCAAATCGAAAAGAAAACAAGGAATGAGGTTAAAATACATAGAAGTGATAATGGTGGTGAGTTTACAAATAAACTGTTAGATACCTTCTATGTTGATAAAGGTATTACTAGGGAGTTTAGCATAGCTAGAACTCCCCAGCAGAATGGTGTGGCTGAAAGGAAGAATAGAACACTCATAGAAGCAACTAGAACAATGTTGGTTGATTCTTCGATTGGTTCTTCGATTTAGAACCATTATCTAGGACCTTAAATTATATGCATGTCACTAATCCATACATTGTGAAAAAGGATTCAAATATTGTGGAAGAACCTATTGTTGAAAGTACAGGTAAATAGGTTGCTAAGGAAGAAGAATCACATGCAATCAAATCAGACTCCATGCTTGAGTATGTTATCATTCCTATATGGACTGATGGGTTTGCACAAGCTTCTGCTGCTGCTGAAAAGGAGGAAAAAGGGCCACCAGAAAGGCTAGTTGATAAAAACATGCATGCATCTTCAAGCGCTAACAAACACAAATCAGACGCTGGCAGGTTAAATTCAGATGCTGACAGCTCAAACGCTGACAACCGGTTTGGACATTTATTCTCTTCCAATACTTTTGAACATGGTGAACCTTCCATACTTAATCAATAGGTTCATTCAAGTGAGGATGGGAGTGGAAATGAAGATGATATTGGAAACATAGAGACAGATATAGAAGACAACATACTACTTGGGGGTGGAATACTTACAACTGTGGTCAAAAATCATCCTCCTTCCCTAATCATTGGTGATGTTCTATCTCCTATTCAAACAAGGAGGTCCCATCAGACTCAAGGTGGTTTCATTGCCAATATCCACAAGAAGGATGATACCCTCTTGTGCAGGCATGTTTGTTTGCTTGTTTTCTGTCATAATAGGAACCCAAAAATATTTTTGATGCTCTCAAAGAACCAAGCTGGGTGGAAGCAATGCAGGATGAGCTTCATTATTTTGCCATTCAAGATGTGTGGGAGCTATGTTGATCCCAAACTTAGATCGATTAAGCGTGTGTATACGAGATTAGATCAAGATATACACGTAGAGAAACCTTTGTATATGTATAAAGTAATCTAAGTGTTATGCGGAGTTAACACTTAAACAAGAACACACAAAGATGTAAACAAACTTTCACTTGATTGATAATAACGAACTTGTTTACAATGAAAGTGTTTAACGTATGAAAAACTTATTATGAAACATAACCTAAAGGTCTTCTTTTATAGACATAAGAAGCCTTGTATAAGAGTCTACGTATCAACTATTCTAGGTAAAGATAATTATAGAAAATACAATGTTGAAATTATCTTTACTAGAAACAAACTAGAAACAATAATATGCGTAGACCATATCTTTCTATCAGTGCTTGTCTTCAACCTATCAACGCTTGACTTCTTCTTGTCAACGCTTGATCTGTTAGCGTTTGTTTTCTTCCTATCAACGCTTGTATTCCTCTTGTCAGCGCTCAAGTGGACTGGCTACATTTTATTCCCAACAATCCTCCCCTAAACTTGATATCTACTCTAGTAATCAAGTTTCTGAATAAACATTAAGAACTAGGAGGAATCTTACAACGCTTATCATATTGGTAATAAATATGTTTGATCAAATCTTTGGCCACGTCACTTGAATAATCAATCTTCAGCTGTGTTGTCTTCATCATATTGGTACAAGAAGATGCTCAGCAAACTTTGTAGAACTCAAATAATAAACACCAGCAGCTGAATACAAACGCCATTGAAGACCACTGAGATCATCTTCAAGATCCTTCCAAACAGCAGGATCTTCTTCTGTTGGTCCACACATTCTTTTGAATGTGGACCAAAGTTTTATTCAATTGACTGAAGTAGGAGCTTCAGTCTCATACTTGGCCTCCAACAACCTCCAAAGGTCTACCAAGTCTTCTCTATCAACACTTGCAAAAAGAGATATAAGTGTAGTAAAAGTGTGTACCTTTTTCCCATACCTGCCAATCTTCTAAAACCCACATTCATCTTCTTCATAGCTTATAATAGGGTTTTTTGAATCAAGAGGTAACACTTGTACCATATCCGAAGCTTCCAATGGTGAGAGCTTAATGATCCTTCTTATAAGAGCTTCACTTGGATTCAATCTCTCCATATCTTTAGGAAACTAAAGAGGAACTCCCTTCTTCAAAGGAAAGGGAACAATCATTGCCTTCTTAAGCTCCATCTCTTCTGCAAGTTCTTCTTTACTTTCATCAGAAAGAAGTCTTAGAGTGTTTTCTTCCTGCACTCTTGCCCAAATGGGATAATCCTTGTATTCCAACTCTTCAAAGGATAATGCCAACAATTTCTTATAGGTCCATCCTGTTCCATGACATCTGAGTAGCATGTAGTACAGCTCCCTTCTATCCCTTTTCAGCATTGAGAGAATATTGCTAGCTTTGTGTTTCAGAATTACCTTGTAGTCTTTTTGTACTCTTAGAAGAATCTCCAAACCCTATATTTGGTCTGAAATAGTCAAATATGGATTCTCCATACACCTATCTTCCCAAGCATGGTACATCTGAACAACTTCTGGCATGTCAAAATCTACTTGCAATTTCAACTCATTCAACTTCTCTTTTGCCAAATCATCACCATACTCAAGTCTTTCTGGTTGTTCTATTATCATCACACTTGAGTCTAAACTAGCTTCATCACTTCCTTCTTGTTCCTCTGAAGTGGCAACAAAAGGTGATTCACCAACCTTCTTTCTTTATTGTTCCACAAGTTGTGCAACCAACCTTCTATCAAACTCAACCTGTGCTGCATTCTTTGGAACATCTACTTCTACCATAATTCCTTTACCCTTATCTAATGGATCAATGATGGGTAAGGATGATGGTAATACCTGTGAAGAAACTTCTTTGATGATGGATGATGACTGGAATACATCAACCTCATCTGCAGGTCTGTCAACGCTCAAATTTCTTGTGTCAGCGCCCACTTTGCTCTTGTCAGCGTTTAAATTTTGCTTGTCAACGCCCAAATTACTTGTCTCAACGCCTCTTGTAATTTGCTCCAACATAGCTGTAAAACACAAGTCTAGATTTGTAGGGGTTACCAGAGAAGTGTCAAAACCTGGTTGCCTCTTCAATTCAGTGAGGGCCTCAGCAACACCCAAAGATTCACCATCATGTGAGCCCTTATCGCTCACATTAATCTGCTCATCCTCCCCTTTGGAAGATTCCTCCATCCCACGCCTTGTGCTAGCATTATCCAAAATAACAATCCTCTCCCTCAATTGCTTGAGTTCAAGGCCTTGTGTACTGACAATTTGTACCAAGTCTGCATTTTGCTTTTGCAAGCTAATGCAGACAGCCGTCAATTCCATTAATGTCATTGGTTCTAATCTGCCCTCCTCTAAAATGGGTATTTGACCTCCCAAGTTAGATTCATGGGGCATTGATGAGGTCTTAAAGATGTTAGGACTGTCTTGGCCTGCATCTAAGCCAGAGCCAATAGTCCCAGCCTCATCCATTGCACCAACCACACTTGTGGTGGTGGTTCTCTCTGCTACATGGCTAGGACCACTAGAGGAGAACACTCCAGTAGTCCTTTGGCGTTTTTGCAACCTATATTGTGGTGGAGTAGAAGATGATGTGGATTGGGCGGATGTGGGAAGGTTAAGAGGTGTTTGGGTCTATGAAGGAATTGTGTCAACGTTTGGATAAGGTGTGTCAACGCCAACATTTAATGTGTCAGCGTCGAAGGGTTGTTGGTCAATTTCCATGTGTTGAGGTGAAGGTAATGGTTCTGGTATTAGGTCAAGTTGTGGTTGTGGGTCTGGTTGAGGTTGTGTTGCTGCAATAACAACAAGCATAGCTGGGGTGAGGGGTAAGTCACGGTAATAGCTTTCTTTTGCACAGGGATCTCATAAAAATCATCATGATCCCTTGTGCAGTAATTTTGGACATCAAAAACCATTTGTAAAAATCTGGGATAAGCTAAAGTCATCTTACTCCCTTTGTTTTTACACATGCCATCAAAAATCATTTTAGAATAATTAAACGTTTGCCCACATGCAATGCACACAATAGCACTAACAATGGATCTGTTAATCTCATTGAATGCAGTACACTTGGGACTCAAACATTGTAAGATGACATGTATGAGGTACTTCCAGGCTGGGGGAAACTCCTGTTTATGATATTTGTTTAAAGTTCCCTCATTAGGGAAAGGATAACCCAAAGCCCTTAGTCCTTGTTCTATTTCTTAAATGGGGAGGGTGGTTATACCATCTGCATCATCATGATGCAAAGCCTGGCGAACCAACGCTTCAGTAACCACCCAAGTACGACCATGAACAATAGATGATAATGTAGTCACTTTATTAACTGTTGAGGAACTAACAGTGTTCCAAAACAGCTTAATATGTGTGACAGAGATGAGGGGAGCATTAGAAAGAGCATACCTAATTGGGGATGCATTCAAATACGCCACGATCTGGGTGTATTGGGGAAACAGAGCATCATTAGCGTCCAAATATGCAATCATGTTGTGTTGACTCCTGAATCCCAATACCAAATCACTTGGTTTAAATTTTGGTGCCATTGTAGAAAGCTGTTTGTGAATGATTTAGAAAGATGAATTATAGGAGAAAATGGTTAGACAAAAATATATGATACCCTGTTTAAAAATAGGAGCCAAATATATAGGAGAGATATAAGCATGTGATTGGTCAAAAATGAGGCAACTATTTTCAAAATATCATGATGAAAATATTGAAAAGAAAATAAGTTATCTCATGCATTACGGCCCAAAAATTTGTCAAAAAGTAACAACTGGGTAGGTCCCAATGAGTGTCAACGGTGAAAAATAACCCATCAATGCCCAACAGCTATATTCTTATCAACGTTTTCCAAAGCCATGTCAGCGTCTAAATTGGTCATAACAACGCTTGGAAAAATACTTGTCAGCGTCCAAAAATAAAAGTTTATAAAAATGAAAAAGAACCTTAACAAAGTAATTTATCCTAGTGAAGATAACCTATAAGTTGATAATTATTATAGGGCGGCAAGCACTGTCCAGTTATGCCCACTTTCTTATGCAAGATAAACATAGTGTCCCTTGCTAACCAAAACTCTTAACAACTAAATTATATCATAAAATTCCTTGTTACTCCCAGGTAAAACCCATGATAAAATCATTCCCATGTCTCCCAACAGACCACAACCAATTCTAGGCCAAAAATGTCTTGGCAGCATGCATAGTATATCAACTTTGCATGCTACAGTGCCTCATAATTTAGTAAAACTAACTCATACTCACCTGTGGACACAATCTAGAATTGTGATAAGAGTATCATAAGAATATCCAAAAGTCCTAAAGGTTCCTAAAACCTCCCCTTAAACTGTGATATATATGTTGCACAAAAATATGCATGAACATAAAAAATTTATGTCAAGATAGGAATAGAAATATTCCAACCATCATCCATAAATAAAAACATGCTCAAATGATTCTCCAAGGATCCATAAGCAACTCTGTATGCAATGGGATAATGCTAACACCACCTACACATTTAGATTAAAAACCACAAAACTAACATTGTTGCTGACAACGTCCTGATAACACTTGTCAGCGTTAAGAAAACCTTTGTCAGTGTTAGACAAATATATTGCTGACAACGTCACAATAACACTTATCAGCGTTAAGGTAACCTTTGTCAGTGTTAGAAAAATATAGTGGAAAATCTAAATCCTCAAAAAGACCAATAACAATGCATTATCCTGTACATACTTTTATAAAAAGATCCCAAAACACATATTTAAGTGAGATTGATCATTCCAGTACTTGTTACCAAGTATTGGAACCTTCCAACATCAAAAGGTTTAGTTAATAAATCAGACACATTTTCTTCTGTGTCAACCCTATATGGTTGTATTAAACCCTTTTCAAAACAATCCCTTATAAAATGATGTCTAATTTCTATGTGTTTAGTTTTAGAATGATGTATAGGATTCTTAATAATGCATAGAGTGCGGTTATTGTCAACAAATATCTTGGTATGCATGAAATTATACCCATAATCCAACAGCTAGTTCTGAATCCATAAGACTTGTCCACAACAAGCAGCTGCTGCAACATACTCTGCTTCAGTTGTAGAATTGGCTACCACTGTTTGTTTCTTGCATTGCCAAGATATCAACCTACTCCCAAGAAACTGACATCCACCAGTTGTGGATTTTCTATCAAACTTATCACCTCCATAGTCACTGTCTGAATATGCAATAAGCTCCAATGGTGAATCTTTTGGGTACCACAAGTCAAGATCTGGATAACATCTAAGGTACCTAAAGATTCTCTTGACAGCATAAAGGTGACATTCTTTGGGAGTCACTTGATGGCGTGCACATGCACACACAACAAACATGATGTCAGGTCTTGAGGTTGTGAGATACATCAATGAACCAATCATTGATCTATAGTGCCTGACATCCACATCTTTTCCATCTCCAACCTTTCCCCAAGGGTGTTCCCTATCCATAGGAGTAGTAGCCCTCTTTTCATGTGGAGAAAGGCCAAACTTCTTCAAGATCTCCGCTACATACTTATCCTGAGAGATGAAGATACCATCTTCTTTCTGCTGAACTTGTAAACCTAGAAAGAATTTCATCTCCCCTATTGCACTCATCTTGAATTTGTCTGTCATAAGCTTGGAAAAGTCTTCACTCATCTTTGGATTGGTGGAGCCAAAGATGATATCATCAACATAAACCTGAACAAGTAAGACATCCTTACCAGCCTTCTTTATAAATAATGTCTGGTCTATGGTGCTCCTTTTGAATCCATTTTCCACAAAATAAGTGGACAATGTGCCATACCATGCTCTTGGGGCTTGATGAAGTCCATACATAGCCTTCTTGACTCTATACACCTTGTCTGGATTCTTTGGATCCTCAAAACCAAGAGGCTGCATAACATACACCTCCTCAAAAATTGTGCCATAGAGGAAGGCACTCTTCACATCTATTTGATAGACAGTGAATCCCATGCAGGAAGCATAGGCTAGAAATATCCTTATAGCCTCAATCCTTGCAACTGGTGCAAAGACCTCCTCATAGTCTATCCCTTCCTCTTGTGTATATCCCTGAGCCACTAAACGTGCCTTGTTTCTGACCACAATGCCTCTTTCATCTTTCTTGTTTCTTAGAACCCATCTTGTCCCAATAGGTCTGACATACCTGGGACAATCAACCAGCTCCCAAACATCCTGAATAGAAAATTGGTGAAGCTCATCCTGCATTGTTTCCACCCAACTTGGTTCTTTGAGAGCATCAAAGGTCTTCTTGGGTTCCTGTTGTGACAGAAAATAGGCAAACAAACATGCTTGAACAAGAGGGGTATCAACCTTCTTGTGTATATTAGCAATGAATCCACCAAGATTCTGATGAGATCTTCTAGTCTGAACAGGAGTCATAACATTCCCAATAATTTGTGAAGGGGGATGATTCTTTATAGTAGAAGTAAGAACTCCTCCCTCAAAAAGTCTGTTGTCTTCATTCTCATTTTCCAAGTTGCCAATATCTTCTTTAGACTCTCTTCCATCAATATTAGTATGATCCTCTTCATGTATGCTTGAAGGTTCACCTTGTTCAAAATTAGAAGAGAAGATATGCCCAAAAGTGTTGTCAACGCCTGAACCAAGATTGTCAGCGTTTGGGTTATCAACGCCTGAAATGGTGTTGTCGACGTTTGAGCCATCAACGCCTGAATTTGTCCTGTCAACGCCAGATTTGCCTTTTTCAGCGCCTGAAGGACCATGCATGTTGTTAACTGGCGGTACTTGGGGACCACCATTTTCCTTTCCAGCAGCAGCAGCAGCAGCAAAAGCATCTGTCCATATGGGGATAGTGACATACTCTTGTATGGGAGATGACTTGTCTGCTTGTGATCCAACCTCTTCATTAACCTGTGTACCTGAAACATCAACAACTGGTTCTTCCACAACATTTGAAGTTACCTTCACAATGTCTGGATTAGTAACAGGCATATAATTTAAAGTCCTAGAGAGAGGTTCCAAGTCAAACAACCAATTTGGACCACTTTCAGGATCACTAGGTTTACTCTCTAAAAACCTAACATGTACTCTCTCAAGTATACGGTTTTTCCTTCTTAAGGTAAACCCTATATCCCTTGCTCTGCACTGAATAACCCATGAAGTAGCCTTCATCACCTTTAGCACTAACTTTACCTAAGGCATCACTAGTATAAAGTACAACTACATGACAGCCAAAAGGTTTAAGAAAACCAGTATTAGGTTTCCTTCCCCAAAGTAACTCATAATGTGTTTTGTTCTGTATCTTGTTGACCAATGCTCTATTCTGAACATAACAAGCTGTATTCACAGCCTCAGCCCAAAAAGCGATGGGAAAGTGAGCATCAGCCAACATAGTCCTGGCTGCTTCAATTAGGGTTCTATTCTTTCTCTTAGCAACCCCATTTTGCTGTGGGGTTCTGGCAACACTAAACTGCCTAGTAATTCCTTTCTTGGCACAAAATTCATCTAACAGTTTATTTCTAAACTCACCACCATTATCACTCCTAAGAATTTTAACTTCATTACCAGTCTTTTTCTCAATTTGGATAATAAACTCAATTAAAGTATCAGCAGTGTCACTTTTCATAGCTAAAAAGAAAGTCCAAGAAAACCTAGAAAAGTCATCTGTGATGACAAAGCAGTATGATTTACCATTCAAACTCTCTATATTAGTTGGACCAAACAGGTCCATATGCAGCAAGTGAAGTGGTTTAGAACTAGAGTGCACCTGTTTAGACTTAAATGAGACCTTGTGCTGCTTTTCTTTAAGGCATGCAACACAAGAGTGGTCATTGTGGAAAGCCTTTTTAGGCAAACTATCAACCAAGCCAAGTCTCACAAGCCTGTTTATATTCTTAAAGTTTATGTGCCCTAGTCTCCTGTGCCATAGATTACTCTCATCAACTAAATAAAAACAAGACATGTTATTATTCATCCTAATACCATTAAGATTCACATTATAGATGTCTTTATGCCTAGGTGTTCTATAGTCAATATATTTCTCATCTGGGATTTTATAATCCTTGCTTAACACCAAGCATTCAGTATCAGTAAACAGAACTTTATTTTTGTTATCACAAACTTGTGATACACTTAAAAGATTGTAATCAAGTTCTTTTACCAGAAACACGTTTTTAAAACGCAAGTTCTTGGTGAGAAGAGTTCCTTTTCCTGTGATAGTTCCATATCCGCCTCCAAAGTAAACCTTATCACCATCCTTAATGGGAGTGAAGTTAGTTAGATAATCTTCCTTCCCTGTCATGTGCCTAGAGCATCCACTGTCCCAATATCCATAATCATTGACCTGTTTTTGAATGCCCTGCACATAAAGAAAACAAATTAGTTTTCTTTGGGAACCCAAGCCTTAGCAGACTTGGATTCATCTGGTTGTTCAACAAGAACAGACTTAGTTCTCATAACAACCCCTTGTTTATCCCTTTTTAGATGAAATACCCAGTTAACCCCAATTGGTTTTGTAATGACCTTAGAAATATAATTAAATCTGTTGCAGGTCATAGAAAACCCATTATAATTAGGGTTTTGATCTTGCTTAGGTATCCATGTCAAGCTTGAGTAAGCTTTAGACCCCTTACCCTATGGTTGCAAATATTTAGGTCTGGCAACGTTTCTATCAGCGTTGGATTTGGTTTTGTCAATGCTGAAATTACCCTTGTCAGCGTTGAACCTAGGGTTTGCTACAGAAACCCATTGCATATTAGACCAAGTATTGGTCTTTTGAAATGGTCTTTGTCCATGAGTGTTAGACCCTCTAGTGAAGAATGGGGCTGGTCTAACAACTTGTGGACTTTGCTCCACAAAAGTTTTGGCTCTGATAATGTTTGACCTTTTGACAGCGTTGACCTTGGAAGCGTTGACACACTTATATGCTAAATGTGAAAAGCTACCACAAGTGTAACAGGCTTTTCTAGACACAACCCTATATCTAGAAGAGAAGAAACCTGTTCCATCATTACTAACTTGGCTTTTTGGTGACCTAGTATTCCTATACATTTCTGCATACTTAATGCTAGGTTTCTTAACAGTGTTTGAGCCAAGGTCAACTGTCTTGCCAGTGATTGGGTTTGTTACCTTAATAGGGGTAGACTCATTAGGACTTTTACACAACAAGCCACCCTTAACAAACAAGGTAGGGTTGGCTTTCTTCCATTCATTCAAGTCAGTCAACTTTTGTCTATACTCTTCAACTAGGGTAATGACTCTTGGTGGAGGAATAAATTCCTCCTCTTGGAGTTCTGGTAAACCAGTCCAAGATATGTCCTTTCTTTGGACACCATAGAAGTTCCCAGCTGGTGGTGGAACAACAGTATAGTCATTCATCCCAATCCCATTCATGTCCTTAGGATCCCTCTGTTTATTAACACATTCTCCTAGGGTTTGTGAGGCCTTATCAAATCTCTGAATTTTAAGGTCAACATTATCCTTATTCTTGATAGCCTCATCTAACTTAGCATGTAGTTCACCATTGACCCTTTCCATGATGTTTCTAATATCATTACTAGCATTTAACTCATGTTTTAAGATATTTATTTTATCTTTTAGGTCAAATTTCATTTTCTTGTACTCAGAAACTGTCTTTTCAGTTTGAGTGAGAGCAATTTGATTGTTAGACAATTTGCATCTCTCAGTACTCACATCACTTAACAATCTTGAAACCTCTTTGTTAAGTTTTTCAGTATTTAACCTACAACCCTTACTACAAAAATCATCATCGTATACCTCATTATCTGATAAAGAGGAGGAGTGTGCCATGAGAGCATATTGAACATGCTCTTCTTCTTCTATCTCAGCAACCAAAGCTTTATCCTCTTCCCCATCCTTAGCCAAATAGCTCCAGTCCCATCCAATACCATCAATTTCTTGCACTGCTACCATGGACTTAGGATCCTGAGCCTTAACAATTTGGCTTGAGGGTTTGCCAGCATCAGATCTTCTTGGAGATCTGCATTCCCTCATGAAGTGCCCCATACGATGAAAATTGTAGCACTCAACCTTGGATTTGTCAAATCCAGCAGTGTCCTTTGCATTAAAGGTCATCTTCTTCTTAAACCTTCTATTCCACCTGTTTGCTCTTATACTAGCAAGAGCCATGTTCCACTAAATATCCATCTCCTCCAAGTGCTCATCACTTATTTGCTCAAGGTCCTCATATGTAATCATTGAACCATTGTGTTAAGTCCACTAGATGTGGATCTTGCAGCCTGCCAAGAACGGTGAACGACTTCTGTAATCACAAGTCTATTCACAGAGAGACTCTATACACAATATAAGTACGGAATACAAATACTATAAAGAAGAACAGAATAACTATAATGACTTGATCCTTTCTAAGGATTTCTAATATTGATAATGACTAGAATTACGTTTTATGAAGGTGTGTCTAACCCTTCTGCCAAAGGTTCCTTTTATACTATAAGGAAGCCCTAATACATCATTAAACAAAACGTGTAAAACTGATATGCATATCCTTTCCTAACATATCTCATGCATATCCTAACAGAATAATAAATAAATAATAAAGTTTGACTTTAACTAGGACCAGGAACACGACTTGCTCCTACTACTACTATGACCAGGAGGAACTACATACCTCCTAGTCTACCTATTACAATGAACTATTCCAATGGTCCGAACAATCCTCCCCTAAACTTGAATTTGACCTGTTGAGTTCAAGTTTCCTGGTAAAACGTTCAATAAAGCTTGAGGATTGAAACAACAAAAGAAACAGCAGCATCAGCAAGATAAGAAACATAAGAACCGCCGCCACATGGAACACTAGAAGCTTCTCCAAAGCATGAAACAAATCAGCATCGTGTTGAATCTTTACAGCAAAATGAGCATATTTGATGAGCCTTTACCAAGTAGCTGCTCGCTCTTGGGCTAGCCAGTCTTTCTGGTGGAATAAGCATCACCTTGGGAGACCAGAACCCAGCCCAACTCTTAGAACGTGAATCCATGGTGAGTGGGGGTACCCTGATGATTTTAGGCAAACCATCACAACCGTCAACGGATTTGATATGTCTTTACCAGAAGCCGTACCCCTTTGGACTCGCCAACTCTTAGCAATGAAGCATCGGTGAGTTGAAAACCCTATAGCTTTAAGCAAGCTATTACAGCTATCAACGGATTTGATAAAATCTTTACCAAGAGTCGTACCCCCTTGGATTAGCCACTTTTCAGTCGAGGACCATGGCAAGTGAAAACCATCCAGTTTTGGGTAACCTGGCAACCATCAACGGATTTGAGAATCACACCAGGAGCCGTACCCTCAAGGTGAATCAACTCTTTCTTTTTGGTTAGACATGGTGAGTTGAGGACCATTTGTTGTGAGGACCAAGTCCAACACCAGATGAAACAAGCAACCAGCACAAGTGTGAATCAACAACAGGAACCGAAAGTTTGAATCAGCAGATGGTATTGTATTCACAAGTGTAAAATCCATGATTTGTTTAAAGTATAAGCAGATATTATATAAAAAGTATTTTTTTTAACTTTAATGAATGAAAGTCACCAATCACGTTACATATTGGTGAAAAGAATTGTAGTATGAACAGATAAACAAAAAAAAATAAACATAAAAACTTACAAACCAACCATATCACAGACCAGAAGCAGCCACCTTATCAGCTTGCAAACGAGCTTGGATCCCTTCCACCAGTGTAGTTGCCATAGAAGACTCATTCCCGGAAGGGGCATTAGAAATCTGCAAGTGACAAGCAAGCATGGCCTCCATCGAAGCAATCGTCAACGGATAATCCAAATCTGTGAGCATGAACACCATAAGACCAGACTCCAATTCTAACACATGCACACCACAGCCAACATATAACTTCCATTGCTGGATGACCCATTGTGGCTGATCCTTCCATACACCAGAAACAGGAGCATGGGGAGGGGCATCAAGCATCATCTTCAAATCAGCCCATACTCGCATACCAGGACAGGAGGGCACTTTACTAGGATGAACAGGCATACCAGCATCCATAAACCCATATAATGCCATAAGATCTTTACGATCCGCACATGATAAAATACCTTGCAAACCCGAAGCATACCGAGCAGAACCATCGCTAAGAGTAATCCTATGAGAGACAGTACCCGGTAGAGTCGTAGAAGGCATAACCGTCCAACCAGTAAGAGAACCATTACCGAATGGCAAGTCGGAGTCACTATCGAAAGCTGCATCAATAAGATTTTCGGGAGCACGCTTCTCATAGGGAACAGACTTGCCACGTCTAGCACGTCTAGCCAATTTCTTGCGGATGGAACGGCGAGGGTTGGGAGCACTAGGCGAGGGTTTAACCTTTACCTTTACCTTAGCAGCAGGAGTGGGATCAGTAGAAGTAAAATCAATAGTTTGCCCATCCAAAGAATAAACAGGAGCTGCACCAGAAGAAAGAATAGGTTGAGGACCAGGCATGGGTGGTGATGGTGATGCCATAGTAGGAGTAGCAGTGGTGGTGGTAGTGGTAGGACCTAGAGAATAAACAGGAGGAGAAACCGAAGGTGTAGGGTGGTACCAAGAGTAGAAACATCAACAACCGATAGAATAGCAGCAGAACCAAGAGGAGGATCAAATGTAGAACCAGTAGCAACAGTAGGTTGAGAAGTAGGCACCACACGTGGAGGAGGAGGATAGATGAAATGCTCCGGAATTGGGGTGCTCTAATGCTTGATCATTCGTTCATAGAGCGCCTTAAGCTCATCAAAATACAATGCCCGAACCCATTCCCACGTCCAACCAGTAGTGAAATAAGCAGCCGACTGATACTTCACATACCGCTGCATCTGCTTTCGCTCCTCAGTTTTCGTCAAAGGCCTGTTCTTACGCTTCTCATGAAGTTGTGTAGCAAGCGCCAACTGTTGCTTGCGCATTAACACCATTGCTCGAGGAATACATTTATGCTCATTCACATCAGAACCCAAGAGATCAGTAAACTGGGAATAATCCGTGGTAAGAATAGTCAACACCCGCATCCAATCGCTATCATCCCAATGCATAGCATCATGCTGCACCTGTTCACGTCTCTGTTGCTAAAGAGCTTCCTCCTCAGCCCGAGCAGCTTGGTCAATTTCTGCTTGCATCTTTTGAGTAGCCTCCTCACCCAACCTATCCTCCTCAAGTTGTTTGCGTGTATGCTTGCGAGGGGGTGAGGGAGCATCAGTCATTGGGGCTTTCCCCTTCGGATCATGAGATGGGCCAGCAGTGGAACCAGCAGTAGGACCAGCAACAACTTCCTTTGGTGTAGGGACAACAGAAGGAGAAGGAATGCTGGAGGAAGTAGGAGGAATCGGCAGATCATCATACAACTTATCAGCAAAGGAAGCCTTCGCCAACAAATTCAAACCATCCTCCACAAGATCTTCAACCTCCTCATCAGAATCAGATTGAACCACATGCTTCTTTCTTTGCCTCTGCTGTGTCACCTAGGCTTTAATCCGATCAGCCATGGGAAGAACAAATTCCTGGGTAAGCTTACGATGTTGATTCAAATCCGCTTCCAAGGAAAGAATCCGTTCATGGTACCTGTGCATGAGATCAAGTAAAGAAGTAAGTGTAATCGGCTCCTCCGCTTTCCCACCAAGAGGACTTGGGTCTGGGAAGGCTTCATTGGAACCAGAAGCAATAAAGGGGTCATCATTATGAGCACGAGCACCAGAAGGCTTATCAGAAGAGTGTGGAGCAGGACTAGGAGGGGTGGTATCCACAAATGGAGACGAATATGGCACCGAAGAAGGAGCAGCCTTGGAAGTGGATGGCCTTTCAACCACCACCTCCTCAACCGGCTCTTCCACAACCACATTAGGTGCACCACCAGCAGGATGATCCTCCTCCATTGGGTCATCACCTAATTGAGGTTCCTCCTCGTCTTGTTCAACCAGAGGGACAACATCAGGAGGACCTTGAGCAAGGCCCAACATTGCATCAGTAAGGGGCCTCTACTCCCCGCTAAACCTATGAGCCATGTTATAGTATACTTTAGCAATAAGCTTAGAAGGCTCATACTCCTCCCTATTACGAGGTAGACAAACAAGTATCTGCTGTAAAAACCTAGGATACATCAGAAATTTCTTCCTAGAACCAGCACTAGACAGATTGCTAACCATCCCATCAAACAAATAACGAGAAAAATTAAATACCCTACCCTGTGTTATGCAGATTAGACCAGTAGCCAAAGGAGTAGGAAAAGCATACCAACTCCCAGACTTGGGGCTTAAACAATGAATCAAAAAGTGCACTAGAAGCTTCCATTGGGGGGAAAACCGATTCTTTTGGAAGTTAAACTTCCCCCCATGGTTGTACCCAATAGCAGCCATCCCCTCCAAAACCTCAGCATTGGGGATGGAAACAACACCACCTTCATCTTGAAGATGAAGGGAACTCCGAATAGAAGCTTCACTAACCACATAAGAACGTCCATCTATGGTAGCATGGAGTTCACGTGGACGACCAACCACAGCCACAAGTCGAGCAGAAGCCCAAAACTGACGAATCACACTATCATAAACAATGGGACACACAGTAAAAGCATACCTGAGGTTAGAAGCCTCAATGAATTCTAGAATGTTAGTGAACTCATCACGGTGTGGACCATCTCCTAGATAAGTGACCTTATTGTGAGCAGGTTGGTATACCAGGGCAGCCATTAATGTTGATTAGAAGGTATGGATGATGATTTGTTAGGGTTTGAGAGAGTAGGAGCGGATGTGTGTGTGTTATGATTGTGATAAATGAGTCAAGGGGGGTGAATTGACCATAAATAATGGTCTTAGTAACTGTTCATTGACCCCTAATAATAGGGGTTGCCCTTTCAAATTAGGCAGTTAATGCAAAGTAACCACTTTCCCCTTTTAACATTATTTGCAAATCCCAATTTACCAAAGTTAAATAAGAGGATATATACCAGAAGTTGCATGCGTTGACTAAAAGTCAAAGCGCACAATGGTCAACACTAGAAGCAGAATGTGGTCAATAGAAGTCAACAAAGTGAACAGTGTCCCAAACCAAGACCAGAAGTCAACCATCACTTAACAAAGAAGGATTTTTATCCATTAGAAGCCAACCAAGAACGACTAGAAGCTAACCATTAAGGACTAGAAGCCAGTCATGAATGAAGACAACCATCAGAAGTGAGCAAAAACCTCTACTAGGAGTAACACACACCACCAGAACCCGTTCAATAGGTTGTTAAAATCTACCAGTATGTTAGTCTATGCAAATAAATATGTACACTAAGTCTCCCCTTAGGCTTAGCCTCCCCTCAATCCTAGGTCTCAAGGATTGACCATCCCAATGTGAACCACCAAGTGGTTGAACCGAGGACCATCAAAGGCTTTAGTCAACAGATCAGCAACATTATCATCCGTATGAACCTTAAGAACCTGTATCAACTTCTTCTCATTGGCATCCCGTATAAAATGGTGCCAAATTTCAATATGTTTTGTACGTTGATGAAAAACAGGATTCTTCACAATGCAGATAGTGCTTTGATTGTCAATAAAAATTTTGGTGTTCATAAAATTGAACCCATAATCCAGCATCTGATTTTGGATCCACAAAACTTGTCCACAACAGCTAGCAGCAGCAACGTATTCAGCTTATGTTGAAGAAGTAGCTACGATCGTCTGTTTCTTGCATTACCATGAAATAAGTCGTCGACCCAAAAATTGACAACCACTAGTAGTAGATTTTCTGTCATTATTAGCACCTGCATAGTCACTATCACTATATGCTTCAAGAACAAAAGGTGATTCTTTAGGATACCACAAGCCAAGCTTGGGTTGAGCCTTGATGTACTTGAAAATCTTCTTGACTGCATTCAAGTTAGAAACCGTTGGAGCCACCTGATGTCTAGAACAAGCACTTACTGCAAACATGATATCCGAACGTGATGCAGTCAAATACATGAGTGAGCCAATTATAGACCTGTACATGTGAACATTACCGGAGGATCTGGCTCATTCTTGAGTTTGACTTTAGCAACTTCATAAGGTGTTGCTGCTGGTCTAAGATGTCAAACTTCTGAAGGATCTCATGAACATATTTATCTTGACTTATGAAGATCCCATCCGACTGTTGCTTGACTTGAAGACCAAGGAAAAATGTAAGCTTTCCCATAACACTCATCTGAAATTCACCCTTCATCAGCTGTTCAAACTCATCACACCATTCCTTTTTAGTAGAACCAAAAATAATATCGTCCACATACACCTGAACAAGGATAATGTCCTTGGTGTTCCTCTTAAGAAATAGTGTTTTGTCAATTGTGCCTCTTCTATAGCCATGTTTCAACAAGAAAGTTGAGAGACGCTCATACCAAGCTCTAGGAGCCTGATGAAGTCCATAAAGAGCCTTGACCACCTTGTAAACTTTCTTGGGATGAAGTGGATCTACAAAGCCCTTAGGTTGAGTGACATAAACTTCCTCATCAATCTTGCCATAGAGAAATGCACTCTTGACATCCATCTGAAAAACTGTAAAACCCATATAGGAAGCAAAAGCCAAAAATAGACGAATGGCCTCAATCCTAGCAACAGGAGCAAAAACTTCAGTGTAGTCAATGCCTTCAAGTTGTGTATGACCCTGTGCAACCAATCTCGCCTTATTTCTCACCACAATACCCCGTGCATCTTTCTTGTTTTTGAGAATCCATTTGGTACCAATGGATGTCTTTCCATCCAGCAAGTCAACTAGGATCCAAACATTCTGAAACAAGAATTGCTGCATTTCCTCCTGCATAGCTTCCACCCAACTTTGATCCTCAAGAGCATGAGAGACTGATCTAGGTTCCGCCTGTGAAAGAAAACAAGCAAACAAACAATGTTGAAAGTCCGTATGATTATTACGCTTTTGATCTTCAATATAGCTCACAAGAGCATGATGATCAGACGTGGCCTTCTTATGCATTCTGCGTGTCTTGACAGTTGAACCAGGATCTCCATTGATTTGAGTAGTAGGGTGATCTTTGTGTGATTGCAACACTGGATTGGAAGCTACCTCCACTTCTGGTGCCAAGTTTTTAAGATCCCCAACAAAGTCATCATCATATGAGGCAGCGTTGAAAATGCCATCTATTGGTTGTTTATGAATATCATCCAGCTTGGTAGAAGACTTATTTTGATGGTTCCCCAGGTCAGAAGGACTGGAGAATCTAGTATGGGAAGTAGATTCACTAGCCGGACTACCAATAGGTGTTAAACTAGCACTAGGAGTAGTAGTTGGAGTACTAGGAGCAGCTTTGTCAGTAGGCGTATTCAAGGGAAACTCAAAGCCACCTTGAGCAGCTGCTGTAGTAGCCTCTTGTTGTTGTTTGAGTAAAGTGTCAAGAGCTACTTGTGAATCCAATACATCCAATGGAGTTGCATCACTAGGAGGAGTAGGAGAGACTGTGGTGGAATAGGATGGAACAACAAAAATATCATCCTCTTCATCTGAGTCGGAAAGACTAGAGTGAGCACTTGTACTAGAAGTTGCCAACACTAGTGGACCTGCATCATGGTTAGTTTTGAAACGAAAATATCCTAATGAATGTGACAACCCTGGTTTTGAGGTTCGTCACTTAGTTTTATTTTGTGCTAGTTACGTGTCTTTACGTGTTTATGTGCTTATTGGTGTGTATAGATTGTGGTTTGAGTATCGTTTTTGGTACGGGGTACCTTGTGAGTGAAACGATGTGTGATGATTTCATGTTCATGAGTTCACATGGTAGTGACTATGAAATGAGATGGTGTTATTTAGTGGTTTTACGTATACGTATATGTATTATAGAAAATCGTATTTTTACGATTTACGGTTTAGCATTTGGAGGTCTCGGATGAGGTAATTAGTCATATGGATATTTTTCGGGATGGTTTTAAGTCATTTAGGACTTAGTTATAAAGTTTATGTCAAAATTTGAGAGTTTTTATAAAAGTGTATATTTTACGTCTTTTACGGTAAAACGCGTAAAGTTGACTAGTTTTACGGTTTTGTGGTTTTGGAAGCTTTAGGAGCTGAAATAAATTAAGGAAAATTAAAGTAATATTAATAACATAATATTAAATAATAAAAATAAAAATAAAAACGAATTTAGGGGTGTTTGGGTCGGTTTAGACGCACCAAAGAAGAAAGAAAGAAGGGAAAAGCCCAAAACAGGCCCAATGGACTTTTAATGGGATTAGGGGCCCTTTAGGACTTAACCAAACCCAACTCATAACCATAATAATCAGGTTTTTAACCTCCATAACATCTCCTAGCCGAAATTCATCAATGGTGGCCAATTAGGGTTCTTCAAAAATTAGGTTTTCTTCATCTTCTATTAATTCAAAGGTAAAACCTTCTTAACCCTTTTCAATTTAATTATTTTAATGATGTCTTAATCATCTTATGATGGATTTAGGTTAGGGTTTAATTAAAAACAGTATATTAATCATATTATAATGATTAAATAAATTAGGGCTTGTAATTAGAGGGATTAGGGTTAATTAATAAGGTTGATTTTTTTAAACCCGTTTTTAAAAACTTGGCAGAATTTTGAGTCAATTGTTTTGATCATATCGGGAGTTCTAGGAATATTCTAGATGCGATCCAAGTATCCTTGAAAATTTAATTGAAGTGGCTTTCCAATGCAAGAAACGAGAACTAAAATGGAGGTCGGGAAGTGGGTCAAAAACAGGTTACAACAATCGGAGGTCAAAACAGTTTTGTAATCAGCCTGTTTTCTTTTTAAGTTTTGGGTTGTTTGGGGTATTTAGGGTTGCATTGGGATCTTCTCACGAACATGAGAGATGGTTTATATATTGTAGTGAGTATCTGCACTTGGGCTAAGATTGTGGTTTAGGGTAAGACCCTCTAATTGTATAGAACATTTCATACGTTTAAAATCAGTGAATTCTGGATAGGTAGCAATATATGCACATATATCGGGGCCTTAACAGTAGCTTTAAGGTTAGGGCAAGTGGGATGTTTTAAATAACATGTATAAAAGTGTGAATATTCCTTTTACAAAAACCATGGGTATATTTAAGTGGACTTTTAACTTAAAGTTTTGAGAACTAAAACTGAGACTGTTTTGTGTAAAATTATGAACGGGATAGCTATTAAACTTAACCAAGTTAGGGACTTGTTAAGGAAGGGTAATGGGGTGATTAGAACTTAACAATGAGGTAATTATATGGGAATAGGCTAGATGTCCATCATAGGTTGATGAGCCATCTTGGTGGTTGGTTCGGGTATTGATTGTGTGTTTCTGGTTTGTTAGCTCGTTGCTAAGTGCGAGGACTTGTGAAGAAGCAATCAGGTGAGTTTCATAGTCCCATGTTTACTACTGATTTTGACTTCCAGATGGGATGGAAGAGACACTGTGTTGAGTTATTTATAAATTGTTGCTGTGAATGTTTTTATGGTTGTGATGGACTTGTGTGTACATTATATGATTTACTGCTATGTGATTCTTGCTTGTGTATGATTTGGATCGGGGGACATGTGCCGTCTCAGTTCTTGTGGTTTGACAAGGTAGTGGCCTTGTGGTTTGACAAGGTAGTGACCTTGTAGTTTGACAAGGTAGTGGCCTTGGGATAGGTACATAGTGTGATCATCTATGGTACCATGTTGTTTGGCAAGGTAGGAGCCTTGGATTTTGGTTTGGTATGATTAATATTGAATGTTAGTTGTTAATGCATATTTGTAACACATTGTCTATATGTTCTTTTGTTGATGGTGGTTATTCACAGCTTATAACTGTTTTGGCGTTGGAGTCTAAACCTATGACTCTCACCAACATTATGTTGACGTGTTTTAGTGTCTCTTTCAGGTGTGAATGTGGTTAAGCGTGAGGATAGAAGTGGCTAGACTTGGATGCCTTAGGATTGCATATAGAAGGAGATCCCTGTTCCTTCTTAGTTTACCTTTATGTTTTTTTGAATTAGTGATACTGTTGGCACCTATATGTTTGTTTTTTTTTGTTTTACTTGTTTGTCTTGGGTAAGAGGTAGGACTGTTACCTACTTACCTAGACTCCTGCATTGTTGAGATATTGTCATGACATTTGTGTCACCATTTTATGACATTTCTTATATCATTTAGTTATCTCTATAGACACGCTATTGTTGTGATGATATCCATACGTCGCGCCCCATATTCCGCCATGGTGGGGTGTGACAGAATGGTATCAGAGCCAATGGTTATAGAGAATTAGGTTGCCTAGTCACGTAGCCTAGTCTATAGCTTAAGAGTCCCTGCATATAGGCGTCATAGGAGTTTGTGTGCATTTTATAATAATTGATGTGTTTGGATGTTATTTATTGCGATGTTTTGACTAGTATGAATTGAACCGTAGTATGTTCATACTTAGTCACATGTTATTTTCTTTTCGGGTTTGTGACTAGTGCGGGTTGAACCATAATCGTCCACGCTAGTCACTATTGTATTTTGCTTAAATTGTACGTTATAGTACATAATTTAGTACAAGGTAGTTTCTATCTTATATCGAGTTATCTTACATACCTGAGGTATGTTATTTTTCTTTTGATGTTTAAGTCAAGTTCCCTAAGAATCGTGTGGTGGTTCGAGTTACTAGGAGTAGGTGGATAGGAAGGGTTTTAAGCTGTTTCCACTCTTACGGGCAACATGACTTATAACTGATTATGTTTTCGTTTTGGATTTAGTCTAGGCTGTTTTAGCTAGACTATGGATTTCTGTATTCCAAGAGTTTATTATGTTATTTTTATAGATGGAGTTTTGGACCTTATTGGTTATGTGGTTATGAGCTTATGTGAGTAGATAGATTTATGTGTTATATGTTGTATTGAGTCTTATAAGTGTCATCATAGGAGGGAGTGCATTGGGGAAAGGGTAATTGTATAAGTATGGTGGCCAACATAGTTATATAAGTACCACAACTTCAATGGGTTCTCAAGTATTATTGCATGAAAGAGGGTTAATACATGCTTGTATATGATGAGATGTAGAATTTGGGTATACGTATATATATGGGTTTATGTAACGGCTGCCTACGATATGGCTATATTATTAGTGTGTTATATGTTTTGAGTTATAGTCGTGTTGTGTGATGATGAGGTCACACAATATGGGTTGGTTTTGGTATTGGGTTTTGTGCCTTGTTGTGGCATGGTGAGATGGTGAGAAGGTGATTACTCTTATGGAAAAAACGAGCGTATAAAGTGATCGATTGACTTGACATGTATGATAACGAGTATGTTTGGGAGATTCGATAGGTATACATACGCGGATGTATATATACTAATAGATGTTATGTTATGATTTACGGTCGTTCAGTAGTTATTATAACTTGAACGTACCTAGTACTCTCTTGTGTTTAAACAATTTATTAGTGCTCGAGTTTGGTGGAGTCTCAACGACGTTTTGAATTTTTTTTTAAGTGTGTCTTGTAGCGTATTCTTTGAGTTTCGTATTTCACGTGTACGTTTTAAAATGGTGTTCTTGGTTTTAAGTCTATTGAAATAACTTGGAATTTCTTTTGAGATAATGAAATCTTTTGTGTTCGGTCTTGCATTTCTTTTGGGTCGGTATATATTGAGAAAAAGGGGGACTTGGAAATCTATTATAGGGTTAGATAGTTGGTTGTATTCGGTAAAATAAGGGTAAGGTGTTGGAGTCGTGTTTGAAACAAGATGTAACGTTAGATTTCTTTTAATCAACACTTATTTATTTCAAATTTTAAAAGACTTTCTTTGAAATAAAGCAAAGTAAAAATTTCTTTCTACCTACATAGTTTATATAATTGAGTTTGACCGATTTATGTCATTTTTAATTATTTATACAAGGTTAAATTGAGTTTATGAAGATTTCACATACAATCATATCTGTCATTTAAAAGGATTGCATTAATCACTAAGTTTATTCTTTAGTTTTTAAAACAACTAGTATAAAATTGTTTTGGTCATAACTTGTTCGTGTTTAGAGCTTTTTGAGTGATTCAAAAGCCACAAATTATGTACTCGGAACGTACTTTTCAATTATTCAGAATGTATAGTCATGGGAGGTCAGTATCTTGGCCGGAATTATTGTACAAGTGTCGGGTTAAAGGTTGAGTTTGAATAGTAGTTTATTTTTATGATTTGGGATGCACGGGATACCTAGTTTTTGAGTTGAGTTTTGAGTTCGTCAAGAGGGTTGTTTGTAGATTGTTTGAGTCACATAGATGTAGGAGGTAATAATAAATAGATAAAAAAAGGATATATATTCTTTTGGAAAGGTCGGTCTTTTGCACGGTTTAAATAATATGTCGCGGGGCGTAATATGTTTTGGTTGCTATTGGGTATTTCTTGGATTATTTTTTGTTGTCATGGGTCATTTTGAATTGATACACGTTTTGGGTTTGAGTTTTCTTTTGAGTCTCGTGGTTTTTGACTTGTTTTAACTGGTGCACATGAAATGTCGTTAGTTATCCGTGGGTTGATTCGTTGATCGTATCTGATGGATTCAGGATGTAGTTTTGGTTGTGTATTGTTCGGGAGCGTTGAGGTAGTCATATGAAAGACTTGGTCGCGCCTACACGCTTAAGTAGGTGACCATGAGAGAACGGTCAGAATACCCTTAGTGGGGAGTAAAGAGGTTCGTAGACGAACTAATGTGGTCATGAGGTCTAATAGGAGTGTCAAGGGAGATGAATAGAGATTTGTGAAATGTATAGATATTAGCACAAGTAACGCGCCATAGAGAGTGTTGGAAGGGGATATTGTTCGTAAGGCATGTATGTTCTCTAAAAAACTTCCTGAAAGTTAGTAGGTTTGCCTATTATTTTGAGGTAGAACCATAATAGAGCAAGTAGGAGAAGTGAGAGGAGTTGTAGTTAGTGACTTTCCAAGGCAAATTGTTGATGGAATGATTTAAAAACAAGAGTTGTTAGAAAATGCAACAGATGCAAGGTAAAATATGTATGGAATTCCTTATGAAGGGTTATGGCAAGGGAGAAACGATGGGAAGCATCACATCGTGATGTATGGTATGAGTCGAGGAAAAGAAGGAAGTGTGTATAGGAGCGAAGTAAGAATAAAATAGGTCGAGATTGGAAAAGGAAATGGCACTGATCTATACTGATTGTTTGGGAGGATTAGTATCGATAATCGAATAGATGAGGAGTTATAGGTGTGATATGCCATAGGGACGAAGGGATTGGTCTAACTGAGATAACCACCCTTTTGAGGATGTGTATAGATCGTAGGTTGATTTGGACTGGAAGAACTAATGGGTATGTGAAAGACCGTCATAGGTCCCTTTGCAAGGAAATTGGAAATTTTAAGTAGTTTGGGGTACGGACTAAAGGGAGTTTCACCCATAGTAACGGGTGGTATGTTTTTGTAAAATGGAAGAGCTGATGTAGAGTTTTGTAGGTCCATTTATGATCTTTGGAAAGATCGGACCAGTAGCTTATGAGCGTAGAATTACCTGGGGGAAACGAGTGGTATACATGTTATATTTCGTTTATTAAGATTGGTAAAGGTTGTTTGAGAATGCATTTTGCATGTACGGTTATTCGGGACTTGTGTTTATAAGAGTCTTTGTTTTATCAAAGATCATTTGTGAGATTTATTGACTGTGAGGTCAAGAGTTTGGCAATGAGTTTAATTATTTTTGGTTTGTATATGTGGTATTTTGAAACTTGAACTAAAGTTCACGTGGAAATGAGGGGAGTTCGTTTAGAACAAGTATCCTCATGTGATTTGTTGTTTGTGTGTTTGATCCTAAGGAGTAAATCTCGGGACAAGATTTCTATTAGGAGGGAGTGATGTGACAACCCTGGTTTTGAGGTTCGTCACTTAGTTTTATTTTGTGCTAGTTACGTGTCTTTACGTGTTTATGTGCTTATTGGTGTGTATAGATTGTGGTTTGGGTATCGGTTTCGGTACGGGGTACCTTGTGAGTGAAACGATGTGTGATGATTTCATGTTCATGAGTTCCCATGGTAGTGACTATGAAGTGAGATGGTGTTATTTAGTGGTTTTACGTATACGTATATGTATTATAGAAAATGGTATTTTTACGATTTACGGTTTAGCATTTGGAGGTCTCGGATGAGGTAATTAGTCATATGGATATTTTTCGGGATGGTTTTAAGTCATTTAGGACTTAGTTATAAAGTTTATGTCAAAATTTGAGAGTTTTTATAAAAGTGTATATTTTAAGTCTGTTACGGTAAAACGCGTATATTTGACTAGTTTTACGGTTTTGTGGTTTTGGAAGCTTTAGGAGCTGAAATAAATTAAGGAAAATTAAAGTAATATTAATAACATAATATTAAATAATAAAAAAAAAACGAATTTAGGGGTGTTTGGGTCGGTTTAGACGCACCAAAGAAGAAAGAAAGAAGGGAAAAGCCCAAAACAGGCCCAATGGACTTGTAATGGGATTAGGGGGCCTTTAGGACTTAACCAAACCCAACTCATAACCATAATAATCAGGTTTTTAACCTCCATAACATCTCCTAGCCGAAATTCATCAATGGTGGCCAATTAGGGTTCTTCAAAAATTAGGTTTTCTTCATCTTCTATTAATTCAAAGGTAAAACCTTCTTAACCCTTTTCAATTTAATTATTTTAATGATGTCTTAATCATCTTATGATGGATTTAGGTTAGGGTTTAATTAAAAACAGTATATTAATCATATTATAATGATTAAATAAATTAGGTCTTGTAATTAGAGGGATTAGGGTTAATTAATGAGGTTGATTTTGTTAAACCCGTTTTTAAAAACTGGGCAGAATTTTGAGTCAATTGTTTTGATCATAAAGGGAGTTCTAGGAATATTCAAGATACTATCCAAGTATCCCTGAAAAGGTAATTGAAGTGGCTTTCCAATGCAAGAAACAAGAACTAAAATGGAGGTCGGGAAGTGGGTCAAAAACAGGTTACAACACTCGGAGGTCAAAACAGTTTTGTAATCAGCCTGTTTTCTTTTTAAGTTTTGGGTTGTTTGGGGTACTTAGGGTTGCATTGGGATCTTCTCACGAACATGAGAGATGGTTTATATATTGTAGTGAGTATCTACACTTGGGCTAAGATTGTGGTTTAGGGTAAGACCCTCTAATGGTAATGAACTTTTCATACGTTTAAAATGAGTGAATTCTGGATAGGTAGCAATATATGCACATATATCGGGGCCTTAACAGTAGCTTTAAGGTTAAGACAAGTGGTATATTTTAACTAACATGTATAAAAGTGTGAATATTCCTTTTACAGAAACCATGGGTATATTTAAGTGGACGTTTGACTTAAAGTTTTGAGAACTAAAACTGGGGCTGTTTTGTGTAAAATTATGAACGGGATAGCTATTAAACTTAACCAAGTTAGGGACTTGTTAAGGAAGGGTAATGGGGTGATTAGAACTTAACAATGAGGTAATTATATGGGAATAGGCTAGATGTCCATCATAGGTTGATGAGCCATCTTGGTGGTTGGTTCGGGTATTGATTGTGTGTTTCTGGTTTGTTAGCTCGTTGCTAAGTGCGAGGACTTGTGAAGAAGCAATCAGGTGAGTTTCATAGTCCCAAGTTTACTATTGATTTTGACTTCCAGATGGGATGGAAGAGACACTGTGTTGAGTTATTTATAAATTGTTGCTGTGAATGTTTTTATGGTTGTGATGGACTTGTGTGTACATTATGTGATTAACTGCTATGTGATTCTTGATTGTGTATGATTTAGATCGGGGGACACGTGCGGTCTCAGTTCTTGTGGTTTGACAAGGTAGTGGCCTTGTGGTTTGAAAAGGTAGTGGCCTTGTGGTTTGACAAGGTAGTGGCCTTGGGATAGGTACATTGTGTGATCATCTATAGTACCATGTTGTTTGGCAAGGTAGGAGCCTTGGATTTTGGTTTGGTATGATTAATATTGAATGTTAGTTGTTAATGCATATTTGTAACACATTGTCCATATGTTCTTTTGTTGATGGTTGTTATTCACAGCTTATAACAGTTTTGGCGTTGGAGTCTAAACCTATGACTCTCACCAACATTATGTTGACGTGTTTTAGTGTCTCTTTCAGGTGTGAATGTGGTTAAGCATGAGGATAGAAGTGGCTAGACTTGGATGCCTTAGGATTGCATATAGAAGGAGATCCTCGTTCCTTCTTAGTTTACCTTTATGTTTTTTTGAATTAGTGATACTGTTGGCACCTATTTTTTTGTTTTGTTTGTGTTACTTGTTTGTCTTGGGTAAGAGGTAGGACTGTTACCTACTTACCTAGACTCCTGCATTGTTGAGATATTGTCATGACATTTGTGTCACCATTTTATGACATTTCTTATATCATTTAGTTATCTCTATAGACACGCTATTGTTGTGATGATATCCATACGTCGCGCCCCATATTCCGCCATGGTGGGGTGTGACAATGAATCACTAAGATAATCAAGATCAAAATACCATTCAGGACCCTTGCCTTGGATATTTGACTTCTCCTCAAAATACCTGAGATTTATAGTTTCAATTACTCGCTTGGCTTGGAGATTGTAGACACGATAAGCACGAGAGTGAGCTGAATATCCCATAATGTATCCTTCATCTGCCTTGCCATCAAACTTCCCCAAATAGTCACTAGTATTCAGAATGGTGACAGGATGCCCAAATGGCTTCAAATGAGCAATATTTGGAACTTTGGCTGTTAGGAGCTCATAAGGAGTCTTCTTGTGAGGATTTGTAATAGAAACTCTATTCAAAACATAAATTGCAGTATTAACAGCTTCTGTCTAGAACATGGTTGGAAGCTTGGAATCGGCAAGCATTGTTCTTGCTGCTTCTATTAGAGTCCTGTTCTTTCTTTCTGCCACGCCAATCTGTTGAGGAGTTCTTGCTGCATTATAATCTCTTTTGATGCCTTTAGAATTACAAAGTGCTATGAGGTCTTTTTTTTTAACTCTGTTCCATTATCACAACGAATACCTTTAACCTTCTTGGACAACTGGTTCTCTATAAGGGTAATAAAATCTTTAAGAATTGAGTAGGTCTCACTCTTGGCAGCCATGAAGAAAACCCACGTAAACCTGCTATATCCATCAGTTACCACCAGACAGAATTGTTTGTGGTCAATGCTCCTAATAGAGGTAGGACCAAATAAATCCATGTGTAGTAGCTGCAATGGTTCAGTTATAAGGCTGAGAGCAGTAATGGCCTTGAAGGATGCTTTATGTTGTTTGCCTTTGCTGCAAGCAATACAATTAATATCATTTCTAAATGACTTGGGAGGTAAACCAGAGACCAGGTTCATATTTGCTAGTTTGTGAATGGTCTTGAAGTTCACATGTCCCATCCTTCTGTGCCATTGAGTGGCTTCATCTTCTGAGGCTTTAGCAACCAAACATGCTAGTTGACCAGTAGGGTTGACTTC
Source organism: Glebionis coronaria (assembly GCA_025667525.1). Classification (NCBI taxonomy): domain Eukaryota; kingdom Viridiplantae; phylum Streptophyta; class Magnoliopsida; order Asterales; family Asteraceae; genus Glebionis; species Glebionis coronaria. The sequence goes on along the minus strand of CM046881.1, from coordinate 354,799,459 downwards.
ATTCAGCTTGATGCTATAGAGATTGTGTCTTCTAGGGATTCTGAGCAGAACCTGTGAGTCATCTGGAAGTTTAAAGTCTTTGGATAGCACAAGTGCATCAGTATCCGTAAAGAGGACAAACTGCTTCTTGTCACAAATCTGAGAGACAGATATCAAGTTGAAGTGTTGAAGTGCTTCCACATAGTAGACCTGCTAAAAATTAAGATTGGGCGTCTGAATTGTTCCTTTGCCAGTGATCCTGCCTTCACCTCTACCAAAATAGACCTTGCCGCCTTGAAATGGTACAAAGTTAGATAGAAGACTTTTATTTCCTGTCATGCTCCTAGAGCATCCACTATCAACAATTCCTAGAGTAGGATCTTGGTATGGAGTAACCTACAACAACAAGATAATAAAGATGCAAATGTTAGTGTCTTAAGGGGACCCAAACCTTTTCAGGTTTGAGCCTGCCTTATGGATCTTTAGTAGAGAGCCAAGAAGATTGATGAGATCCACCGTTGTTCTTTGGTTGTCGATTCATCATATTGGTATTATTGTTTGACCAAGAACAACCTGCTGAGGGCTTAACAGCAGTTCCCAAATTTCCCAATCCCAAATACATGTGGTCAAAATTACGTGGATAAATTGGATTAAAATTCTGAAAATAGTTACTGGTTGTTCTATTTGATGTTAATCCAATGTTTCTCCAATGACCAGAAGCTAATGGAGAGGTCCTTCTAGAAGAAGAAAACGATTGAGCACTTGGATTGAGTCTTCTAGAAGAATATGGAACAACTCCTGGTGGACCAAGAGTAGGAAATTCTTGATGAACAGAAGAATGTTTGTCATAAAAATCACAGTCTTTAATCAAATGAAATGCACTTCCACAAACAAAACATGTTTTAATCGACCTTTTATTAGAATGACATTGTTTCATACTGCTAACTTTATTACACACAATTCTAGGAGAATCAATCTTCCTAGGACTCAATAAACCAGGACTAGACACTGTTGAATTAAAAGTAACTCTCTCTTCACACTTCCTAGCACCAGTAGCAGCATGATCATTCGACTTGGAACTTTTAGGTCTCGACTCTTCAATTGAACCACTTGATGCAGAGTCACTGGCTTTGTCACTGAAAGTACACGAGACAAAGTCATTAGAATTAGTAGAACTTTTTGGGGACTCATGCATCTGTGATCCATCCAAGTCATTATGCCTAGAAGTGGGCATGAAAGTTCCAGTAAGAGGTGGAGGGACAGCATGCATTTCTGCTGCTGGTTTAAACCTATTGTAACTAGGTTCTCCCTCTTCCTCTTTGTTGGCATCAATGACACTTGAAAAAGATAAATCAAACACATATTCTGAATCAATATATTTATCAAATCCTAACCCTCTTTTAGTCCTACCAGACATGCTACTATTGATTAATTTTGAAAGATTTTTAGGTGCCTTTTGCCATTTTTCAAATCTCAACAGTGTAGCATCTAATCTTTCTTTCAACTCTTGTTTTTATTTGATACTGTCATCTTTTACCTTTTCTGTGTATTTAAGCATATTTGTTGTGTTTTCTAAATCGATGCTCAGTATCCTAATTTTATCCTCATACTCACGTTGAGTATCTTGAAGCCACCTCTTTTTTTGTTCCAATGTGTTTAAAGAAGCCTTATAGGCTTGAACTTCTAAAAAATACTTATCATTCTGATCATTTAAGTCATTATATTGGGACAACAATTCTGAATATTTATCATGACAACCAAGAGGACAATGTTGTACCTGAGGTGAGATGCCCATAAGAGCAAACTCGTCTGCTTCCTCTGCATCAGATAGATTCCCAGCAATCATTGCAAACACGTCAGTAGAGGACTCAGCTGATTCCAATGTAGTAGTCTGACGATCATTCCAGTTGACCCTAGAGTCAACAGATACCAATGCCTTCTTGTCATCCTTTTCCTCCTGAACCTTAAAATCTGAATATCTGCTCTTCTCCTGGTCATTCTTGTTAGGGCATTCCCTTGCAAAGTGACATTGCTGCTGGCAGTTGTAGCATCGAACCTTGCTTCTGTCAAACCTTGCTGGCTCTCGTGGGTTGTAATTAAATTTACGACCTGCTTTCTTCTCAAACTTGTGAACCCTAAGAGTGAGCATGGCCATCTGCCATTTGAGATCCATTTCATCCAGGTCGAGTTTATCAACCTGTTTGAAGTCATCAAAAGCAAGTTGCTGTTGAGCATCAACGTCAGCAACAAAAGAATGAAGAACAGCTTCTACCATGCTACCAGACTTGGTTGTTGATTCAGGAGCAGAAGTATGCTGAAAAGTATGTTGAGAAGACACAGTATTGCTTGGGCTACTAGCATAAGACATAGGATTGGATGCCATAGAACTCACAAAGGCAGAATTAGCAGGAGTGGGAAAAGAATCACTTGAATATCCTCTCACATGAGGTTCAAAAGTTTTGAGCTTATGAAATAAATCATCAAAGTTGAGATAGTCAAGCCCACCTTTTGCTTTTAGAGAGATTACCACCAGATTCCATGAGTAAGGTAAGGCTCTAAGAAATCTTGCATTAATATCACCATCGTCAGGTTTCGACCGAAGTTGATTCAACTGGCTCAATATCTTTTGGAACCTGTCATACCCTTGATGAATACCTTCAGTTTCTGAGATTTTGAATTCTGTGAATTCATCTCTCAGCATGGATCTTCGTATTTTCTTTGACTCCTCATTCCCACCAAACCTTGCTTTTGTTCCATTCCAGATCTCTCTAGCATCATCCAAATGGTAGAAGTCACCCATGTGATCATCAGGAAGGGATTGAAGCAAAATAGTTTTTGCTTTGACCTCCTTTTGAATGGCTATGATTTCTTCATGAGTTTTAGGGTCAAGAAGAGTAATATTACCATTCTTGTCTCTTCCAGTCAGCTTCCTGTTGTTCCCATTCAGAATAACCTTCCAAAGGTCTTGATCAGTGTTGGTGATCCACCATTCCATCTTCATTGCCCAACTATCATACTCGTCCTTTTTCAGAAGAGGAAATTTACCATTTGTGTTGGAAACCGTAGCAATGATCTGCTGAGGTTGCAGAGTTTTAGGAGTGCTATCTTCTCCTGTTTGAGTAGAACTTGAGGCAGACATGATTAAACAAAAATGTTAGTAATAAGAAAAATTGATTCTTCTTGTACAGAGACTCTCCCATGCTCTGACCACTTGTTGGGTCCACTAGATGTGGATCTTGCAGCCTGTCAGGAACGGTGAACGACTTCTGTAATCACAAGTCTATTCACAGAGAGACTCTATACACAATATAAGTGCAGAATACAAATACTATAAAGAAGAACAGAATAACTATAATGACTTGATCCTTTTTAAGGATTTCTAATATTGATAATGACTAGAATTACGTTTATGAAGGTGTGTCTAACCCTTCTACCAAAGGTTCCTTTTATACTACAAGGAAACCCTAATACATCATTAAACAAAACGTGTAAAACTGATATGCATATCCTTTCCTAACATATCTCATGCATATCCTAACAGAATAATAAATAAATAATAAAGTTTGACTTTAACTAGGACCAGGAGCACGACTTTCTCCTACTACTACTATGACCAGGAGGAACTACATACCTCCTAGTCTACCTATTACAATGAACTATTCCAATGGTCCTAACACATTGGGCAAAGAAGCAATGTATGCACACACAGTATCCAGATCCAAACCAGCAGGCTTAACTCTTGGAGAATCAATTTTGTATGTGTCAGCGTCTGAATGTGAGGCGTTGATAGGGTATGTTCCAGCGTTGACACATGTTGATCCAGTAACTGGGTGCATGTAAGAGTCCTTCTGATCAAATTGGCCTTCACTATGTGAGAAGAAGGCCATGTTGCTATTGGTATACTTACTTCCATGCTCCAAAAGAGTTTCATTCTCCAACAGCCTCAGTTTGTTGTAGATATCATTAAAAGTAGAACTTTTGTGAGTGTTGTTGGCAAGTATAGATCTTGCCTCAATCTTCCACGCATCACCAAGGCTTTTAAGAAAAGGGGCAATAATGTCAACATCACCAACTTGTGTCCCCATAAAGAACAGCTTGCTTGTAATGTCAAGCAGTCTACTTCTCACACTGCTAAGCTTCTCATTAGGTGGAGACTTAAAAACAGCATACTCATGCATGAGTTGCTTCTTCTTCTCTTCCTTAGTATCAGCATTACCACCATATGCAACTTCAAGAGCTGCCCAAAAGTCTTTTGCAGACTCATAACCTCTGTACTTATGCTGGTTTTCTTGTCCCAAAGAAAGTTTCAGAATATTTAGGGTTTTCATATCAACCCTTTTCTTTGCTATGTTCTCAGCAGACACAGCTCTACCATCATCAGGTTTTTCTTTCTTATCTTCTTCTGAACATCCAGCAACAACTGATCTTGCAGCAATGGCATTAGCAATCTTTTCAGCTTTATTGAATGTGTTTCCATATTCAATAATCTCCCAGAGAGTGTAGTCATAGATCCCCAAATATTGCTCAAAGTTGAATGATTGTAGACTTTTACTACTCTTTAGGAAAAGAGCGTAAATAGGGAAAGTATTAAATGATGATTTAGGAAAATCAAGCACTAATGACCCTTATGATGTGAAAGTTCGTTTCCCAAGGAGGTATATGTGTGTGAATAATTCGTAACAAGATTTGAGATTAATATTGGTTAGAAGGGGATGAGAAAAGAAGATGACGAAGACGTGAAATTAATTACTACTACGACTACACGTAAAACCGTAAAATAAGCAAAAATAAAAATAAATTCTAAAAATTACCAAAAATTCACCAAAAATCAAAATAAATAAACTAAGAGTTTACCAATGATCAAAACTTTTTCAAACCTTTTAATTAAATAAATATTAATTTTTAAATGCTAATTAAAGCCCTAAAAATCAAATTAATTATCAAAAAGCCCAAATAAAGATTTTTCAATTGGTAAACCTCTAAAATGACCTAAAAAGATTAAAAACTTTCTTTAGAAGTTTTTAAACTAAGAAAAACTATTTAAAATAATTTAAAAACTATTAAAAATTAAAATAATTATAAAAATTAATCTAAAGATGATAAAATTAATCTAAAAGTTGCAAAAATCCTATTTAAATGTGTTTAAGCTAAGAAAAGTATAAAAATGCAAAAATGTGAAATTTGAAAAATAATAATAAAATAATATTAAAATAATATTAAAAATCCAAAAATTCTAAAAAATTCTAAAAAATTCTAGAAACTTGTAAACTAGTTTATTTTAACCTAAATAATCAGAAAATGAAAGTGAAATTACCAAAATACCCCTATTGGGCCCCCAAATGGGTCAAAAGCAAAAACAGTCAAGCTTATTGGGCTTTTTAGCCCAAAAAGTCAAAATAAGCCCAAATGACTTGAAAAAGCACTATCTGACTCAAAATTCAATTCTAAACACAAAACTCTGAAGGCCCAAAAGCTGAAAGTAAGCTTATCACAACTTAATGAACAAACAGCTTATTCTTATTGGGCCAATAAGCCCATTAAGCAATAAGCTAATGCCATAAGCTCCAATTTGACACACAACCTTCTTTTGGGATACTAAAGAGATATGTAAAAAGTAATTTTGAAAAAGCAGACTCAATAAGCCAGAAATAAGCAAAGTACAAATCTACTAAAAGACAAAATAGTCGGGTTTTAGTTCTAGGGCACCTCAGGACTTGATTCAACCTTCAAAATGTTACAAATTACTTCAATAAGCCAAATCAATCAAACAAAATCCAATAAGCAAAACCAATAAGCTGGAATTAGCCAATAAGCACTTATGAAAAAGTCAATTAAGTTGGTTTTCTAGTCAAACCCTAAAGTCAACCCACCAATTGCTCCAGTATGAACAAATGGGTCAAATGAGGAGCACCTATTACAAAATCAAAGTTGTTGCTGGTTAAAATAAGCTAGCATAGCTTATTGATAAGCTGTTGACCAATTAACACTAGCAGGGGTAACTTTCAGTAGGAACTGGTTCCCACTGCCTTGACTATTTGACCAGGCTTTTTAGAGAGATTCTGTATGTTTTATTGGAAGACAAGGGCACCCAAGTGATCAGTTAATCACAAGGAGTCACAATCAAGCACAAAAACACACTTTAGTATCACCAATTAGCACAAAAAAATCAAACAATGCTCAGATCTAGCACAGACATGGATATTAAGCAGTTATGGACACTTAAGCAGTTTTAAGCTAGAATAAGCACTCCAAATTCAACCAGATGCATACACAAGCTATATAAACTATGATTAAGCACAAACAAACTTAAATCAATCACTGAAACAAGGTATGGAACAAGATCAAAGCAGATTACACTTGCTGATATGAACTTCAAGAACACTTGCACACTTTGCTGATATAATTGACCAAAGATCCAATTTCAACACTCAAAACCTACTTCCCTGATGTAACTAACTAGGTTTAATCACTTGTTAACCCTAGTCTATGATTAAAACTAGGTGTCCCTTAAACCACAACCAATTTCAACAAGTATACAAGATTTTAGAGCCTATTTTAAGATCTAGGTGTTTATATGCTTAAAGCTTACAGATAAATATCACTTAGCACTTATGAAATATGTTCCAACACAAAGGAACACAAAACACCAACTCAAAATAGCACAAATCCAGAACAGGCTGTTATCCCAAACAACCCTTAATCTACCATTTTTCAAAGCAACTTGTGATTTTAACTAATAACCTACTGATTTTATGAATCAAAAACACTTCTTAGATGACAACTAACAGATTCAATCACAAAAATCACAACCTCAAACACAAGAACACAAAATCAAAGCTCAAAATCAAAAACAGACAGTAACATGAAATTTTTAGGGGAAACTTAAACAAGGGATTATACCTGTCCTCCACAACATCCTAGGAGGACCAGCTATGCTCCATGGACCTTGTTCAACAACTAGAACAAGACCAAGGTTCTTCAAAAAGGAAGATCAAAACCTGCTGATTTTCAAAGTAGAACAAGGTTTTGATTATGATATATCTTCAACACAAATGAGCAAACAACTCAACCAAGAGCTTAAAACTCTTCTCAGGCTTGGTGTCAACAAGCTTGAAGGAGCTTAAGGATTTTGGCTAAGGGTTAGTACCGTATAATAACCAAAACAGAACCAAGGATTTCAAGGTTTTTGAACCTTTGAATACCTTCAAACATAGACGTGCCTTAACCACAAGATTAAGGAAGGTCTACAAGATGAAATGCAACTCAGATTTTAGCTATTCAAACACCAACTTTTAATAAACACAAAAGAGATTTCAGAAATTTTAAGAAATTCAAATTTTATTTAACTAAAAAGGAATTACAAAGATTGATGACCAAAATCTGGAACAAAGGGACTCTCACAGGTTGAGGTCTCCTTTTATAGGCAAATGCTAACCTAACACTATTCATAAACACTAGATGTGAATTTCCCAAATTATCCTTGAGTGCTTCTAGACGAATCCTTGATATGAGCTGTCCAAAATGATCAAGGATGTTCATTTTAGCTTTGGAGTTAAGCTATGACTCTTAGCTGTTGATCTTGACACGTGTCCTTTCTTAGAGAGGAAGTTGGCATGTGATAGGTGGAACAGTTTTGGGTGTGGGGTCCTTGGGTGAGTGGAGAAGAGGGATTTAATGTTGGGATGGGTTTCTGCATTTGTGAATCACACGGGGGAACAACTAATTGCAATTTAGCCTTTGTTGGTAAAAAAGTAATTTCTAGGTTCATACGTGCTACTGTGGTAACTTTTGATCCGTTTTCTTAGGGAAGGATTTGTTTGGCGCGTGTTTAGGAGTTTAAACTTCTAAATAGGTAGCTTTGGTCCTTGTATTTTGGCAAAAGATGTATATGAAGTATTTTAGCCCACAAAACGTGTTCCCTTTGTTAATAAACTTTCCAAGTTTATACTTTTGCCACAAAACTTTGGTGAAAAGGTTTAAATGGTTGTTTTTGCCATTTTTCCATATTTGAAGGACTGAATTTGGACTTTCTTGATATTCAAAGGTCTTCAATAGATGTTTGCCTTTATGAGGGACCATAATTGACAAAGTTGAATAGTTGAGGGACTAATCTTGCCATTTCTTCAAAGTTGAAGGACCTTTTTGCAATTTTGACAAACTTAAGGGACCAAACTTGTAATTATGAATTCACAAGGGTGTTAAGTGTCATTTCTTCATTGTTTGAGGATCAATCTTGCATATCTTCAAGTCTTCAAGGTTTAATCTTGGATAATTCATGAACTAGGGCCCGATTCTTTGTACGGCTTCGTTTCTCGTGTCCGTTTTTCCTTGTGATCTTTTGTCTTTTTCACGATATTCATACCTAAAATACACAAGTAAACAAACACAAGCATATATATGGTATTTAATGACATTTTTATGCATTTAAAGCCCGAAAAGAACGATGAGATCATGTATAAATGCCATCTCATCACTCCCCCATACTAAGCCATTGCCGTGCCCTCACGCAATACTAGAATAAAGTATCTAAGCATCACCAAAATTCAATTTTTTTAACCTTTATTGAAAAGTAAAAGACTTGCAACAATACTACGAAGATGTGTAAAGACATAATGTATGATTTTCATCACGAATGTGACTTTTAGGGTCAATGAATAGAAACAAGTAAATGTCCCTTAGAGTAAATTTCGTCATCCTTGATTGTCATACATTCCATGCTAAGTGCAAAAACGAGATCATTGTTGGTACAAGTCACAATGCTAACACTACTCATACGTCCAAATTGTGTAATGCTTTTTCTCCCCGCAATCCTAGTTATTATAAAAGGAAATAGGTTACTAGCATTTTTTAACTATTTGTCATGGATCACAAGTGATTCATATTGACTTATTTGAATATTTATTAGTCCAAAAGAAAAGTAGCACGATTTAATCGATAGTTAGCCGAAGGACAAAATCTTTTAAAACGGCTTCTCGTGTATCTCTTTAAGTTCATATCTTGGCATAACTCGTTTCACGATTTGAGACCTTTCTCGGACCGATATTTGGCATGTACTTCATACTTCAAATCTTGGGAAGACGTTCTTGAAATTATGGTCTTCTCTTCATATATTTGGAATTTCTTCACTTGACATTTTTGAGAGATTCTTCATATTTGGACCACGACTTCATCATTTTTCTTCAATCTTTATTTTGGACTTTGATATACAACATCTTGGATCTTTAGCAACAAAATAGAGCTCCTCATGCCTTGTTAGGGCCTTTTTGGATCTTCACCAATCTTCGCGTCCCGCTTCAATAAGTTATGCCTTGGCTATGAACTCTATTCAACCCCGAGCAACTTTTAAACGATCTTGCGCTAGAGGCTAAGTAACCTTTCAAATCGTACGACCTTAGTTATTGCAATTATTTTTATTCCTAATGCATTGATCTTATGGGAAGAAAAGTCACAATTAAAAACATATGAGTTTTTGAAAGACCATTTTCATGTTCTATGTTTAGCATGATCACTTGTCTAACTCTATCACTTCTCGTTCTTCACTATATAAAGACCTCTAATTAAAGAGACTCGTGAAAACTTTAGCCATGCAAGTCAAAATTAAGCCAAATTTGGATTAGCTTTATTAAGACTATATCAAATCAAAGTTTTGGGTTTTCAAGCCACCTATAGGATCTTGCACTTTCTTGGACTTTTTCAAGTTTAGAGAATGCATTTTATAGTTCCCTTGATAAGTGACTTTCTAGGATCAATTATAGGAACTTGCGAAAAGTTCTTGTTCTTAATCCGAATGAGCTAAGACTTTCACGTTTTAAAGTTCCCTATATAAAAGTCTAGCAAAACTTGAATTGAGCGGGTTAAGGAATGTAAATGGCTCCAAATGCCCATCAAGTAAAAAATTAGCTCTTATTCTACCCATCGGAAAATATACATTCGTGTCTTAAAAACACTTATGAAAACTAAGAAAAAATTTAAAATTTGGCCATTTTTGGCCTTATTAGCAACAAAAACAAAACATTGAAAGTTGGAAAACGTGAGGGCGTACCAAAGCAAGTATCTATTCACCCCCCCCCCCCCCCATACTAAAAGTAAACATTGTCCTCAATGTTTTGAGTCTAAAGGTGGAGCACCCCCATACTAGAGACGAAGAATCGAATGCTTAGGATCTAGCATGGAAAGGGTGATCAACATTATATCTAAAGCCGTTTATGAATTATGCTAAAAGATAATTGTTAGAACAATAAAGGATATGTCATTGGATTCGTGAAAAACTTCTTCAAGCAAATGATGTAGGATCACGTAAACGAACACGAGAGTCTTCAATCGTAGATGATGATGATGATCTAGATAACACAATCACAAACAACCACGAGACAACGAGTTGGAAGGGCACAAATCCCCTCTCATTAGTTATTAGTAAGCATAAAAGGATAAGCATGGGATCTCCCCCACGAGGCACCTCCTTTTTGATTACCGAGTCATGAGCTCGACTCGATCCCCTCAATGCTAATTATCATTGGGGAAGGTGACTTGGTCGAGGTCAACCATTGAAGGAATTTCCCCACCAAAGTAGTGCTTAAGCCTATGTCCATTCACCTTGAAGTTAGGACCATCATCTGGAGCTAGCTCGATGGTCCCATAAGGAAACACTTGTGTAACGGTGAAAGGACCCGACCAACGAGATTTCAATTTCCCGGAAAATATCTTAAGTCTAGAGTTAAAAAGTAACACTTGATAACCAACGTTAAAAACTCGGTTTTTAATCTTTGCATCATGAAACTTTTTAGTCTTTTCTTTGAAAATCAATGAATTTTCATAAGCATTGTCTCTTAGTTCATCCAATTCATTCAATTGTATTTTCTGGTGATCTCCGGCGGTCTTTAAGTCAAAGTTTGCATGCTTAAGGGCCCAATATGCCTTGTGCTCCAATTCAATGGGCAAATGACAATTCTTCCCATAGACTAACTTATAAGGAGTGCAACTGATAGGTGTCTTATAAGCGGTCCTAAAGGCCCATAAAGCGTCATCGAGTTTGTCGGACCATGAAGCACGGTTTTCTCCAATCGACCTCTCCAAAATCCTCTTCAAAGCTCGGTTCGAAACCTCGACTTGCCCACTCGTTTGCGGGTGATAAGCCGTAGAAAGACGATGAGTAACTCCATATTTCTTTAACACCTTCTCGAATTGGTCATTACAAAAATGGGTTCCACGATCGCTTATAATAGCACGAGGGGTTCCGAACCGAGAGAATAGTTGCTTCAAAAACTTCACTACCACACGAGCATCATTAGTAGGTAAAGCCTTAGCTTCCACCCACTTAGAAAGGTAGTCCACCGCGACGAGGATATACTTGTTACCATTAGACGATGGGAACGGCCCCATAAAGTCTATGCCCCAAATGTCAAAAATCTCACACACTTGAATTTTGTTTTGTGGCATTTCATCACGTTGAGACAATTTTCCTTGACGTTGGCACGAATCACACGACTTCACAAGTGCGTGTGCATCACGATAGATAGAAGGCCAAAAGAAGCCGGCATCGAACACTTTCTTAGCCGTGATATTAGCACCGTGGTGACCACCCGTGGGTCCCTCGTGACAAGCTCTAAGGATATTAGAAGCGTCGGCACCAAAAACATAACGGCGAACGAGTTGATCCGCACAAACCCGAAAGAGATAAGGGTCGTCCCAAAAATAGAACTTGACATCACGAAAGAATTTTCCCTTTTGTTGTGTCGTCATACCTTTGATTATGAAATTACCCGCATGGTAATTTGCAATGTCGGCAAACCATGGGGTGGTGTCTCTAGAATTCACTACACCGAGAGTCTCGAGAGGAAATGTTCCGGTGATTTCCTTGTTCTCGAAAACATCTTTGTGAGGATCTTCTAGACGAGAGAGATGATCGGCCGCTAGATTCTCGGCTCCTTTTTTGTCAAGCACGGTGACATCAAATTCTTGGAGGAGGAGCATCCAACGAAGCAATCTCGGCTTAGCATCTTGCTTAGCTAAGAGATACTTGAAAGCCAAATGGTCGGTATACACGATGCTTTTAGTTAAGACGAGATAAGGTCGGAATTTCTAAAAAGCATAGACCACGGCAAGGAATTCCTTTTCTGTTGTGGTGTACTTTAATTGAGCCTCGGTCATTGTCTTACTAGCATAATAGATAGGACGGAAATGCTTTTCATAACGTTGCCCTAAGACGGCCCCTATAGCATAATCACTTGCATCGCACATGATTTCAAAGGGTAATTCCCAATTAGGAGCAAGAAGAATGGGAGCTTCGGTAAGTTTCCATTTAAGAGTTTCGAAAGCTCTAACACAATCCTCATTGAAATTAAAAGGAGCGTCCTTCTCGAGAAGGTGTGTCATAGGTCGAGAGATTTTCGAAAAGTCTTTGATGAAACGACGATAAAAGCCCGCGTGGCCTAGGAAACTCCTAACTCCCTTAACGGTTTTGGGATGAGGTAACTTGGCGATGACGTCTACCTTAGCTTTATCGACCTCAATCTCCGCTTTCGAGACCTTATGTCCTAAGACGATTCCTTGTTTACACATGAAATGACATTTTTCCCAATTAAGCACAAGATTGGTTTCTTCACAACGTTTTAACATTTGCTCGAGATTCGATAAACACAACGTGAACGAATTGCCAAACACCGAAAAGTCATCCATAAACACTTCCATCGACTTCTCGATCATATCGTGAAAAATGGCCATCATACACCGTTGAAACGTACCCGGTGCATTACAAAATCCGAAAGGCATCCTACGATAAGCAAACGTTCCATAAGGACACGTAAACGTAGTCTTCTCTTGATCACGAGGGTCAATAGGGATTTGAAAGTAACCGGAAAAACCATCTAAAAAGCAATAGAATTCATTTCCCGCGAGTCGCTCCAACATTTGATCCATGAAGGGCAAAGGAAAGTGGTCTTTACGAGTGGCGTCATTTAACTTTAGGTAGTCAATACACACCCTCCAACCGGTCACAACATGAGTCGGAATTAACTCGTTGTTTTCATTAGGCACAACGGTCATTCCTCCCTTTTTAGGGACACAATGGATTGGGCTCACCCATGGGCTATCGGAGATAGGATAAATCATTCCCGCGTCAAGGAGTTTTAGCACTTCCTTTTTTATGACATCAGGAATTTTGGGATTCACCCTTCTTTGACTTTGAATTGCGGGTTTGTAGTCCTCCTCCATTAAAATCTTGTGAGTACAAAATTTTGGGTCAATACCCTTAATGTCAGAAATTTTCCACGCAATTGCCCCTTTATGAGCTTTAAGAACTTTCAAGAGCTCGGTTTTTTCATCATTAGCAAGACCTCTTGCAATAATAACCGGCAACTTGTCATCACCTTCCAAGAAATTCAAGGTGAGAAGGAAGATCTTTCAATTCAAGGATAGGTGGTTCCTCGATTGAAGATTTTGGTTCAACACTCATAACTTCCATCGGCGGAAGAAATGGTGAAATAGAAGTATCATCACTAATCAACACCTCATCTTCATTGTCGATTTCATTTGAAGTAAAATCGCCTCCTTGGAATGGAGTGAGATTTGGTGTAGAATTAGCAAGAATCGGATCCAAAATAGTGGGATTGCCACTTGACGAGCTATCAGAAAAACTAACACTTCTTGTGAAAACTCATCGCAAACCACATCAACTAAGTTAATGTGATTGATGGTAGCGATTGCATAAACATGAGAAGGTTTTGAGTTTTGAGTAGCGTTTATAACAAGTTCCTCTTCGTTGAATCTAAAAGTGATAGTTCTTGCATGAACGTCGATAAGCGATCTCGAGGTGTCTAAAAATGGACGACCTAAAATTAGAGGAACTTGAGGATCCACGGGGATGTCAACTACTATAAAATCAACGGGATAGTAGAACTTCCCACTTTCACGAAAACATCTTCGACTACTCCACATGCTAAGATCGTAGAATGATCGGCCATCTCGATAGACATGTTAATACCAAGGCTTTTACACCACGTATAAAATATTATCGTTCGAATCTTTTCGAATTGGCTATTGGTTCAAAGTGCGACTCAATTGTTCTTGGTGGAAATGAAAAACGTGTGGTTGATTATCTATTTTAAACTAATAGCAAATAAATGTAAATGTCGTTGAGTAAATGTAAAGTTTAAAGATTAAACTAAAGTAACGAGTGAAAAATAAATGATTGAAAACTTAAAGACAAGTTTAGAAAAATATTTGAACACTTAATAAATCTAACACTTGAAAACTTTGCAAAAACAAGAAATTAAGTCCGTCGGAACCCCTGGTCGGAATACCGTCGGAATATGCTGATCGGAATAGGCTGGTCAGAAAGTAATAACAACACCCTCGTCGGAATGCTACAATCGGAAAACTCAATCGGAATAAATAAAAAGGAGGTACTCGGAATGTTAGAAACGAAACAAATCGGAATATTGGGAAAGCACTAATCGGAATATGCAAACAAGACTCAATCGGAATAATGGGAATAAGCCCAATCGGAATATCCACAAATCAAAACCAAATCGGAATGTTTAACAAAAACCCCCAATCGGAATCTCAACAAATAAGTCTAATCGGAATATCTTAAAATTCCCACAATCGGAATAATATAACCCTATTCCGATTAGGCGATCGGAATAGGAAGGTGATCAAATCGGAAAGCACAAACCCATTTCCGATTTGGTGATCGGAAAGAGGGGGTGATCGGAATGCGTGATTGGAAAGGGGTTTACCCTTTCCGATTTATATGGGATTCGAGAATAAGCTAGGCAATAAGCTATTAGGAAAAAGCTATCACAAAAACTTGAACGAATCTAAAGTGAAACGGACTAAATAAGCACAAATAACAACTTATCCAAACTTAACATAAGCAATCTTTTATATCAAACTATAAAAAGATGAACTTTTTTAAGAAAACTTTTGAAAGTAAATAAGCTAAAAGAAGCGAATAAGCCAATAAGCACAAGAATCTTAAAGCTTAATCGTATGAAAGCTTATGTAGGAACAAAAAGATTAACTTTTTAAGCACAAAAACATCAAGATCAACACGGATTAAATGTATTTCGCACCAAAAGTTAATAAAAATCAAGAAAGGTAGAAAGAGATGAAAGATTAAAAGCTTAACTAGAACTTGATTAATGAAATCAACAATACACAAAGGTTTAATCTTGAAAGATTAAAAAAAGGAAAGATGAAAACTTAGTGAGAGAAAGTTGAGAACTTTCTCTCTCTAAAACTAGAAATAAAAGTGAAAAATGAAACTAAAAACTAAAAACTAACCACCCTCCTAATGTGTATTAGGAGGGTATTTATAGGAAAAAATGGGAAGGAGTGCATGTGTTGCCTCTTCTTTCTTTCTTTCTTCACGTCTTCTCGACTTGATTTAATTCTTTTTCTTTTCTCGACGTTGTCTCAGGATTTGAACTTGTCTTGATAATTTTCTTCTTTAATTTAGACTTGAGTTCTTCGGCTTCATTAAACTTCCGTCTTTAGACCTTTTCTTCGATAAATCTTCAGAATAGGCCTTGGACTTCCGTTCTTTTTGCACTCTTGATCTTTTGACTTCGTCTTTTCCTGTTTCCTTCGATAAAAGCCCGTGAAAGCCCGTGTTTTCTTCCTTTTTCATCTTTTGGTCCTAAAACACAATAATAACACAAACCACGCATAATTCCGACTTTTACGACATAAATTACACGTTTTGGTCTTGTTATTATTGGAAATAAGTTGTAAAAGGATAAGTGTTTTCACACTTATTAAATCCCCTACACTTGACCATTGCAATGCCCTCATGCAATGCATTAGTTTTAAAACACGGTTTACATTTTCCATCATAAATAACCCACCTTGGCCTTTATTAAATACTAAACATAAAAAGATAGAAATAAGTAAAGAAATTAAAGATTTACATTGGGATTCGGCTGCCATGAACGTTTATCATCCTCAAGTTTCACGTTCCCCATACCAAGATTAAAAACGAGATCATTGTTATTATAAGTTAACAAACTAACACGAATTCATGTGGGCTAATTATTCACTTAGACTCCCTTATTCCTAGGTGTATCTCTTATATTTTATTTTTGTCTTGAATGATCACGAGGATGCATTGTTTGACTTATTTCGATAGTTATTTAGGCCGAAAATAAAGTGAACAATTTAATCAATAGTTAGCTAAAGGATAATATCTTTTAAAACTGCTTCTCGGGACCTCATAAAGTTCATATCTTGGCATAACTTGCTTCACGATTTGAGACCTTTCTCGGACCGATATTTGGCAGCGACTTCATACTTCGAATCTTTGAGAGACGTTCTTGAAATTATGGTCTTCTCTTCATAATAGGAATTTCTTCACTTGAAGTTTTGAGAGATTCTTCATATTTAGACCACGACTTCTTCATTTTTATCCAATCTTTATTTTGGACTTTGATATACAACGATCCGCCTCCTTTTAGGACTTGGATCTATTTATCCTCATACCTTGTTAGGGCCTTTTTGGATATACTTCTCCATGATCTTTAGGGGAGTATTTGCTTTTCGTCGTGTGTCTCGATCCTTCATATTGATTTTCGATAAATGATTCTTCACATCACTTTTGGATCTTTAGCAACAAAATGTAGCCCTCATGCCTTGTTAGGGCCTTTTCGGACTCGCCAATCTTTGCATCCCGCTTCAATAAGTTATGCCTTGGCTATGAACTCTAATCCATACCGAGCAACTTTTAAACGATCTTGGGCTAGAAGCTAAGTAACTTTTCAAATCGTACAACCTTATTTATTGCTGATAAATTTATTAGCAAGCGATGGGAGAATAGGCTTATAATTAACTCACATAAATTCACGAAAGAATACCAAACTTATAATTGACTCTATCATCTCTCGTTCTCCACAGTTTAAAATCTCAAGGAATGAGACTCGTGGATGCTTAGCCTATTAAATCAAAGTTTTGGGTTTTCGAGTCATCTATAGGATCTTGCAAATTCTTAGACTTTTTCAAGTTTAGAAATCGCATTTTAAAGTTCCCTTGATAAATGACTCTCTAGGGTCAATTATAGGAACTTGCGAAAAGTTCTTGTTCTTAACCCGTGAGAGTTAAGACTTTCGCGTTTTATAGCTCCCTATATAAAAGCCTAGCAAAACTTGACTTAAACACGTTAAGGATACTAGCTAGAGTAAACTTAGATAAGTAAACTCGGGTTGAGTCAAAATGTTCACGACTAAGAAAAATTTAAAACCACTTTATTGAAAATTTATTCTAGCAATGGAAAGAAAATAAACATAATAAAGGAAAATACAACTATACAACTAGGCCAAAATAGATTAAAATTTTTGAAAAATGTCGAAAAATCAAATTTTCCTGTTAAAATGAGGGCAAATTCATGGAAAAGACCACTTACTTCGATAGAAGTCCCCCTACACTTGAGATAAACATTGTCCTCAGTGTTTAAGCATGTGGGAGTAAACTCCCCTACACTTATGACACTGTGCACTTTGTTTAAATCTTGCTAAGGAAAGGACAACTAAAGTGAATTCAATGTGACATATAAGATATGAAATATTGAATCACAAAAGTTTAGGATAGAACCGGGAAGATGGGAACATGGGATCACGGTTCGTCAAATGTCATCAAGAGTGGATCTTTGAAGCTTGAATCCCTGTAGAGAATAAGAAACAAGACAACAAACACATACGGGGCTCCCCCTACACTTATTATGAAAGCAGTAAAGGATAGATCACGGGTTGCTTCCCGAGAAGCGCTTGTTTTTGTTCACCGAGTCACGAGCCTGACTCGACCCAAATTTAGTTCATGGGAAACGTGGTGAGGGATGGAATCATCTCATGAGAGACGTCCTCACCAAAGTACAGCTTCAAACGCTGGCCATTCACCTTGAAATTGGGCCCATTTGGCTGAGAAAGCTCAATGGCCCCATATGGAAAGGCTTTGGCGACGGTGAATGGACCAGACCAACGGCTCTTCAACTTGCCAGAGAAGATCTTCAACCGAGAGTTAAAAAGTAAGACGTGATCACCAACGTGGAACTCTCAGTTCTTAATCCTTGCGTCATGAATGATCTTGGTCTTCTCTTTGTAGATCAGTGAGTTCTCGTAAGCTTCATTCCCCAGTTCGTTGAGCTCGTTGAGTTGAATCTTGCGAAGATCACTGGCTTTGTTGATGTCGAAGTTAGCCCACTTCAAGGCCCAGTACGCCTTTTGTTCCAGCTCGATGGGGAGGTGGCATGCTTTCCCGTACACAAGACGATAAGGTGTACAACCGATCGGAGTCTTATAAGCAGTACGGAAAGCCCACAGAGCATCATCTAACTTATCGGCCCACGCGGCGCGATGCTCTCCCAAAGTACGCTCCAAAATTCTCTTCAGTCCGCGGTTGGATATCTCGGCTTGTCCGTTGGTTTGAGGATGATAAGCGGTGGAAAGACGGTGATTAACACCATACTCAGCCATGACTCTTGCGAATAGGTCATTGCAAAAATGAGTCCCGCGGTCACTGATTATAGCTCGAGGAACGCCGAATCGAGAAAAGAGCTGCTTCAAGAAGTTCACAACCACCCTCGCATCGTTCGTAGGGAGAGCCTTGGCTTCAACCCATTTAGAAACGTAGTCAACGGCGACGAGGATGTACTTGTTCCCTTTGGATGATGGAAATGGCCCCATAAAGTCGATGCCCCATACGTCAAAGATTTCACATTCTTGTATGAAATTTTGAGGCATCTCATCTTTATGTGTGATCTTGCCTTGTATTTGGCAAGCATCACAATGTTTAACCATATCGTGAGCGTCACGATAAATGGTGGGCCAATAGAATCCAGAGTCAAATACTTTCTTCGCGGTGTAATTGGGACCAAAGTGACCACCGGTGGGTCCTTTATGGCAAGCATCAAGGATTTGTATCGCTGCCGGCCCATCAACACATCGACGAATAATCAGATCCGCACATTGTTTAAAAAGGTAAGGGTCGTCCCAGAAATAATGTTCAATATCCTTAAAGAACTTTTTCTTTTGTTGAGACGTGAGCCCTTCCTTGAGAATCCCACCCGCTAAGTAGTTTGCAATATCCGCAAATCACGGGGTGTCATAGAGCTTTGGATTGATAGACATTAAGGCCTCAAGGGGAAAAGAGTCATTGATCTCTTTGTTCGGATGATCCCCTTGATAAGGATCCTCAAGTCTACTGAGATGATCCGCGGCTAGGTTTTCAGCTCCCTTTTTGTCACGAATTTCAATGTTGAATTCTTGAAGGAGAAAACCCCAACGAAGAAGTCTTGGCTTAGAATCTTACTTAGTCATCAAGTACTTCAACGCGGAATGATCGGTATACACGATGGTGGTAGAAAGGACAAGATAGGGGCGGAATTTTTCAAAGCATACACTACAGCTAAAAGATCTTTTTCGGTAGTGGTATAATGCAATTGAGCCCCCGTCATTGTCTTGCTAGCATAGTGGATCAGTTGGAAGTGTGTGTTCACTCTTTGGCCCAAAACCGCTCGAATAGCAAAGTCGCTAGCATCACACATCAACTCAAAAGGTAGCTCCCAATTAGGGGTAACCAAGACCGGTGCCTTAGTTAGCTTATCCTTAAGAAGATTGAAGGATTCAAGACACTCTTTGGAAAAGATGAAAGGAGTATCTTTTTCCAAGAGGTGGGTCATCGGGCGAGCGATTTTAGAGAAATCTTGGATGAATCGGCGATAGAAGCCCGCATGACCAAGGAAACTTCTCACACCCTTCACGGTTGAAGGTGGAGGCAATTTAGCAATAACATCGACTTTAGCACGGTCCACATCAAGACCGGCTTGGAGATTTTGTGTCCTAGCACGATGCCCTCTTTTACCATGAAATGGCATTTTTCCCAATTTAGAACAAGGCGAGTGTCTTCACACCGCTTAAGCATACGTTCTAAATTGGCAAGGCAAGCAGAGAAAGAATCGCCATAAACCGAGAAATCATCCATGAAGACTTCCATGGTTTCTTCAACCATGTCATGGAAGATAGCCATCATACACCTTTGGAAGGTCCCAGGAGCATTGCATAAGCCGAAAGGCATTCTTTTGTAGGCAAATGTTCCGTAAGGACAAGTGAATGTGGTTTTCTCTTGGTCTTTGGGATCGATGGGAATTTGAAAATACCCATAGAAACCGTCCAAAAAGCAGTAATAGTCATTACCCGCTAGACGTTCAAGCATTTGGTCCATGAAAGGAAGAGGAAAATGATCCTTTCTCGTAGCATCATTGAGTTTGCGGTAGTCTATACAAACTCTCCACCCTGTAACGAGACGAGTAGGAATCAACTCGTTGTTTTCATTGGGAACAACGGTGAATACGAGATAGGATAGATCATGCCCGCATCAAGAAGTTTGATAACCTCTTTTTTGATTACGTCATGGATCTTAGGATTCACCCTTCTTTGACTTTGAATAGTGGGTTTGAAGTCGTCCTCCATGAGAATTTTGTGTGTGCAGAAGTGAGGATCAATTTCACGAATATCGGAGATCTTCCAAGCAATCGCTTTCTTGTGATTCTTCAGCACGGCGATAAGTCGGGATTTTTCTTCTTCTTTCAAGTCCTTAGCGATGATGACCGGTAACGTCTTGTTGTCTTCAAGGAAAACGTACTCGAGATGAGACGGAAGATCCTTAAGCTCTAAATCCGGAGGATTTTCGATGGACGGCGTAGACAATTTCGGATCATCGGTAGAGATATCCTTAGGAGATGGTGGAGAAGTTTGTTCCTCATTGAGAAGTTTCTCAATGGTACGAATGTCTTCATCCCAATCGGTGGGAGAACCATCATACTTAAGATCGAGAGGACCCAAACTAGCTTCAAAATCATCTAAGTCACTTTCTCCAAAAATAGTCAATGACGGAGCAATTGAGGCACGGTCTCAACATTGGGGAGAGAAGAAGAACCAATTTTACAAGCGTCTTTAAAATGTTCTTCACAAGCCTCATCAAGAACATCAATGAAATTAACAGTCTCGTTTTCCGAAGGCTGCTTAGAAAGTTTACCCATGTCGAAGACGATTTTATCGTCACCAACTCTCATGATTAATTCGCCAGCGGCTACATCAATGAGAGTGCGACCGGTCCTCAGGAATGGACGTCCAACGATTAATGGAACACGGAGGTCCATCTCGTAGTCAACGACAACAAAATCCGCCGGGAAGGTGAATTTGTCAACGCCAACAAAGACGTCTTCGGCTATCGCCACTGGATAAGCAACCGTACGGTTAGCTAATTCCAAAGTCATTCGTGTGGGAACTAGCTCGGGGAGAGATAATTGCTTCCAAACACTTAATGGCATTAAGTTAATACTGGCACCTAGATCGGCTAGGGCCATGCAATTCTCTACTCCCGGGAAGTTGCAAGGAATCAAGAAACGACCCGGATCACCAAGCTTGGTTGGCAATTTCCTTAAGAGCACTGCGGAGCAATTCTCATTAAGTTGGGTCTGAGCAATATCGAGAAGTTTCTCCTTATCACTGAGAAGATCTTTAAACATTTTAGCGTATTTCGGCATGTGAGCGAGAGCCAAAGCAAAGGAGATGTTAAAATTCAGTTGTTTGAACATTTTAAGAAAGTTCGAAACCTGAATATCATCTTTGTTCTTCAATTTCTCTTTCCTCAACCTCGAAGGATAAGGTATATTGGGTTGAGATGAAGGCTTTGGGATAGAATTCTCACTCACATCCTTGGGTGGAGGAGGGGTAGAAGTAGAAGGTGGTGGAATTGGAGAAGTAGAAGTGGGAGGAATAGAAGATGGAGGATTCAGAGAAGGAGACTCGTTTTCCTTTGTCACAATCACCGGTGTAGGTGTAGGAAGCTCGGGTTCCTTTAAACCTTTTCCACTGCGAGTGGTGATTGCTTTCATCTCCCCTCTTGGATTAGCAACGGTGTTACTCGGAAGAGAACCCGATCTAGAGGCTTGATTACTAGGGAAGAAACTAGCCATCATATTCCTCAAGTCATTCGTTTGACTTGCCAAAGTGTTTCGCATATCAGCTCGAAGATCGTTACCTTGCTTAACCATATCTTCTTTCATGTTGGCCATTTCCCGCTGAAGATTTTGCACGATCAATTGTTCATCCTCATGTAGGTTTCAACATCTTGGTCTAAGGCTGTTGGTTGGTTAAGAGGAGGAGCATGGTAGGCGGGTGGTTGATAAGCAGGTTGTTGGTAAACTTGGTTGTTTCTTTGAGGTGGATATGGGTTTCTTTGGTTTGGATATGGAGTTGGAGCACGTGGTTGGTTTTGATTGTTGCGATTGAGGTTGTTCGGGTTTTGTGGGGAAAACCGGGAGGTGAAAGAAAGTTGTTTGAGCGATAGCTGAGCAGGTTGCGGTCACCTTGAGGACGTGCTTGATAGCCTCCTGTAGCATAGGTACCGTTGGCGGCATACACATTTTCCGGATTGTCGTGAGTCGAAGGACAATCAGTGTATGAGTGAGATCCCCCGCATATATCACATGATTGGTTCAAAACATTAGCTTGGGCATTGAATTGTTTGGCATTGTTGGCAGTTTGTAAAGAAAGCGATTCCACAAGCGACGTAAGCTTATCAATTATTTTGTCGGCATCACTAGTACTAGCACTTGCTACATTAGTTCTAACACTCTTGGTTTGAACTCTAGATTTGTTCTCAATAATATCCCAAGCAGCATTAGAAGACTTAACCAAAATATTACCCCCAGAGGCACTGTTTAGTGAATCTTGGTCATTCATGCTTAAACCATTGTAAAAAGTATTGATTTGATGTACTTTTGTTAAACCATGTTGTGGACACTTTCTTAAAAGTTTCTTAAAACGGTCCCAAGATTCACTAAAAGACTCACCGTACTTTTTTTCAAAGGTAATAATTTCATTCCGCAAAGCGGTAGTACGTGAGGGTGGGAAAAAGTAGTTGATAAACTTGGTCTCTAAATTCGTCCACGTAAGAATACTTTGTGGCGGTTCCTTATCAAGCCAATTACGGGCTTGTCCCTCTAAAGAGAAAGGAAAAAGTTGCAAGCGAATCACTTCTTGTGATACCCCATTGTACTTAACCGTATTGGTAAGCTGAAGAAACCTTTTAATGTGGTCATGAGGATAATCAAGTGAGCGGCCCAAGAAGGGTTGAGCAGAGACCATTTGTATAAAGCCAGATTTGAGTTCAAAGTTGTTGGCTCCAATCTCAGGGATGACAATAGCATCGGTGTTGCCTTCTACGTGCGATTGCAAAAGCTCGATCATTGGTTGATTGTCCATGGTGACAATTGGTTGAGTAATGACTTCGGCTTGAGCTACTCTCTTCTTACGAGCACGAGTACGCATGCACACCTACAAAAGGATTAGAAAAATAGAAAAGAAATATTTTTGGTTTTTATGGTTTTTCAATTTTTTTGTATTTTTGAAGATTTTATATTTTTTATGATTTTAGAAATTTTTAAAGCAAGGAAAATAACGTTCAAGGATGAACAGATCCCAAAATCCAACGCGTCTTTCACTAAAAACCTTTAATCTTAACGAAAAGAGTCGGCAGCGGCGCCATTTAATACCAAGGCTTTTACACCACGTATAAAATATTATCGTCTGAATCTTTTCGAATTGACTATTGGTTCAAAGTGCGACTCAATTGTTCTTGGTGGAAATGAAAAAGGTGTGGTTGATTATCTATTTTAAACTAATAGCAAAAAAATGTAAATGTCGTTGAGTAAAATTAAAGTTTAAAGATTAAACTAAAGTAACGAGTGAAAAATAAATGATTGAAAACTTAAAGACAAGTTTAGAAAAATATTTGAACACTTAATAAATCTAACACTTGAAAACTTTGCAAAAACAAGAAATTAAGTCCGTCAGAACCCCTGGTCGGAATACCGTCGGAATATGCTGATCGGAATAGGCTGGTCGGAAAGTAATAACAACACCCTCGTCGGAATGCTACAATCGGAAAACTCAATCGGAATAAATAAAAAGGAGGTAATCGGAATGTTAGAAACGAAACAAATCGGAATATTGGGAAAGCACTAATCGGAATATGCAAACAAGACTCAATCGGAATAATGGGAACAAGCCCAATCGGAATATCCACAAATCAAAACCAAATCGGAATGTTTAACAAAAACCCCCAATCGGAATCTCAACAAATAAGTCTAATCGGAATATCTTAAAATTCCCACAATCGGAATAATATAACCCTATTCCGATTAGGCGATCAGAATAGGAAGGTGATCAAATCATAAAGCACAAACCCTTTTCCGATTTGGTGATCGGAAAGAGGGGGTGATCGGAATGCGTGATTGGAAAGGGGTTTACCCTTTCCGATTTATATGGGATTCGAGAATAAGCTAGGCAATAAGCTATTAGGAATAAGCTATCACCAAAACTTGAACGAATCTAAAGTGAAACGGACTAAATAAGCACAAATAACAACTTATCCAAACTTAACATAAGCAATCTTTTAAATCAAACTATAAAAAGATGAACTTTTTTAAGAAAACTTTTAAAAGTAAATAAGGTAAAAGAAGCGAATAAGCCAATAAGCACAAGAATCTTAAAGCTTAATCGTATGAAAGCTTATGTAGGAACAAAAAGATTAACTTTTTAAGCACAAAAACATCAAGATCAACACGGATTAAATGTATTTCGCACCAAAAGTTAAATAAATTCAAGAAAGGTGGAAAAAGATGAAAGATTAAAAGCTTAACTAGAACTTGATTAATGAAATCAACAATACACAAAGGTTTAATCTTGAAAGATTAAAAGAAGGAAAGATGAAAACTTAGTGAGAGAAAGTTGAGAACTTTCTCTCTCTAAAACTAGAAAGAAAAGTGAAAAATGAAACTAAAAACTAAAAACTAACCACCCTCCTAATGTGTATTAGGAGGGTATTTATAGGAAAAAATGGGAAGGAGTGCATGTGTTGCCTCTTCTTTCTTTCTTTCTTCACGTCTTCTCGACTCGATTTAATTCTTTGTCTTTTCTCGACGTTGTCTCGGGATTTGAACTTGTCTTGATAATTTTCTTCTTTAATTTAGACTTGAGTTCTTCGGCTTCATTAAAATTCCGTCTTTAGACTTTTTCTTCGATAAATCTTCAGAATAGGCCTTGGACTTCCGTTCTTTTTGCACTCTTGATCTTTTGACTTCGTCTTTTCCCGTTTCCTTCGATAAAAGCCCGTGAAAGCCCGTGTTTTCTTCCTTTTTCAACTTTTGGTCCTAAAACACAATAAAAACACAAATCACGCATAATTCCGACTTTTACGACATAAATTACACGTTTTGGTCTTGTTATTATTGGAAATAAGTGGTAAAAGGATAAGTGTTTTCACACTTATTACATGTTCGAAGGAGTAAGAGCCGGAAGCGAAAGCGATTTCCAAATGGAAAATGGCATCAAATTAATGCTCACACCAAGATCGGCCAAGGCGAGGCATTCTTTCATATCTTGTATGTCACAAGGAATGAGAAACTTTCCGGGGTCACCAACTTTTTCCGGTATGCGGTTAAGATAAACCGAAGAACAATTAGCAAGCTTTGAAAGCTTTTCCTTATCGCTCATCATACTTTTAAAAGTGGAAGCGAAACGAGGCATATTTAATAACACGTTGGCTAAACTCACATCAAAATGCACTTGTTGAAACATTTTTATAAAAAGCTCGATTTGTTGTTTGTTACGTTCTTGCAATTTCTCTTTGTTTCGTCTCGAAGGGTAAGGTAAGGGTGGTGTGGGTTGGACATTAGGAAATGGCCTTGGAAACTCGGGTTCCATTATTGGTATTGGTTCAACCGTAGGTGTGGTATGAGCGGTACTTCATGGGATTGTAATATGCTCCTTTTCGACCATCACCTCGGGCTCTTTCTCGATTTCCTTCTCCGTAGAAGTACTTGGACGAGAGATCGGTTCCTTAAAAGTTTTACCACTTCGTATAGTATTAACCTTTATTTCTCCCTTCGGGTTTGCAATGGTATCACTAGGAAGACCACCCGAGGAAGAGGGTTTACACATGATTGCTTCAAACAGTTTTTCCATTCGGTCTTAAAATTTTGATTGCCTAGCATCCGCTTTTAACAATTCTTTCTTAATCTCATGTTGTCCTTGTTCCATCTTTTGTTGATTTTGTTGAAGACGTTGAACATTTTCTTCCATTTTATTTGCATGAGTTTTAAGTTCATTAGCAAGTTCGTTTTTAAGCTCGTTTTTCAACTCGGATCTTAAGCTAATCATCTCACGTTCCATGTTATCAAACTTAGCATCATTTGCTTTAGCATAATCCAAAAATTCTCCTTGAAGATTTTTAGTGTGAGCATTTTGAAAACCTTGTGTAGTGTTTTGAAAATCACGGTTTCGGTTTTTATTAGTGACTTGTCCATTCCCACTTTGATAATTCCCTTTGTTGTTGTTACGTGAATTGCCTTGATAATTACCACCTTGATTGTTGTTTCGATAATTATTAGCATTTTGATTTGGTGGAGCTTGATTTGGGCGTGAACCTTGGCCGTTTTTGTTGTAAGTCCCCGTTGCTACGTAAGCACTCGAAGTGTTACCACCGGCGGTAATGCACTCGGAAAGATCATGAGCTCCACCACAAGACAAACAACTCTTTTCAACCGCTTTAACCGAAGCGGAATTCAAAGCCTCTTGAGCTTTCCAATGAGTCATAAGATTAGCAAATCTATCGAAAAACCGATTTTCCTCATTAGCTTCATCATGTAAGGCATTAATGCTACGAGACGATGACGACGATGACGAACCCAAATTGGCAACACTCGGTGTGTTACGGGGGCTATAAACCTTAGATCTATTCTCGATAATCTTTAAAACTTCATTGGTCGTTTTGCACAAAAAATTACCACCCGCGGCGGCATTCAAGTAATCTCGTTCATGATCATTAAGCCCATTATAAAAAGTATCAACTTGATGCAATTCCGAAAAATCATGGTGTGGACATCCATGTAACATTTCTTTAAAGCGTTCCCATGCCATTGAAAAACTTTCATTATTTCTTTGCACAAATCTTGAAATCTCATTTTTTAAATGTATTGTTTTAGATGGTGGAAAAAATTTGTTCACAAACTTAGAAACGAGATCACCCCATGTCAAAATCGAATTTGGCGGTTCTTTCTCAAGCCAAATTTTAGCGGGTCCATCTAACGAGTATGGAAACAACATCATCTTAATGGCGTCATGTGGAACATCCTTAAACTTGCTAGTTGCGGTGAGATGATTAAAATTCCTTATGTGGTAATGCGGGTTGTCTTTCTCATGACCTCTAAACTTATTAGCTTGCAACATCGACATTAAACCCGTCTTAATCTCGAAATTCTCCGCAAGGATAGCGGGAATCACAATGGCCTCTCCAAAACCCTCGGTGGGTGCTTGTAGCAACTCCATAATAGTACGATTAGCCATGACGACTTCTTGTTCTACAATAGGTTCAACAATTGGAGTTTGTTCTTCAATCAACGTGTCTTGATTTGCTTGCTTTTGAAGACGTTTACGATCTCGTTTTGCTTGATTACGAGTGATCATAAACTTCACGAAGAATGGGAGGTGAGCAAAGAAGATTCTTTTTGGGTGTTTTGTGAATTTTCAATTTTTTTGTGTTTTTGATTGTTTTTAATTTATTTTTTTTTGGATTTTGGTGTATCTTCGTAGACAACAATCTACCAAATCTCTCCTCAAATCAAACTCTTGATTAAAGAAGCCTCAAAAGAATGAAAACGATCACGTGGAGTGAACGCCTTCGAATGACTTTAGAACTTTGGTGAAAACCAAATTGTTCAAGAGGGTTTAATCACAAAGAAAACCAAGCAAATATATTATACGTAATAATACTTTGGGCGGCAAAACCCTCGATTAGCCTTCAATCTCAAAATACTCACAAGCAAGCGGGGAAACGAGGCGGCGCGAAGCACTTAAGAGCCTTTTTCCTTAGGGTATATTTTATAATACCCGCCTTATACCCACATTATAGTTTGTATTTTTCAAAATCGAGCTTCACGAAAGTATTTATCTATTTTTGCCTTTTTCTTTTTGTTTGAGATTCGAATACAATAATTAGGAGATCAAATCCTAATTAAGGTTGTGTTTTCACACTTTTGGAGATATTTTGTATTGATTGTGAAACTTAATACAATATAGTAATAATAATTTCACAAGAAAAACCAAAAAACCGATAATACGTATTACTAGATTTCTACTAATACAAATACTATTTATGGTTAACATTAAAAACAACAAGACAAATTAATCACGACACACCTCCCCGACGGCGGCGCCAAAATGATTGTAGACTTTTACTACTCTTTAGGAAAAGAGCGTAAATAGGGAAAGTATTAAATGATGATTTAGGAAAATCAAGCATTAATGACCCTTATGATGTGAAAGTTCGTTTCCCAAGGAGGTATATGTGTGTGAATAATTCGTAACAAGATTTGAGATTAATATTGGTTAGAAGGGGATGAGAAAAGAGGATGACGAAGACGTGAAATTAATTACTACTACGACTACACGTAAAACCGTAAAATAAGCAAAAATAAAAATAAATTCTAAAAATTACCAAAAATTCACCAAAAATTAAAATAAATAAACTAAGAGTTTACCAATGATCAAAACTTTTTCAAATCTTTTAATTAATGAAATATTAATTTTTAAATGCTAGTTAAAGCCCTAAAAATCAAATTAATTATCAAAAAGCCCAAATAAAGATTTTTCAATTGGTAAACCTCTAAAATGACCTAAAAAGATTAGAAACTTTTTTTAGAAATTTTTAAACTAAGAAAAACTATTTAAAATGATTTCAAAACTATTAAAAATTAAAATAATTATAAAAATTAATCTAAAGATGATAAAATTAATCTAAAAGTTGCAAAAATCCTATTTAAATGTATTTAAGCTAAGAAATGTATAAAAATGCAAAAATGTGAAATTTGAAAAATAATAATAAAATAATATTAAAATAATATTAAAAATCCAAAAATTGTAAAAATTTCTAAAAACTTGCAAACTAGTTTACCAAAATACCCCTATTGGGCCCCCAAATGGGTCAAAAGCAAAACAATCAAGCTTATTGGGCTTTTTAGCCCAAAAAGTCAAAATAAGCCCAAATGACTTGAAAAAGCACTATCTGACTAAAAATTCAATTCTAAACACAAAACTCTGAAGGCCCAAAAGCTGAAAGTGAGCTTATCACAGCTTAATGAACAAACAGCTTATTCTTATTGGGCCAATAAGCCCATTAAGCAATAAGCAAATGCCATAAGCTCCAATTTGACACACAACCTTCTTTTAGGATACTAAAGATATCTGTAAAAACAAATTTTGAAAAAGCAGACTCAATAAGCCAGAAATAAACAAAGTACAAATCTACTAAAAGACAAAATAGTCGGGTTTTAGTTCTAGGGCACCTCAGGACTTGATTCAACTTGCAAAATATTACAAATTACTTCAATAAGCCAAATCAATCAACCAAAATCGAATAAGCAAAACCAATAAGCTGGAATAAGCCAATAAGCACTTATGAAAAAGTCAATTAAGTTGGTTTTCTAGTCAAACCCTAAAGTCAACCCACCAATAGCTCCAGTATGAACAAATGGGTCAAATGAGGAGCACCTATTACAAAATCAAAGTTATTGCTGGTTAAAATAAGCTAGAATAGATTATTGATAAGCTGTTGACCAATTAACACTAGCAGGGGAACTTTCAGTAGGAACTGGTTCCCACTGCCTTTACTATTTGACCAGGCTTTTTAGAAAGATTCTGTATCTTTTATTGGAAGACAAGGGCACCCAAGTGATCAGTTAATCACAAGGAGTCACAATCAAGCATAAAAACACACTTCAGTATCACTAATTAGCACAGAAAAATCAAACAATGCTCAGATCTAGCACAAACATGGATACTAAGCAGTTATGGAGACTTAAGCAATTTTAAGCTAGAATAAGCACTCCAAATTCAACCAGATGCATACACAAGCTATATAAACTATGATTAAGCACAAACAAACTTAAATCAATCACTGAAACAAGGTATGGAACACGATCAAAGCAGATTACACTTGCTGATATGAACTTCAAGAACACTTGCACACTTTGCTGATATAATTGACCAAAGATCCCATTTCAACACTCAAATCCTACTTCCCTAATGTAACAAACTAGGTTTAATCACTTGTTAACCCTAGTCTATGATTAAAACTAGGTGTCCCTTAAACCACAGCCAATTTCAACAAGTATACAAGATTTTAGAGCCTATTTTAGGATCTAGGTGTTTATATGCTTAAAGCTTGCAGATAAATATCACTTAGCACTTATGAAATATGTTCCAACACAAAGCAACACAAAACACCAACTCAAAATAGCACAAATCCAAAACAGGCTGTTATCACAAACAACCCTTAATCTACCATTTTTCAAAGCAACTTGTGATTTTAACTAATAACCTACTGATTTTATTGTAACACCTGGTAATTTTCCCTACTTTGTAAAATGACTATTTTACCCTTTGACTTTTTATTTAGTCAATTATGTGATTTAACTGTGTTGGAACCGGGAGGTTATCCCGCGTCTTCTGAAAAACTGTTTGCTGACGAGTAATGGCCTGACTCTGTGCTCAGTAATTATTCTGAACATTTTTTGTGAACCCGACAAAAGTGCTGAGACGGTCAATGAATTGACGATAATCCATGAGATTATTCGTTATCTGTGAATTATGTGCTTAACTGTTTAGTTTTTAACAGCGTGATCGTATTTTCATGAGCAGCGTATTTAAATATTTCTGTATATGTTTATATATGCCTGTATTTTAGTATCTTTGCTATTTATAGTAATAAATCGTATTTACTGTGAATATTTAATTAACGTATCGTGTTTTCATATTTTACGTAGTTTTTACGTTTAACCGTCATTAGCATGCATAAAAAACTTTACCAATTATAAAAATATCAGTTTTCGTCGAAGAATCGTAAATTTAATATATTTCGTCAAATTTTTAAGTTTTACGTAATTTTAAACTTAACTATATACTTTTTGATATTTACCTAAAACTAACTAACCTTTTTACCTTACACCTTTTAACTAGTTACCATAGTAAAAGTTTTGAATAATTTACCCCCATATGGGACCCCCCATAACCGGCCATATACCAACACCATGTACATGATGCACCAACATTTCACTCTTTACCATATTAAGCTTAAGCTTACACCCCTTACCTTTTTTAACTTATTAACCAAACTTCACCTCAAATAATTCACATTATTCACTCTCCATTTCACTTCAAAAAAAACACACATACCTCTCTTTCTCTCTCAAAACTCATGGCACACACACACATACATTTTCCACCATTGTTGATTTCTTAAAGCTTCATTTTATCAAGAATTAACACAAAATAAATACACCCTAGAGTTTGTACAAGCATAAAGAAGAATGGTTATTCTTGGTTTGTTGATTTGAGTAGTTTTTGGGTTGAAGTTATAGAAGTAGAGTTCTTGTTGATTATTAGTGGGTTAGAGCGTAGATCGGGTCATTGTGATTACGTAGAGTCGTTACTCAAGGTTACTTCTTAAACCTTTTTCATCTTTTCATTTTTCATGCATAATCTTTGTAGATCTATGCATGCATGTTACTCATCAAGTATTTTCTTGAAATAAAATGATAAAAACTATTTTGGTCATGAAATATTTTAAGATCTACGAAAATTATGTGTGGATCTATTAGATCCATACATGAAAATGGTTTAATTAAAAGACTTGTGAAAAATATAAGTATGTATATTTTAGATTTGTGAACTTGAAGAAAAATCTTTGATTTTGTTGGTGTTTATGAATAATTAGAGGGAACTAGTAGTGTTACTACTAGTGGTTACGCTTGAAAATGGTCGAAAATGAGTTTTTACGAAAAACATACAATCTGTCCGATTTTTATATGAGGCGTAGAGGGTCGTAAAAATTGTTTTGACACTAGTTTACTACGATATTATGAAATATAAGTTAATACCTTCGTTTCGATATGCTATGGGCTAAAAACGGAGCTAAAATGAGTAAGATATTGTCGTTTAAATTTCGTTGTCAGAAAACTTAATTTTTGTGAAAAACACTATAAGTGGTTGCTGTCTAGATTTTTAAAGTGGTCGAAACGACGTTTTCGAGTCAAACGGAGTTGTTTTAAGTGTCGAAATAGTTACTAAAAGTTGTGTATAAATGTTGGACTTGTTTTGTAAAAGGGTATTAGCGCGAAATGTGAATACTTGGTATACCGTTAAAAGTTTGAACGTTGGAAGTGGAAATTGATACTATTGCGGAAAATGACTTGTTGAAATATTGGCGACTAAGAAATTGTTGAAAATAGGGGTTTTAGGACGAGATTTGAGTACTTACTAAAAATGGCAAATTTTTATGTGACGCCGAAAGGTTGCCGAACTTTCGTTAGAAATTAATAAGTGTGTAAACACTTATCCTTTTGCCACTAAATCAAAGTAAAATAAGACCTAATCATGTGTTTAATGTCGTAAAAGTCGGAATTACGCGTGGTTTTGTGTTTTTTGTGTTAAATAGGTACAAATGATCAAAAGAAGAGAAAACACGGGATTTCACGGTCAAATGTTGAAGAAAAGTCCAAGAAAAAGAGGAAGACAAAGTCAAAAGACAAAAGTGTGCCCAAGTTCACGAAAACCGGCTAAACCGACACGAGTTTGAAGAAAAAGATTGACAAAACCGAAATCAAGCTCATTTTTAGGGGATTTAATATTATTGAAGTTAATTGGGCCTTGTGGGTCCCACATTTGCTTATTGGGCCCACAAGCCCATTTAAGAAAACGTTTTGTTTGTTGGATCAAATGAGCCCAAAACATAATTCACTTTAAAAATATGGGACAGATTGATTTCATCAGGCCTCAAGCCCAATCTATACAATAAACATGGACGGTTGAAATATTTACTTGGGCCAGGCCCAAAGTTACACAAAATGGAACAAATAAAGTGAAGATTTATTCACTTTTGCAAAGTTGCTAGTCACAATATATGGGACGATTAATAAACAAAGAAATGGTCAAATGACCAGTCAGTCAACCCTCAACCCTCACATTTTCACTCACACGTGTAACTTATCTCACCCCACACACAAATAAATAATTACCCATTATCCCATTTATTTATTTACGTTACAAACTAAGCAAAGTTTTCACCCACCATCATCTTCTCCCCACAAAAAACGCACCCTCCAGTTACCCCCAAACCCTAAATTTTACATCACCAATTAACCAACCAAATTTGGGGGTTTTACCCTCAAAGGTTAATTCAAACCTATTGGGATTAAATCCCCATGAAAAACGGAGCTATCCACCAAGGAGTGGTCCTCTTATCATCACTGACGTGGCTAAATCCTTTGATTTGATTGGCTATGCCACATTCCACAAACCTTCCCACCAATAAAATCGATCCACCTCATCTACCAACTAGCACAACAAACACATCAAGTGCCATGCTGGCAATCCAAGTGATGCATGGGCGTTTTTCCACAGCAAGATTGAAGAAAAAGAAGAGAGAGAAGAAGAAAGATGGATTCTACGGCTCAGATTCAATGCTTACAATTGAAGCTATCAAGAGGGTTTCCAAGGGGTTTGCCTATAAAAACCCCTTCATATCTGTAATTTTGTGTGCTTTTCCTTTATTTTAACTTTTATTTCCGAAAAATAGAATTAGGGTTTCATGTATTTTAATTTTAATCAAGCATTGTACTCTTTTTAATATTAATGAAATTTTAGTTTTATTAAATTCTTGTCTCGTTTTATTATTATTGCACTTAATTTTAGTTTTGTTTTGATTTAATAATTGTTAAAGTAATATGAAAAGTTGATATTCTTTCCCCACTGGAAAGATGAAAAAAAATTTTAAAAAAATATATTGGTTACTTTATACG